>OX359292.1:68858953-69148953 GCA_947179395.2 Pulicaria dysenterica | reverse complement strand
GAAAGCGTGTGGCACATGCACAGCCACCTGCAAAAGAGACAACTAATGTGTCCAAATTCACCATAATCATCCTCATACATTGTCCCCGGTAGTAGATTCTACTCCCAATTATTTAATCTTTCCAAATTAATTAATTTATATATGCATGTTTAAAAATTTATTCTACTTATAATATATAGATACACTATATATATATAGGTGTGTGTGTTTGTGTGTTTGTGTGTGCAATGCATACGAAATGGTTAAAACTTAAAAGAAAATGTTAACCAGACGTTAACTAAAGTATATGACCTTAAAGGATAAAGAATGCAACTTTACAACTTAAATTAAAGTTAAAATTTGAGCACGTACGCTTAAAAATGAATAGTGTAACTAGGCAATTAGCTCTTTTATCCTATTTAGTTGAAACTATAATGGCGTTTGACAGAAAAAAAATACAAAATAAAGATTCATTTATTATATAATAATTTAGCAAGTAATGAAATTTTTATATCCTTAAAATATAAGATAATAATTATATGAAACAAATATTCATTTATTGTATTACTATATATCAACCAAACAATATCTAATTTTTTTTTATTTTTTTTGAAAAGCAAAATTATATTGAAATAGCAACAAACTCTATGAGTAATAATGCAAAACAATATAATGCTCATTAAATTACCAGCATTACCATTCTTGTTCTCTTTCCTATTACCGATTTTAAAGCAATAGACTTTTGAACTTTCGTTTACAAGAGATCTAATAGAATAGGTGTGTTTATCGAAACTAATCAGGTTGTGGCTGATTAATTGATAACTCAAACTCATGTCATAAACTATTTGAAAAAGTTTTTATTAATTGTATGGGCTTATGAGTGGTTATGTATTTAATAATCCTCTCAAGATTTTAATACACGAACGAGGCTAGAGGGCTTAGATTATGAAAACTAGAATCTCAAGCCTCTATAATCTATTAATCCCTTACAAACGTGTTACCGAACACACCTAATCTCTAAATTATAAAAAGTTTGTATCCTAAAAACATATGAAATTTATGAAATTAGTATATTTTCTTTGTTTAAGCTTAATTTGGAGAAAAAAAAGATTTCACTGAAGTATGTTAAAAATAAAATTTTAGTCTCTTTACAAGTAATATTATAAGTTTAGCGACAAGTGGGTCGAATGTATTCATATCAAAATGTCAAAAATGGCAAAGTTTGAAAAGTTAGGAAAAATCGGACTTTGACCCCAAACTTATAGAAATGTTATAACTTCTTCTATAAACTTTCTTATTTTTTTTTAAAAAGCGAAACTACTTTAATTATTAAGAAACTTACAATACAAACCTTAAAATCCGAGACCAAATTTTTGTGAAAAGCGGAATAAAAATGGGTGATACTATTTGGCCTCCTCCTCTCACATACCCTACCCATCAAATCACTCATTTACAAGTTTCAAAGCATGTCATCCTTTCACATATATCACATCAAATGGGGGCAACTAGACTTTTAAGGGGGGCTATATAGAATTACCCAATAAAAATGCTATTATCAGATCATCAAAAAAGTTCATCTGATTAAACTTAATTTTAGGAAATTCTATACTAAAAGTGACGTTGGATCATTACGCATTTACGTCACACACACCAGTCCAATCGAGATCGCTTGATTCTTGTAATTGATATTATTATAGTTGATCACATTTGGTTCTATACTTTTGACTTATAAAACCAAATGCGATCAACTATCATATTTTTTTAGAAAAGCAATATCTAGAAGAATTTTAAGTCCTTTTTCCTACAAGGTTTGCATTGTGAAAATGATCTTATATCCTTTGGTGGCCAAATTAAAAACTAAATAAAATTGGTTACTATTTTCTTATTAGTTTGAGGTTGTAGGATAGCTTACAATGTTGCACAAGTGCAAAGTGTTAGTTTAGACTAGAATTTGATTGTATAACTGGGTGAGTGTTCATGATATAGGTTTTAAGCATGGTAGAGAGAAGATTAAGTTTGAATAACTTGAAAAATATGAGGTAAGTTTATAGTGAATATAACAAACTAGATTCAACAATTACTTGAATATCTCAAAAAATCATGTCTATGATAACCATGTCTAATAAAACTTAACAAGCTTGGTGTGGATTTTAATTCAAATTTGTTAAAATATACCTAAACTTTCCTTCATTTATAGGAATTCGGATTCCTTCTAACCCTTTTAGAAATTCAAATACCTTCCAACCAACATATCTCTCCTTTATTTATTCATAATTTCATATTCTTCTTCCCACTATGGATAATCGAGTCCTGATCAAGTTTCGAGTTACTCAGGTTTAAAATATAAACTTAGTTCGAGTCAAATGGAATTCGGTTTATATGGTCGGGTTACAACTGAACCCGAATAAGCCAACCGACCATGTTCAAGTTAGGGTTAATCATGTAGGGTTATTCGGGTTATCTGATTTATAATTACATATTTGGTTTGGGTGACTAGTATAAAAATAATTGGTTTTGTTCGATCCAAAAACCTGAACCTTTTTCAGTGCCGCTACCCAGTATATTTCTAATACCTCAAAACTAATTAAACCAACCTGAACAACACATGTAGCCTGTAGGTGGTTGTGTAGGTAGAATTACATTCAAATGTCAATTCCTAATTACACAACCAAACATAATAGACAAGGAGTTAGATTCAAAATATGTGTATTTTCTTTTTATAAAGAAACTATGCCATTTCCTATATTTACTCTGTCTATTTAAAATGTTAGAATTCAATATATGTTTTAATTATATTAAGAGTGAGAGGGAGACAAAGCCTTCTAGGAGGTCCAGGGTTCAAACCTTGGCAATGGAGTTTAATTCTAACTTGAGGTTTACTAACTTACTAACAACTAACTTTGTCGTTCAAAAATAATATAATCCATAAAAGATGAAGGATTTTGTGATAGCCCTAGGGGAAAAATAAATGTATGAATATGATTGCTTGTTTTCTTTAAATATTAAGCTTACTTGGATATTAGAAAAAAGAAATAATAAAAGTAAAAGTAAAAAATAAAAAGTATAGAGAAAGTAGTTGTCGGCACGTGATTTGGCGTCGGCTGCAAGCGGGATACCATTTGTTATTTAGCTACCTCCTTTCAACCAAATCACTCCTTTCTTTTTCAAACTTTTTGTCATCTTCCATATCTATTAATTAACTTATATAAAAGCATATGGTTAGATTACACTTTTATCTAGTGTCTTTGATATACTTATAACCATTATAATCGTTATATATAATTAAAAGTTATTATGTATCATCACATTTAAGTCCCTTCCTGGCTAGGCCGCTTAAGAAAAATATAAAAGATTGATCTTTAGAACACATATGGAAATAATTGTTATGACCGCCACGTCTAATTGTAACATCTGTCTAATTAACTTATGACTAACATCCTGTAATACATATTATCAATGCGTAATTGACTATCACGTTAGCATCATTTTTCTATGTAACATATACAAAATATAAAATAAGAATTAGTAAAAAACTTTTAAAACTACAAATATAAATATTATTAGTAAAAATAAATTAGTTAAAATTACAATAAATATAAATTCGATTTATTAATGAAAAATACATGAGAATTTAAAATTATAAATCATTGATGAAACTTATGCATAAACCAAATTTCGCAATATATTTTAACAAGTTGTGGAGGCATGACTTGAACCCACAAATTTAAGGTTGAGAAAACACCTTCTTCAAACTCCAATATCGCTAGGCCAAGGTCACTTGATACTTTAAGTCTTTGATATTTATATGTAAGAGTTCAACTTTTGAGATTGCATTTGTAAAGCTTTGAAGATTATTTTGTTCTTTAATTTGTGTTCATGCTAGTTCTTGCACGATGATATTTTTTATATCCTTAATTGGTGTTCTCGCTACTTTGTGCTCGGCTCGAATATGATTCAAGATCATCTCGAGCGCTCAACTCTAGAAACTCGAATAATTATTCAAAACAATATTTAAATAATTAAACTAATTCCATTCCAACTCACTGAAAAACTATATTACATAACAAAAAAATAGTTTATATATATATTTAAAGCTCGAAAAGCTCAATAAGAACAAGTTGAGCTGTTAAGCCTGTATAAGCTGAGAAGTAATTAGATGAAAGTAAAAAATTTATTCTCGCCCCAATTTTATCTTCAAGGATCGAGAGCAACATTGTAGGGGGAGGGTTTCCCCGTTCGTGATTCTAGGGGGAGTAATCAACATATTCTCTCCTGTTGATGAATCCTTATATGCTTCCGCTGACGCTACCAATGCTCAAGTATCCAAATGCTGAAAACCTCTATATGCTAAATTGATTATATAACCGAAGGCAATCAATGTCTTAGGTTACTGGAGCGCTACAAGACAATAAGCACAAGACCCTCAAGATGCTGAAGAGATCAAGACTCATGTTCATTTTATTCTACAACTCATATTCCATTCCAAAGGGGGAGATTGTTAGAACTGTATTATTGTAATAGAATAGGAGTTCAACAATAGTTGATGGTGCTTATTGTAAATATACCTTATAGGTATATAACCCTTGTGATACACAAGGAAATGAAAGGATTGCCTCACAATGTAAGGCTTAACTATGTGTTTTTTATGGTGAAATGAGATTCTCTCTCAACCTCTTCATAGTTATCTTAGCAATCCTTCATTCTACCGCTTGTTTATCTTTAACAAGTGGTATCAGAGCCAAAGGAGTGAAGATCTATCGAGTGTTATCATCAACAAATCGAAGTTTGAAGATCAAAGGGTCTGTTCATCGAAGACAAAGGGTTGATCATACGGTTTTCATCTCAAAAATCTTATTTATGATCTGAATAAAAGGGGTTATTGTTCAAGAATCGAGGCAAGATCTACTGTTCTTTGTTCGAAAGAGGTAAATCCAACTGTTCCATTATCGAAAAATCAGATTCATCGAAAGTTTGTCAAGTCTTAGTTATGCTTTGAATTTACGGTTTCATCAATGAAGGCATCATTTTTTTTTTGTGTTTTGGTTCGGGTTATAAAGGAATGGTCGAAAATGTTACCTGAATCAACCAGAAGAAAATCGATTTTAATCTGATCGAGTTTGAAGATTTATTAAAATTTTGTCAAGAACAGTTGGAAAATTGAAGAACACTTCAGATCTGAGGTTTTGATTTCAAAAATGATAAAAACACCAAAACTTTGGTGTTTGTGTGTGAAATCAAGTGCTGGTATGGGTGTTTGTGTTTGAGTGTGGAACTTGCACAAGTCAATATCAAATCAGGTACAAGTGGGCAGATTTGACATGTTTTGTGTCAGGTGAGATAGCTATCAGCCGCACTTTTGACAAGACCCTCAAGATGCTAAAGAGATCAAGACTCATGTTCATTTTATTCTACAACTCCTATTCCATTCCAAAGGGGGAGATTGTTAGAACTGTATTATTGTAATAGAATAGGAGTTCAACAATAGTTGATGGTGCTTATTGTAAATATACCTTATAGGTATATAACCCTTGTGATACACAAGGAAATGAAAGGATTGCCACACTTACAAGAAATAAACTAGGTGTTCCTATGGTGTAATTACACATTCTCTCTAGTTATCTTATGCAAACCTTCATCTATCTTACATCTATACTTGAATCACTTGTTATATGGAACCAACAATAAGCTCGAGCTCGGCTCGTTATATATTTCGAGCCTATATTAGCCTCGAGTTCAAGCTCGAACTCGATAAAAGCTCGATTCGAATGTGCTTGAGCTCAAGAGCTCAAATAAACCGATAAAAGCTTGACTCGTTTACGACTCTACAATTACAGTAAACTGCGTAAAAGGATATTTAATTTTCTTAAGGTATTTAGCCATTTTTTATTCAAGATTTTAAACATTTTTTACTCCAAAAAAATACATCTTTATTCATTAAGGACTATATAACCCACAAATCATAAAATATACATTTTCAATAAACCTAGTAGTTTTGTTAAAAATATGTTACATGATTTGAATTCTTGAATTTTTATTATAGATTTAATTACCCTAACATGAAAACTATAATCAAGTAAACATATATAACTTCATACCAACTAATAGGATTTTGTAATGTGAAAATTTATTATAAACATTTTTTATATCGAAAACAATACTTACAACTGTGCTTTTTTTATTATATACAAATAGGTATGGATAAATAAAAAATTTATAAAAAATAACATCTTAAATGCACCTAACAGGATATATATATTTTTTAATTGTGAAACCATTTCTTTTACAAATTGAGAATATTACTTTTTACCCAACCTGAGTTGTCTCAGGATGTTAAGTATACGAATCTGAACATAAGACATCCTTTTTCTAGAACATTAAGTCATTTCAAGTTGGTCATTCCTGCACTTAGATCTTGAAACAATTTGGAAATAATTTGTTATATATCAACAAACCGTTTTCCTTCGATCCCACCGTCGGATCATCGTGATTTTTGGTGAGGGTGATCGGTTTTGACTCCCTTACAAGACTATGGAGCCTGATCGTCCTCACGATCCTCCATTAACGAGAAATCGAGCAAACTCCGGCCACCATGGCCGCCGCTGCAAAATCCAACCACCACGGCCGGAGATAATGGTGGTGGCGCACATGGTTCAACTCGGTTGGATGAGAGGAGTCCAGATCTGGTCTCGGATTCGTCGTTCGATGCTTAAAAAAAAGATCTGGAGTTAATGTCCCAGATCGGCGCCGACGAGGCCAAATTCGCCGGCTGCCGGAGTTGTTTAGGGTGGGGATGGTCGTGGTTCAACTCGGTTTGATGAGAGGAGTTCAGATCTGGTCTCAGATTCGTCGTTTGATGCTTCAAAAAAAGATCTGGTCGGCGGTGGTGGTGGTGGTGGCCAACAGTGTGCAATCACATGTGATTGCGTCGCCAGAGGAGGTGGCCGGAGGTGATGGTCGGTGGTGGTGGTTGGCGGTGTGCAATCACATGTGATTGTGGCTTCAGTCACATGTGATTGTGTAGCCGGAGGTGATGGTCGGTGGTGGTGGTTGGCGGTGTGCAATCACATGTGATTGTGGTTTCTATCACATGTGATTGCGGCGGACGGAGGTGGTGGTCGGCGGCTGTGGTGGTGTCCGGAGGTAATGGTCGATGGTGGTGGTTGGCGGTGTGCAATCACATGTGATTGTGGCTTCAATCACATGTGATTGGGTCGCCAGAGGTGATGGTCGGTGTTGGTGGTTGGCGGTGTGCAATCACATTTGACTGCGGCGGCCGGAGGTGGTGGTCGGCGGCTGTGGTGGTGGACGGAGGTGGTGGGCGGTGGTGGTGGTTGGCGGTAATCACATGTGATTGTGCTTCAATCACATGTGATTGGGGTGGCCGGAGGTGGTGGTCGGCGGCAGTGGTGGTGCCCGAGGTGCTGGTGGGCATTTGCCTTTTTTTTTATCATGTGGCTGAGATTTGTCACTCAGGACTACACAAAAACTTTGGACTATATTGAACATTTCACTATATTATAATACTTGATTACATACTCGTGTGATATGTGGATTAGTTTAAAAAATAATAGATTTTAAACATTAATAAAAAAATATTAAATATTTTAAAATATGAAATAAATGAGAACTTAAATAGTGACTGAAGTCATCACTCAAACCAGCGGTGAAAGCCAGAACCGTCAGAAGGGGTGGGCTACACGGGCAACCGCCCAGGGCCCGTGGCTAAAGGGGGCCCACAATTAGTATTGTGTGTGTGTATATATATAACAAAGCTTTTTGAGCCAAATATCTAGATAGATTGAAAAAGGCCCAATTTCTTAGGCTCAATATCTGAAACGCAGCTTAGAAATTAAAATAACAATCGGTTTGGAAATCATGAACGTATAGCAACCTCGTAAAGCAAAAAAATGAAATCATGTTGCGGCAAACTATTTAGCTATGGATGTGAAGTTGTTGGTAATTGGTTCTTCTTAATCCTTTTGTTTTTTACAAATGATGAAACACAAAAACAAAGCACAATTGTAAATCATCCAATCCAGAATTAATGACCTATTTTTAAGTTTTGCCCCGGGCCCCAAAAATATTTGAGACTGCCCTGGTGAAAGCGTCGAAGGGGTAGGAGATCAAATGTAACGGAAGAAACTCTGGGTTGCTATGATACGAAGAGACGTGATTGTATTTATTATACAAATCATCGATCATTGTTGTTACAAATAAGAGCAGTAGGGTCAAGTATTATTAGTTATAATTAAATAAAACTTAAAATATTTAGAAGATATTTAAAATGGTAAAACTAAATTTTTGGTTAAATATGATATTTTGAAATGTTATAAAGGGTGAATACGATATTTGTAAATTAGAGCGGACAAAAGTTCATACAATATTTTAAGGCTTAAGAAGAGCGCATATGAAATTACCTTTACAAATTTGGATTTAAATTATGGTTTAGTATCCAAAAGTGTATTAAATTAGTCACTTTTTGCTATTGTGTATAAACAACGTTTAAAACTACCATCTGTTATACTCAACTTTCTAAAGTAACCAGGTTACAGATAATTATATAAATTTTGATTTAATTTTTTACATTAAAATAGTTTGATCATCATCATGTTCTTCTTCATCCAATAAAAACCAAATCTGGTTGCCTTTAAAAAAAACCAAATCTGGAAAATTAAAGAAACAAGAATCTAGAGACTTGATAAGAAAATCAAAACCCAAAGAACCATTAATATTCTGAAAATTTGCATATGAAACTCAAATCTAAGAACTCTAATGCAAAGAAACAACTCACAAATTTAAATGAAAATCAAACAAAAAATTTGGAAGGTTTTAGAAAACCCAACTTGCAATCAAACGCTAACCTGTAGTCGACTAACTCTATCGTTTCAGACACAAACATAACAATGTTTACAATTTCAAATCACAACAATTAACATAAAATCAAATAGTTTTCAATGAGGGGTTTTGAGTGATTATCTATAATAAACAAAAAGTCACTCGGTAAACAAAACTAGAAATCAAGAACGAGCTCGTCTTTACTGTCAGAAAAGTAATGGAGAACATATGGAATAGCCCGAATAGCAGCGACCCACGCCCCGAACAAGAAATCGAATCACCAATGATGAAATCGAACAAGAATCTAGTTAATCGCAAATCGCCGATGATGAACACAAACAAGAAGCCTAGATAATCGCCGACGATGAAATCGAACAAGAAACCTAGCTAATCGCCTATGATGAAATCGCACAACAAACCTTAGCTAATAGCAAATCATCGATGATGAAACTCGAAGAAGAAACCTATTTAATTGCAAATAATCGATGATTAATAAGATCTTCAAGTGAATTAATAATAGTACTAGGTTATAAGCCCGCATAAATGCGGGCTTCTATTTTAGGTTTTATTTGGTGAATATTTCAGAGCAATTGCACCTAAAGGATCTGTAAAGACTTAATCAACAAAATATAGTAATTGAAAACAAAACCTTATACGAACATTCAAATTATTGCCCCTTTCAGCGATAGCCCAATGTGTCTAGTCTTAGAAATTCTGACCTATTATGTGATGCATAGGTTAGTGCATAAGTTATTCAAAACCTGAGCTATAAGCTCATTGTATCTCCTTTTGTTGATAAATTCTAAATTTTGTGCATTCTACTTCGGTTGTATTATCTAACTTCGTTAATGAATGGAAAATGTATTTACAAAATAATGATGATCAGCTGCCTAAAATATGTTTGGAAAACAATACCAACATCAACAAAATTTCAATATAGTCTGAGAATTTAATCAAAAAACAGTTTTCTTTAGAAACAACAAAGCCCAACAAAAGTCTATACAGCATGACCTATATGATTGATTATTAGATGAATGATTTAATGAGTATAAAGAAAACTGTTTGGTGGATTACCTGAACATATTCAGTTGGTGCATACATGGTCATACATTTAAAAGTGCACTCCTTGTTTTGATGATGCTAAAAATATACACATGTGATACTATTGCTTATCAAAATTATTCATATGTTCATATCTATATTCTTAAAGAAAATTAACAAGCCTCAAATTGATGATCAAGTGAAGTACAAACAAGTAAAAGAATTTAACTCGACAAGATACGAAGAAAACAAGTTTTGAAGAAAGCGTAAAGTGCATACATGGAGAAATAAAAATAATTTACACAAACCTTATACCTAAATTCTATATCTTACATGGTTTGAAAAGGTAAAATGCTTGTATGCAACTTATATGTGATGCCCATGATATCCTATCTACATCAACAAGATATGTTACCAAAATAACAATACACGCTAAATGATAATACTTTGGTTCATGTTTGACATATCCTTGTTCTTAATGTTATCAAATTACATATGTGATTCTTACATGAATTATGACTAAACATATGTAACATTATGATATGTCATTCATGCTCATCAAGTGTTGAATAATTATCATGTAATGAATTATGGTCAAGATATCTTATGGATGTACTTTCCATATAAGATCATTATCAAAAGAGTCTTTGAAATAAGTTTGTGATGAAAGATATATGAAGATGATTACATGGTGAAGAAATATAAATTAACATATTAATTGTTGCAAGTGGTTCTCTCTTACTATCTTGTCATGGTACTTAATGAATTACTCTTTGTAATGAAGATAGTTAAAATAGATGACAAGTTATGCCTCATATAAGAAATCATGTTATTTGTCATCTTGATATATGCTTGAGTATGCCTATATACTTAAATGACTAATCTCATGTGTCACATACTTAATTTGATTATCACTTGACACATGAAACTATGTGGCATACATGCATAAATAATGATTGGAGCATTGGTATTGCATGCTTTGTACTCATGAGAACACTTTCTCAAATCATCCTAATCTTGTTAGATATTGAATACACATAAATAAAAAGCAAATTTGAATATAAGATAAAATAACAAGTAAACTTATACTTAAGCCTAGTTGATCTATCAAAAGAAGATAAACTTAAGTAATCATGAACCAAACATGTAACTATAAAATCTTTATTTGACTTGCTTGAAATTAGAAAACTTTTGTGTACTAGTAATAATGAGAGTATATTTTAGTGAGTATATGTTGGTATAGAATTAACTCAAATATGTAATACTTGAGAAATATACATATCAATGTTGATCGTAATCATGATAAGATCAATTCTATATCAAATTTCTCATGATATGTTGATCTACATATACAATGCATTATTATTTGAAGATCAAGATAATATACATGACATCATGTGCTTCATACATAAAATCAAAATAATTGTCAATTTAGTGCACACATTGGTCACTTACTTGATTAAATCATCCATTTGCTACATAATGTATATGAATAAATATCAATTAGAAATGAATAGACAAATATTGAGATAATCTCCACAATCTAGAGCTAAGAAATTTTTGATACTTAACTTAAGATTAGGATTGTGGATTTTGTTTGTCCCTAACATAATATGCACATTTTAAGGGGGAGTCACCAACCAAAAAGAAAATTTCATATATATTCACACTCTGACTTCCTATCATTAGCATAAATACAAGATAATGATGCATAAATCTCTCATGATTCCTACTTGAGTATATTTGACTTTTCCTAAATTAAGTTTATGCAAATACTTTTGTATATCTTGCACTTGTGTTTTGTTTTGTCTATCTTTTGTCAAGTGCTAGCTTAAAGGGATCATAAATCAAGGGGGAGCTTTGATCAAGGGGGAGCTTCATCAACTATTTTGTGCTAGATCATAAGAGGGAGAAGAATGTTCCTTTTTGATTTGACAAAAGGGGGAGAAGAATATAGCTATGCAACATTGTTAACATGAATAATTTTGTGTAGCAATCTTAATTAAATGTTGCATATTTTGTCATCATAAAAAAGGGGGAGATTGTTGGTGCATACGTGGTCATACATTTAAAAGTGCACTTCTTGTTTTGATGATGATAAAAATATACACATGTGATACTATTGCTTATCAAAATTATTCATATGTTCATATCTATATTCTTAAAGAAAATTAACAAGCCTCAAATTGATGATCAAGTGAAGTACAAACAAGTAAAAGAATTTAACTCAACAAGATATGAAGAAAACAAGTTTTGAAGAAAGCGTAAAGTGTTCACGGTCGATCCCACGGTCGACCGTGTATCAACCGTCACTGCACAGCTCACTATTCTTAAACATTGTTCCTCTTGAAGTCAGCCGAACTCGTACCCGACAGCCGGTGGCGAAGAAAACTACAAACAAGAGTTCGGAAAATATGAGCTTACAAGAATAATAAATAAACAAGTTTAAGTCTTTTATAAAATCATTTTTATAAAAACTTCTATAAAAATTAACAAACTTTTTATAAAATTCACAAGCTTGGTTGAATTAATACAAGACTTCTTATTTTGGCAAATCCCAAAATATAATACATCTTTGAAACAATACAACACCATATTTAGCAAAGGAATCTCTCAAAGAAGAAAAATTCCAACATGCTTTTTGTATTGGTTTTCAAAGTTCCATTTTTGTGTTAAAATTCAAACTTAAGAGGTATGGAATCAACCTAACTTTTGCCAAGCTTCTTTTCAGTGAATTTTTATGGTAAAATTGAGTTGTGTGTGGTTTTGGTAAAAGCCCAACGTCCATATTTGAAAGGCTCAAAAATGCTCCAGTACGCTGACGGTTTTAGCCACGGTTGACCGTGGATCGACCGTGAGATGTCTGGACACTTTTTAAGACTTGGACTTTTTTTCTTATTTAAACCAACTCAAACCTCATTCATTACTCAACTCTTGTACAGCAAAAACACTAAAAATATATTTTTATCTTGTGAGCTCATATTCTTTGATAATTCATCTATCATTCAAGATCAAGAATCAAGCAAGAGCAAAGCTTTCAAAGCTTAAACACTACATCATCTTTCTACATATTTTGTAATAGTGTAAGGATCAACTCTAGCCTTTCTAATTAGAGAGAAGTGAGGATTATCTCTAGCCTATAGAATTAGAGAGAAGTGAGGATTAACTCTAGCCATCAAATTAGAGTGAAGCTAGGCTCATCTTAGCCTTGTTTGCAAGAGAGAAGAGTATTTCTTGTAAACTAAATAGAGAAGTGTAAAGGTTTATCTCTACCTTGAAAGAGAGAAGTTTTAGTGGAGCAAACTCTTGGTGGGTGAGGCCAAGGAGTGGATGTAGTGCAAGTTTGTTAACACTTGCATGAACCACTATAAATCTCTTGTCTACTCTTGGTGATATCTCTCTATCTCTACTCTCTTTAAATTCTTGCAAATATTTGTTGTGTTGTTATAAACTTCAAGAATTATTCTTATAACGCAACTTACAAGTTTTTATTTTTCTAAAAATTGATAAACTAAGTAAAAGAACCTATTCACCCCCCCCTCTAGGTTCCAACATATTCTTCCAAGCTTTGAGGTAAACGGTAGTGAATTACCTGTAACCAATGTAATAATGTTATTTCAAATCGCATGCTTACATATAAAGGCAAACATAGATTTGCACTTACAGCTCCGACATCTCTCTGTTGCAGTAATCCACTAAAAACTATCAACGTCAATTTATAAGTCAAATGTTGGACTACTAGGAGGTGTATTGAGCTACCATTACATAAACATGGGTTGAGTTAAGGATTTTACCAAAATGACAAAACTTAATTCCTTCGTCTCCAAAGAATAGGAGTAAAGTCTTCAAACTGATGAAAGAAACACCTATGAACATAAAGGTAATATTTTGTTCCCATGAAAAACATTTCTTTCACATATGTATCATCTCCATGTGATGCCTCTGATGCCTTTGCATCATTTGCCTCTGAGATCGCATACGCCATTTGTACGGTCACCCAACTATCATCCGACTTAAAGCTGCTTTTAACCTTCAAGAGATCCTTCATCTATATAACCAAAAACAGTCAAACTTTATTCTTATTGTAGATCAGAATTCAGAAACAACATGCAAATCACGATATTTACAGCTTGTAAAGTTCTCTCAGATGCGTATATTAAGATATTTAGATTCGATGATTAATAGTAAATCATAAAATTGTTGAAGAGAATAGTAGAATTAAAAGGTAGTAGAGTTTAATGTTTGGTAATGTAAACATAAAATTATAAATTATAAATGTTAGAGATTGTTGGTTCATGTAAGTAAAAATATTTAATTACATATTTTTGTATTTAGGTACTTTTATAATGTAACACCCCAAAATGGGGCCTAGTTGTAAATTGTAGTACATGTAGCTTTAACAGTTGCAAGTTGACTTTAATTGGTGTTTTGTTGCTAACTGTAGTGTAAATGTTGCTAAATGGTGTCTTAAATGTTAATTGGTGTTTTAAACATGGATTGGTGCTAATTGGCGTTAAATGGTGTTAACTGGTGTTAAATGTGGATAAAAATGTAGTATTATAAAAAGTGTTGTAAGTTGACCATGTTGACAAATAGTTGAACGGTTTTAGATAAGGGTTCCAAAAATATTTCCGTTAGTTGAAACGGATAACCCTAATTTGTGTAATAAGTTGAATAGGAGAACGAAATACCCGTGAGGGGGTATTAGACATTTAAGGTCGGCTTAACAGCCTTCCTTATCCCCTGTTGAGTCTAAAAACACATACACACATACTACATACGCATACACATACGTACGTACAAGCAAAATCACCCAAACTCTTGTTGATTTGAAGAAGGAAACCAAATTAGAGGTTGGATTCAGTTGAAAATCTGTTCTTGTAGCTTGTGTTCCTCATCTTATTGTAAGTTTTCTTCTTATTAAACCTAGTTCTTCATCTTCATATGTATGTGGTGTTGGATTGAAGATTTAGAGGTGTTTGATGTTGTTTTAGTGTCCAAATCATGTTAGAAGGTTCATGTACATGCTAGAAATGTTGTGTAAACGCTTGGATACGGATTCAAGTCGATTTTGAGTCAAAAACAAGTGAGAACCGTAGCTGTGCTCGAACAGAGCAAGAACACACTGTAAGTGTGGTTCCTACGGGCGTAGTATAATGTTACTACGGCCGTAGGGTGTTGTTTGTGTTCCTGCGGTCGTAGGAAATGGTTGCTACGGCCGTAGTATCGTATTTAAGAGGATTACCACCCACGGGTGATGGAAACAAGACTACGGGCGTGGGTACATAACCTACGGCCGTAGTTACCCAAAGGATGCCTACTACGGGCGTAGTATATAGTTACTACGGCCGTAGGTCATGGTTCTTTGGTAAGAACTCCTACGGGCGTAGTGCATATGTACTACGGCCGTAGTACATGTTGGAAAGTTGTCCTGCGGGCGTAGGAACATGTTCCTGCGGCCGTAGGAGGCTGTCAGAAGCCATGTTGACCTTTTGTTGAGACTGTTGTTAGTGCAGTCTGTTGTAGTGTATACTAAGGGGTGTTTATCTATGTTTATTGGTGTTAGGTGACTCAGACGATTCTGTGTGCTCTTGGGATTCCCGATTGCATATCTGCCTCTTGTAGTTTCGAGGTGAGTACCGGTTTCCCATGAGTCTCAGTAGGTAAGTTATCTGTAGTATATGTTGACACATGACTGGTGTATTGATACGTGGAAATGGAGGTATGTTATGATAAAGTTGTACAAGCATGCTTAGTATTATTATTATTGATATGAAAGATATTGTTGTGATTATATGCGCGCATGAACTGGATCCTTATTGGATCAACTAGTTGTTTATGAAGTTTTGTCCGGACACTGAATTGGAGAACACGGAGGTCAGTCAGGTAGACGGGTGTCAATACTTGGCTGGGTTCTCGGGTAGACGGGTGTTAGTACCCGGGCACTAACGGTACTCAAGTAGTATACGCTTGTGTAATGGTCCTGCAGGCCGCCGTTCCTCTAAGGAGTAAGGTTCCTTGATAGATGGGAACCAACCTGATAGATAATTGGCGTACTATATGGAATGCTTTTGGGTTGTTGAGCGGGGTTAGCTCCCCTGCAACATACGACTACTGCTGACACGATTGTCACGTCACAATATGATAGGATAGCCCTGTGTGCTGTTCTGATACATGATAGCCTGCTTATTGTTGCTTATGTGTAATCGGTGCTCACTAGCTAGTTGTAGCTAACGGTGCAAGATTTACCTTTTTCGCAGGTTGATGCTAGAGGCCTGGTGAGGCGGGTACCGATGGTAGCTTTTGTTGTATATACCTTTTGGGGAACACGTTGTTATATGTATGGATCCGGTGGTCGGAACTAGTTGGTAACGCTTGTAGCTTTGAACTTGGCTAACCTTTTTGTTGTAATTAATTAGCCGAGTCAATCTTGTAGTTTTTGTGTAAAGGGTGTTTAATTCCGCTGCAACACTTTTGATAATCGATGTTTAAAAAGTTTAAATTAACTCTAATTTTAAACTCGTTAGGGGTGGCGTTACATATAATATTCAAAATAATAAGTATGTCATCTGGGTTTTAAATACAATTCAACCGGTTGGACCGGTGAACCATTATGACGTCCGGTTCAATGACCGGTCCGGTTTTAAAAGTAGTAAAGTTTAATGTTTGGTAATGTTATATATAAAATTATAAATTATAAATGTTAAAGATTGCTGTTTTATGTAAGTTAAAATATTAAATTACATATTTTTTTCTATTTAGGTATTTTTATAGTATTCAAATTAATAAGTATATCATCTGGTTTTTAAATAAGGTTCAACCGGTTGGACCGAACCATTATGATGTCCGGTTTAATGACCGGTCCGGTTTTAAAAACCATGCCCAATTGTCAAACTCATGAGAAGACATATAAGTAGTCAAATGGTTTCATGTGTATCTTTTTGTATCTTCCTATGTGGGACAAATGTTAATTTGCTGTAATCAAGTTCCAACACCTAAATCAGCCAAATCATCTAATTGAGTGCCACATTAGATTTAGACCTTATCTAACTACATTGTATTTTAAATTTGAAGCTTAATTACACATGTCACATAGGATTTTCAAGTTCTTAAATTATATAAGATATGGACCGATGAACCATTATGACGTCACGTTCAATGACCGGTCCGGTTTTAAAAATCATGCCCAATTGTCAAACTCATGAGAAGACATATAAATAGTCAACTGGTTTCATTATGAATTTTTGTATGAAAAATTCAAGTTTTCAGGGGTGTTCTTCTTTTGTGTTGTGCCCGGAACGTAGGACACACACACACACACATATATATATACACACACACACACACACACAACAATCAGAAAACAGTTAGTTAACTGATTAACCATGTTAACTGCCAAAAAACCGAATTTATTTTAATAAAATAAAAATTAATTCAGAATTTTCACATAGGTCAAATATCACGGTTTCATCTTGCTTCACCCACTTGCACTTTTTTGAAAACCGGACCAGACCGGCCGGTTGAACCGGTTCAACCGTGATTAAATACGGTTCAAAAGTAGCGACTAAACCGGACAACTGTGAACCAGGCGGTGTAACGCCGCCGTTTCACAAGCTTACTTTTATAAAATATAATGAAGCGTTTAACCAAAAGATATATTTACAAAACACAGCGGAAGTTAAAATTTAGTTATTTACACAAACTGTAACAGTGTTTAAACAAAACAACCCAGCGGAGTTACCAAATATCTGCCAACCATTACCCAGTAAATCAGAGTTAACAAAAACAACCAGAAAGTAGTGTTCCCCAAAAACCACGGCAGTAAAAACCAAAACATGGCACCCCGTTCTCACCAGCAGCTAATTACCTGTACATTGGACATAAACACGGAGGGGTTAGCTATAAATAGATAGTGAGTAACGATTAAACATAAGTATCGTTACAAAAATGTTATAGCATGCAGAAGGTATCACAAAGTAACAAACAAGTCTATCCAAACAGCTAGTGATGTTCCGGTGCCCAGGAGGAGTCAGGTCTTGCAGGGTTGTAAGCCCGGCTCAATGATCCAAACTGGGGGAAACCGAATACATCCATAATATCGCGCCGGTGGGGGAGCTGGTAGCAGCCCACCATTGCATTAACGAGCGGGGAAGTCCGATGAGAACCCCTTTAACGAGCGGGGAAGTCTATGAGAGCCCCTGGTTGAGGCACAGGGTTTTGCAAGAACCCGATCCGCGGCCGCGAATCACCGTACCTCAACAATAACAAAGTGCCGGCACGAACACGTATTGGCCGACTCTGGCTGCATCATAAACATAATTGGCCTACTCAAGCCATAACATATCATATTGGCCTACAAAAAGCCATAACATAACATATTGGCCTACAAAAGCCATAATACCAGCAAATACCAAGTTTACAACGTGATTGGCCTACTCAAGCCTAACACAAGTGCATAGCAGCGTATACCATAGCAATTTATCAACACATAAACCATAACTTACCTTAAGCTTGTTATAACACGTTTATCACGAAACCTAAGGTTAACCGGTACTCACCTCGAGATCACAGGAGGCAAATATGAATCCGGGAATCCCAGGAGCACACGGAATCGTCCGAATCACCTAACACATTAGTTTTAGGCTTGGTTATCACATACACATAGCACACATAGGTTAAAATACAAAGCACCCAAGCTGTCAGGGTTGAACCCCTACTTGCGGTCGCAAGGATCTGCCTTGCGGTCGCAAGGGTTCCCTGACAACACACCTTACGGTCGCAAGACTATCACTTGCGGCCGCAAGAACCCCTTTTCCCCAATACAACGCTTCCGACCGCAAGGAAAGTCCCTTTTGGTCGTAAGGATGTTTCAAGGGTTGGTTACGATCGCAAGTTATGTACTTACGGTCGCAAGCCTTACTTCGTCGCCCTTAGGCGGTACTACCACAAAACAAACCCTTACGGTCGCAAGCACCATTGCTTGCGGTCGCATGTACTACTACAATGCTTACGGTCGCAAGGCACCACCCTTGCGGCCGCAAAGACCTTCGTTACAGTGACCTTCGTCCCTGCTTTCTGGACAGTCCCGAAAACACCATTTTTAACATACAAATCGATCATATCTCAAATTTAACAGTTTCTACATGTCCTTTAACATCATATGGAGCTTAGGGACCCATTTGACACCAAAGAACAATACCAAAACACCACTTAAATTATCAAAATAGTGAATCTCATTTATGAACTCAAGAACACACTTAAACCCCAAAACACTTACAAATTTTGATGATTTCTGTTGAAGATGATGATTTTAACAACGAAATCAGTAGCCAAACTTGAATCTACAACTTCCCTCTTTGATTTCTTCTTTGATTTTTGAAAGGGTTTAAGTGTGTGTGTTTTTACGTACATGTGTGTGTAGATAGTGTGTGTTTGAAGTGTTCACAGGGATAAGAACACAACAAACCGACTTGTGGTTCAATTAATTAGATCACGGTTATTTTGTTCCCCTTTTCAACTTACAACTAATCCCTCGTTTACCCGTTTCAACTAACGAAGATATATTTGGAACCATTATCTAAAACCAGTTACTAATTTACCAATTCTACATATTAACACAACTATTTTACATAACACCTTTTTATCACGTATAATTATCAAATAACACATTTAGCAACAAAATACATTGATTAAAATCAATGTACAAGCATATAAACACATAGTACAACTAGGCCATAAATTAGGATGTTACAGCGGTTTCATTAAAGGTGAAATAGAACAGCTGAACCGGAGCAACCCGCATCGAACCGGCCTTTACTAAAGCTTTTTAACTAAAATCAAAAGATGACGGGAGACCTA
This sequence comes from Pulicaria dysenterica, assembly GCA_947179395.2. NCBI lineage: Eukaryota > Viridiplantae > Streptophyta > Magnoliopsida > Asterales > Asteraceae > Pulicaria > Pulicaria dysenterica. Next base: position 69,129,240 of record OX359292.1, on the reverse strand, counting down.
AATATAGACAAGTACATCCTTCGGTTTGTTTTTAAAAGCAATGTGGGATCATAAAATATATATATATATAGATATAGATATGAAGATTTCCTTGTTTTGTCTTAGCTAGCAATGTGGGATTTGTTTAAAAGCACAAATGTTTAATTGAGTGCCACATAAGAAATCAAGAATGCATAATTGAGATTAATTAAACTTTTGGAGGAAAATGACATATGCCAACTCATCATGGCATATGCCAACTCATCATTTGAAGCTTAATTACACATTCCACATAGGATTTTCAAGTTCTTAAATTATATAGGATATGGACCGATGAACCATTATGACGTCACGTTCAATGACCGGTCCGGTTTTAAAAACCATGCCCAATTGTCAAACTCATGAGAAGTGATGTGTGAAATCTAGTTATAAAATTTATGTCCAATATTCACCTAATCTAGCATAAACACACACTAGGCAAGTGTACCTAATCGTGTAATAGCACAGAGACAGGCAAGTAATTGGGTGTCGAATCCACAAGGAGCAGTGTAACACCAAAAATAAAGCAAACTAATAATTAACCTAAAATAGGGGTTTTTCAGTTTTGAAAGTGATTAAAACTATTGACTAATTTGAAAGCAGATAATTAAAACAGTAAATGAACTTTTGCAAACTACCAATTTAAAGCAAGTATCCACCTTAATCTTTCCCCCCTTGTTGTGATATACTCTAAGATCAGTTTAATTGATTACCTGGATTGACTTAGCTATACTCCACTTCCTATTTCATATAGCTATTGTGCAACGGATAGAGAATAACAACTTCCTATTGATCATCTAAATCTACACAACCTATTGCATAATTCAACACGCATATCAAACAAGTTTAATGTAACATCCTCAAAATAGGCCTAGTAGTACCTAGTTGTACTATGTGCTCAGTTGGTTGTACATTGACCTTAAATGAGTATTTAATAGTTGTTTTAGAGTTTTAGTTAGTTAAAGTGGATATATGAGGTGTTATACGAAAGTTAGAGCTAGTAAGTAAAAATAATAAAATGTTAAACGGTTTAGTGTAATGGTTTCGTAGATATCCCCGTTAGGTGAAACGGGTACACGAGTGTCAAGTTGTAAGTTGGAAAGAGGAACGAAATACCTCGTTGTGGTGATTATCCACCCAAAGGCGGTTCACCCTTATTTGACTCATTTGAGTCAAATACACAACACCAACATACGTGTAAACCAAGTACACACCTCAAGCTTTGGAGATTTTGAAGGAAAAGCAAGAATCAAGCTGAATTCAAGTGAGTTCTATAGCAATTCAAGTGGGAAATCAGCTGTTCTTAATCTTGTTGTAAGTATTTCTATGTGGAGCCCTAGTTTTGTGTTCTTGATATAAATACATCAATTGATGATGTATAAATGTGTTCTCTTGGTTTTAACTGTGGTAAGTGTGTTTCTAAGTGTCTAAAGATGTTAGATAACATGTACAAACGGTTGAATATGATTTTAATCGAGTCTTTAGTGTCAAAATCGCGTATTACAGAGCTGTGCAGAAGGCAGGGACAAAAGGGTTCTGTATCATGAGGTCATGCGATCGCATGGAGACTGCATGCAATCGCATGAGGTGTGTAGATCCCTTGCGATCGCAAGGCAGGGTTCTTGCGACCGTAAGGGGGGTGTTTTTGAATTCCGTGCCACGGAAATTTATGATGACGCGTCGCGTAAATGTTTGCGATCGCATGGTAGGTCTATGCGATCGCATGGGTCTGTTTTGGTGGTGTTACCGCCTATGGGCGAAGGAAATAAGGTTTGCGACCGTGGGTACATAACTTACGAATCGTAACCAACCCTAGAAACATGTTTGCGACCAAAAGGGGTGTCCCTTGCGATCGGGAGCATTGGATATTGATAAGGGCCTCTTGCGGACGCAAGGGATAACCTTGCGACTGTAAGGGATGTGGTTAGGGGAACCTTGCGACCGCAAGTCAGTTACTTGCGACCGCAAGCGGTGGTCCAGGTATAGTAGCTTGATTAACTTATGTTTAACCTAAGGGTGCTATGTATAAGTGATGATCAGTCCTGTATGTGTTGTATTAGGTGTTCGTGAGGAAACGGAAACGGTTGATCGTTGTGTCAACTTCTTATGAGCATAAGGTGAGTACCGGTTTCACATGAGGCTCAGTAAGTAGTGCTAACCCCTATGTGTTTTTTATGTGTAATTGGTGCTCCCACATGTGCGTGCGTAAGGTATGTTATAACGTGATATGCCATGCTACAGTGTTATATTGTCAGTGACTAAAAGTATGTAACGTGAATCATGTGGTAAGTGTATGTTATGATTAAGTTATACTCGCATGTTCTGTTCACTAGTATGAACAGTATTTGTTGTGACTATATGCGCGCATGTTATTGGATCCTGATTGGATCACTTATTGTGTATGTACTTATGTCCGGACACTCGGGAAACTGCTTATAGTTTCCAAACTCGGTTGAGGTCAGCTGGCTGTATTGCGGCTGGATCCCTTGAGGGCCTAGATGGCTGGTTATTCGGGATCAACGGTGACTCAGTGGTGCACGCTGGGTCGTAGGTTCTGCAGGACCGCCGTTCCTTGACAAAGAAAGGGGTGTTGGTTTGTAACTAAGGCCTAGTTTGAGCCCAGGTGGCTCCGCAACGTGCTCAGGGGGTTGCTCTTCGCTTCCCCACCAGCATGGATTGGTGTTGCTGATTTCTCAGTTGGATTCGTTGAGCGGGATTTGTAACCCCGCGAGATATGACTCCCTCTGACATGTTGGCACTCCGCGATGTGATAGGATAGCCTTGTGTGCTTTTCCTGTGTTATCTGTACTCACTAGCTAGTGTAGCTAACCGGTTCATGATTATTTTTTTCAGGTATGGATTAGGCAGCCTGGTGAGATGGGTGCTTGTGGGTAATTGTATTTAACTCTTCTGGAACACTCTGTTGTTATATTGTATCTGTGACCCGATGGTCGGTTTATAGTTGGGTAATACCGGTTTGTTTTGAGACTTGGCTTTTGAGGTTTATAATCGCCAAGTCGGATAATAACACTTCATATTTTATAATCAGTGTTTAGTTTCCGCTGCACGACTTTGTTAAATATACTTAAAAAGTTTTAAATTATTACTTATTTTAAGCTCGTGAAACCCGGTGTTACATTTAATATAAACCAACCGTTTCCTCGATTGTAAAGTACTAGAAGATTAGGTTTAAGTTATGGAATCTGGATTCTATTTACTTTTCCTAGTAAACCCTTAAACAATTCATAGACAAATCATTTAAAGAGGGACATACATCATAAGAACTTCCTATTCAAATTCAATATGAACCATAAATCCAGAAACGAAGATTAAAACCAAAAAAATCCAAACTTTCATTAATTGAACATGGAACTAGTATCAATCCAACGATAAACAAAGAAATCAAAGCATATCCCAACTAGGGTTCAATCATAAGGTGAATACAAGATGAGTTTAGCCCATAATCATGCTTAAACAATCAAACAAAGTCTGAGAAAACAAGCCTAATCGAAGACTAGCCATAGATTTGACAAACCGGGTTGTTGATGATGATGAATGGTGATGGAATATGGATCCTCCAAGCTCCAAGGGTGTTTCCTCACCCTCCAGGGTTGTAAACCTCGGAATATGTCGCCTGAAGTCGGCCGTAGGTCAAAAGATGGGATCGAATGAATGAAAATACGAATTTATAGAAATCTGTTCTGCGATGCTTCGCGGCGCAAAGCATAGGTGGCTCGTGGCGCGAAGATGTTTGACCCGAACTTTTATTTTCGTTGACCGAGCTCGCGGAGCGAAGCAAGGATCCTCGCGGAATTACACATCCTCTGGAAAAAATGTCAATTTCTGGCATGCTTCGCGGCGCGAAGCTCTTGGGGCTCGCGGCGCGAGATCTGAATTTCTGCACTGTTCTTCATTTTTCTTCTATCTTCAGCTGGTTTCTTCACATTTGTCCATCATTTATCCAGTTAACCTGCAAACACCCCAAACATGGTGGATTAGTGTAATATATGGTCTTTTTAAGCACTAAACACATGTAGAACATGCAATATTTACGGAGACAAACATAGTTTAAACCGGAAATATCACAATTCCCACACTAAACTTTGCTTGTCCTCAAGAAAATCATCAAATAGAGATAACCCAACCTGGCCACCAAAATTCCCCAACTTATGTACCATAGTTAAGATAGATCATCCCAAACTTACAAATTAATCAATAAATACTCAATAATCAATTACATGCAAAGTCTCACATACTCACTAGGAAGTCACTCAATCACTCAAGTATTTAGGCTTTATATTTTGGTGCTCACTCCTGATAGCTAACAAGCATTTACCAGCATAGGCTTGTATCCAATTCAAATCTCCATCACTAGAGTTGCCAACCGTAAAGAGGGCTTTAAGGGTTGTAACATTAGGCTAAGGGTAACAGGTAGGGAAAATGGAATTTAAGGTGACTAAGATAGCAAAAATCTAAAATGTGCTGAAACAATGACTCACTACTCAAACTGGAGCGGTCAAACTGAAACTGATACGGTAGACTGATAAGAGTTTTTTTTTAACTAAGACCACTTGGTCACACTGAAGTATATAACTCTTCATGCATTTTTTTTTTGAATTTCTACGACTGCTCCTTTGGCGAGAATTCTATAACATTAACATGCTTAAGAACCCGCAGTTTATTGATGCGGCATAATACTTTTATTGACTCGATGGAAAGACACGCAACAACGAATGAAAATCATGTACTCAGCACAATCAAGACTTAAGCTAAGGCCAAAAGAAGGCTAAAACTGGAATTGGCTAAACAATGTGGCTAACAAATGAAATAGGATAAGGCTTCAACATGGTGTCAAGGGTATCGAGTACTAAAAGTGAGAACTACGCGTTACAAGGGGTAGGACAGATTAGAAAATCTAACAATAAGATATTCTAACGAAAAACTGGCTAAAAACATGGCTTAAAACAAACGAAGGCCTCTATCAGTGCAATGGTGATAAATACTCATTGTGGTGATCTCGACAAGTAATATGGTAACAAGTTCTACAGTTTATGCTCGTAGCTATCCTCACACAATCGAACAAATTTGTAACACCCCAAAGTTCGTAAATTCTTAAATATGAGTTTATAGCAAGTGACGTGTTAAGTATTGTATATGTTTAGCAAGTTGCCTTTATGTGTTTAGTGTAATCTTTATTTACTAAAGTTGAGGGGTTAGTTTTGCCAAGTTAGAAAATTAAAGAAGTCCAGGGGCTGTTTTGTGATTTCTCTAAACTAGTGGATACTTATGAGTCTCTTTGACTCATTTGAAGTCAAACAAGCAGAAACCAAAATCTCATTTACGTTCACACACACATAGCCACTAAAATTGAGATTCTTAGCAAGAAATCAAGAGAAGGATAGCTGATTTTGTTTGTTATAGCGAAGTAGAAGCAAAAGGTAAGAATTCTTTATGTTTTAGAACCTGTTGGTATCATTAATTTCGAGTTGTTCAAGATTTGAGTGGAAGAACATGATGAGTTTTAGCCGTGCGAAGTGAAGCCCATTTCATGCGTAGTGACTTCATTTCGTACGAAGTGCTCAATGTAAGAGATGAAGTCGATGAGTTTTGGTCGCACGAAGTGTGAGCCACTTCGTGCGTAGTGATAGTTCACTTCGCGCGTAGTGGGATTCACTTCATGCGTAGTGATAGTTCACTTCGCGCGTAGTGGGATTCACTTCATGCGTAGTGATAGTTCACTTCGCGCGTAGTGGGATTCACTTCATGCGTAGTGATAGTTCACTTCGCGCGTAGTGGAATTCACTTCATGCGTAGTGAGAGTTCGCCCGTAGTGGGATTCACTTCATGCGTAGTGAGAGTTCACTTCGCGCGTAGTGTGTTCATCTCGTACGTAGTGTTCAGAAGTTAATTCAGTTATTATTTATTGTTTGTAGGCAATAAGAGTTGACACTTTTCTGATAGGAGTGTAATTCTTAACTGCTGCGGAGGTGAGTGTACTTACCTTTAATCAGATTAGTATATGTTTGTGCACTAAGTGATTAGTATATCAATTGTATGTTTGATATGTTAAGTTAAAGGCTGCTGTTCAGATGTTCAGTAGCACTATGTTATAGTATTTGATATGAGTAATATGCATTTATGTACCAAGTGAACAATATAATATATGTGTTTGTGATATGTGTTATGTATGTGCTCGAGTACAGAAAGTACCTGGCTTAGAGAAGTCTTGTACTAAGAAAAGAAGATACTTTGTATCCCGAATAGTGAAAGGGGTATATTGAGATCCTTATACCCATAAATAAAGCGTCAGAGGCTTGGTTACGCGCGAGGTGTGATCATACCCCGGGACTAGTTAACAGTTGACTGTTTTGCAGGATATAGCTAGGATGTGAGACATCCCGAGAAGAGATACTCATGTTATGTGTTTATTATTCAGTAGTATGCTCACTAAGCGAAAGCTTACGTTTTAGTATGTTGTACATGCAGGTAACCAGTTTCCAGCAAGGGTAAGGCCCCGGTGCTCCGCAAGAGTTGGATAGCTCCCAGCTTTTGAGAATAGTACTTTTAACACTACTTTTTGTAAAACTGTTAGTATTAAAGGGTTGTAGTTAGTTTTCCGCAAACTCTGATATTTTAGAATGCTAATCAGTAGTAATTGAATTTCTAAAAGCTATTTTAGAAAAGTGGTGTTACAAAATTCTACTAAAATATCTATTATAAGGCTCAAACTCTCGATTATGGAAGATGGGATAAGTGATGATCAACAATGCATGGTATCTCAAATATCATATTGCCAAAATTTTATTTATTTGGGAAAAACTATAATATTGTGGATTCCAAGGTAAGGCATGAAAGTGGTCAAAATCAGATTATACTATAGACAAACGCTCAAAGACAAGAAAAGTTAAGTTTACTTAACCCCAATTCCCACACAATAAAGATATGCATTGTCCCCAATGCATTCGAATAAGCATATATAGAATTAGGTTAAGAAACTCCCTGGATTAGCAAAATGGCGGAGCTGGAGCGTTTGAAATAATCACCAATCATCACTATAGCAACGGCTGCCAACATAAACAGCACACACAAACAAACTAAAACAGGAAACAAACAGAAATGCCCGTCAGAAAAGCAGAAATCGTTAGCACAGCCAAATCGAACATCGTCAAGTAAAGCACATGTCCAACACTACCCACAACTATATTAATTTAAAACTCGGGAACTAGGGCTCATCCAAGTCATCCCTATGGGGCTCGGACTGATGGTGGCGCGAGCTGGAGGCTGATCCTGAATAGAACGGTGGGTTTGGCTCGTTGGGGACCCAATATGGCGGCGGCTAATAATCCGGGAGCCTAGTCTGCTGCCCGAAGATCTGAGTGAAAGCTTGCTGCTGCCAATCCAAACTATACTGAACCTGAGATAGCTGGTAGTCACTCCGCCTGTAGCGGTCATGGACCGAATCCCGAAATGAGTCGAAGGAAACCTCCAACTGCTGCATGCGGTTTGTCAGGCCCTGGTAAGCTGTCCGCGGGTCCCATTCCGACTCCTCAGCCGAAGGCTGGGATGGGCCCTCTTCATCTTCGTGAGTGGCTCTGGCTCGGCGTTCTCGGGGTGGCTGGTTGGGAGTGGGTCTCGCCTGGCCCCATTGCCAGACTCCTTTTGGCTGCATAAACCCATGCTCAATCACGTTCATCCCTTGTAACAAAGTATCGCTGATAAAGCCCATAGGTTCCTGGATGGTGAGGGAGGCGATAACACGGGGACGAAGTATCCCAAAATGTTGCACCAAGCGCGTGATATAGCGGCCACCGCAGATGGCGCTGGTGCTTCGTTGACCTGACGCCTCGGTCAGGTAAGCAGCCAAAGAGAACGGCATGTTGATGAATCGCTCGTGGGAGATCAGATGGAAAAGAAGCCACAAATCAGTCTGGTTAACTTTCTCCAAACTATCCTTTCGCTGGTTGATCGAGCACGTGATCATCCGATGAAGAACACGGTGTTCCGGATGACGGATGTAGGAGGCCTTGGTGTTTGCCCCCTGGTACGCGTGAGTCCCAATTTCGGCCCACATGTTGTGGCAGTTGTCTTCTTTAGTGGGCCACACAGCGCATTGTTGGTAGAATTGTTGGAATGCAGGTTGGGCTAGCTCGGTGCGTGTATATAAGCCGACCCAAGCGGCTAAGTCGAGGAGAGAGCAGCGGTGCCAAGTTCCGCCCAGACGGAAGGATAAAGCATGGGGGGCATGAATATTCTCCATGAGCTCAGTGACATTCAGCCTGTAGGTAGCGAAGAATTCGAGACAGAGCTCACGGTACACGGGCTCTCGCATGTTGAGCACAATATCCCATGCTCGGCAAGTAAACAGTTCCTCCCCTGATGTGCCTCGGAAGGTGCGATGGAGGCATATGCGGATGTCATCTTCCTTACCTAGCCGTCTAACCAAGTCCCAATCCAAGGTTTTGCCGGACTCAAAGCGTCGGCGGCTGATGGACTCTAGCTTGGATTTCATTGCCGTCAAATGAGCAAGAGCATTACTCAAATACGGGGTTCAAAATTTCTGATCAAGGTTCAAGAAAACGTGAGGTCCCCTGTCGGGACGTAGGTTGGCCGGGAACCCATCGGGTTGAACAGTGGCAAGAGAGATGGATTGGCGACTGCGCTGCAAGATGATAAAAAATAAAAGCACACGGCAGTTAGCACGCGACATGAGACCCGAAATCTATCCAAAATAGACTCCAATTCCCACACAATGGAATTAGAGTGCCATAACAATTGAGCACAGATAGATAAGCAGATAAGATCCATATTAGGCTAGGATGAATGAGACACAAGAGTAGGATCCTAGAACTTTCAAAAATATCCTCAAAACAGCCCTCAAGAGATGATTAATGCACCCAACACAACATAAAATAAAAGTCAAATGAAGCTTGATGTATGTGGAGCATCAATTCTAAGCATGAATAGCCAACCTACCCCAATTCCCACAAAATAGAGTTGAAGTGTGGTCTCTATTGGGGTTCCATATGCAACACTTGAATCAAATTGGCATGAATAAGCAAGAGTCAAACCAAAGAGTCAACAGTTTGACCGGTTACATATGGATGGCCAAAATTATTGTTGGTGCATAATTGTAAATCCCTAGTTCTTATCAATCCAATATATATACATGTTTACTTGAAATGTTTATTTAAATGTGTTTTGATTAATGGTTTGCATGTTTATACATTCTTAGTGATTCTATGTGATTATCTTAAGCTTACAAGTATTTAATCATGTGTTGATGTGTGTTTGGAAGTTTAATTGTGTGTGAGAAATCACCACGTGCGAAGTCATGCTCACTACGTGCGTAGTGGAGCTCACTACGCACGTAGTGAGTAGGTCGGTTTAAAGCTAATTAAGTATTATTAAAATAACTAGTACGTGCGTACTGGACTATCTACGTGCGCAGTGAAGAGCATCACGTGCGTACTAAAGTTAATTACTCTATAAATACTTCTTAACCCCGCATTAGCGCGGGGAATCGAGCGAGTAACCTACGTAATCGACGGAGCCTTTGTAATCGACCTCATAAGACCTTAAGCCTTACTAAATCGCGACTTTAAGCCTCGTTAACGAATACTATGTGTTTAATCCGAATCCAAGGGCAGCCTTAAGCATCTCTGTGTGAGTTCTTAGAGTGTGTTCTTGTTTCTACTCTGTGTGTTACTGTGTGCCGGACACCTAAGCAGATCTTAGAATCCTTAGGAGGTTTGGGAAATAGAATTCCGCGCTATTTCTCATCCTAGATCAGTCCTAGCATTAGGGTGTTTTAGTTTAGTTTAGAACCCCGTCCCCCAGCCGGTCCTACAAAGTGGTATCAGAGCCTTGTGCTTTGATTGATCACTTTTCTTTAGGATTTCGGGATCTAGGTGTCGATTAAGCCTGTGTGTTTGTCCTTTTCGTCGTTTTTAAACCGGTTAGTAGGTCGAAAATAGGTCGTTTTGCGTTAAAAAGGTCGTGTTTTTACGTTAACTGTTTGAGTTTTACTCGTGCGAAGTGATTCCCTGTGCGTGCGTAGTGTCGTAGATCATCTAGAATCTTCATCAAGCTGTGTGTTCATTCCGTGCGTAGTAGATACTCAACGCGTGCGTGGTAAATCCATTACGTGCGTGTTGAGTCTGTGTGATTATTTTTCCTTTAAAAATATTTTTAAGTACTCCGTGCGTAGTCGTTGAAATCCGTGCGTACTAGGTTGTCAGTTCGTGCGTATTACAGTCTGTGTGTTTTCGAGTCATTCCGTACGTAGGTCTTTAACTTCGTGCGTAGTGCGCTGTGATCGTGCGAAGTGTTCTTCATTCCGTACGAAGTGTTCTAAAATGTCTGACATGAGTGCAATGGCTGCCAAACAAACAATAACCGCATTAAGTAACTTAATAATGGACAATGAACAGGGAGGCATTAATAAAGTACCCCGACTACTAACCATGGAAGACTACCCATTCTGGAAACCAAGGTTTGAGATCTTTATTGATGGAGTAGATCCTAGGTTACATCATGCCATCTCTGCCGATTACGTTGTGCCAAAGGGAGAAGGGAACATTGAAGTTTCCTATGATCAAATGAGTGATGATCAACGTAAGGCGTATGATGCGGAGAAGAAAGCTTATTCCTATCTTATTCAAGCTATTCCGAATGAGATCTTTCATCAATTCCGATGATACAGAACGTCACGTTCCCTGTGGAACGCCTTACAAAAGAGGAATGAGGGGAATGCATCTCTGAAGGAGCTAAAGGCATCTCAGTTAAGGAAGGAGTTTGATCACTTCACGTCATACGTAAATGAGAAACTTCCAGATCTGATCAACAGATACAACCATCTTCTCAGTGAAATGGATAGTCTGGGGGTGCAGATTTCCGAACGTCAACAAGTGGAGACTCTGTCTAAGGCACTACCAAAGAGCTGGAGGCTTTCATCATGATCTTGAAGAATGGTGAGGGATTTGAAGGAATGGACCTAAATGACTTCATCACCAAACTTAAAGAGCATGAACAAGAAGAGCAAAATCTAGACAGACTAAGCAGCTATGTGCAGAATCCATCGCTATACTGTTCTGGACCCATTGCTTCTCCAGCCACCTCATCCAATGCTCCATTGCAGACAGCTTTTACTTCTAATGTCAGTCCTTCAAGCAAGTCTGTTTCTGAAACTCCAAGTGGACCACCTTATTCCGCTCCTTCAAGCAAAACGTCAATGCCTGCCTTAAACACTGAAAATTTCAAACATGGCAGCACTGAAGAAGTTAAGGAGCATATGGGAATGCTTAGTGCATTGGTCACTTCATACGATGATCTGCTCAAGGGAAAGATTGGGAACGCCTATCTGACACAGGAAGACTATGACCAAATTGACAACGATGAGATGGAACGTCAAGATATCTTATGGTCATATGCCAACCTGGTAAGGAGAGCCAAAGCCTTAGTGAAGAGAACGGGGATGCAGATTACAGCAACCAAAGATACGAAGCTGGGTTTTGACAAGTCAGCTGTAACCTGCTACAATTGTGGTGAAAAGGGTCATTTTGCACGTGAATGTGAAAAGCCTAAGAACTCAGGACCCAAGTATCCCTTCAGAACCTCTCCGGGCAAAATGTCAAATACCACCACACCTAAGAAGGCTGAGTCACCTCATGAGGGATCATCCAAGGCAATGGTGGTAGTACAAAAGGATGAGGGGATTGACTGGTCAGTACACTTCCAAGATTCAGATACATTTGAAGTTGCTGAAACCAATCTGGCCAGTGTTTTAGATCTGAACGACGACTCTCAGTCTGAGGCAGACAGTGTCCACGAGGTCAATGATGAAGAGTCTGTCCTGCCCACTGACGAGCAAAATGTGGCATCAACTTCTGAGCCAGCTGCCGAACCAACGCCAGTGTCTGTTCAACCTGAACCAGAAAATCCAAAGGCGTGCATGACTGGACAAGCTGATGTCAAAGTAAATCCTACACCTGGTCTTCCTTGTGTGTCGTGTAATGATTATGTGAAGACCATAGTATCCTTGAAATCTCATGTCACTGAGCTAACCTCTAAACTGCATGAAAACTCTATCATTAAGGGTAGAGAAAAGACTTTAAAAGATAAAATTGAAAGTCAAAACAAACAGATTAGAGAACTAGAGGTAGCTTTGCTAAACAAACAGGATGCTATTGTTTTCTACATTAATCAGATTGATACTCTAAAACGGGAACTTGCTAGCTCCAAGGTCGATTATGATACTTTAAATCAGAAATTAAAAAGTTACTCAACTTCATCATATTTGTTTGAACACATAATCGACCGAAGACCACAAGGTTCTGTTCAGGAGAAAGACACGAAGACCTATTCGAAATGTCCACCACCAGTCTTAAACCAACTGGTGCAATCTGATGTCTTCGCTGAAGCTGACCAACTTGCTCCCAAAGTTGATACACCTTCTGCTTCAATTTCAAAACCAAATTTAAAAATGAAGGAGAAAGTTGGTGAGCCTCAGAGAAAAGAGCCTAAACCAGAAGAAAAACCAGAACCAGGTATGCGAAAGCTTCTGGGCAGTTCTTCTGGTCAAGGTTCCTTAATGCAAAATGTTCAAGCCGCACTTCGAACCATTGAGAAGGAGGGTGCAAAGTCTCCTGCAACCCGTCCTTATGAAGAAGTCAAAATCTTACCTAAACAAAGTGGTTTAGGAGTGCAACCCAAAGGTAAAGTTGAACCGAAGGAGCCACATACACCTGCCAAATCTTACTCTAACCGTGTTTGCTATGTATGCAGGAGACCTGGTCACCTCAGTTACGAGTGTGATCAGCAACTTCAGAGCTCAAGGGGAAAAGTTGATACACCTGAAAAAATTCAAAAACACAAAACTTTTCATCAAGTTAATCAGAAATCAACTGACCCCCCTCAGCTCAAAAGAACAATTGGGGAAACTTCGTGTAAACCCAAGAGTCCTGAGGTAAGTGTGAAAGGGAAGGAGCCTATACATAAAGTCATTAACACTTCCAGTGTTTATCATAAGACTCCTCCCCGTTCAGACTTGCGATGGACAACAAAATCTGAACCTAAACCATCCAGTAGTCCAGATACCAATGTAGACTCCAAAGCTACTGGTGTGTGGATTAATGTGCAAGTTGTTGGAGAAGATGGGAAACCCATGACCATTCGGGCTTGGGTTCCCAATGCTAACTAACCCTTTACTTGTTTGTGCAGGGTGCTCGCCGGTATAACACGTGGATTGTTGATAGTGGAGCATCCAGGCACATGACAGGCGATCTGGGCCTTCTTTCAAACGTCAGAAAAATAAAAGGAGGGTATGTCAGTTTCGCTGGTGATAAGGGAGGTCACATCACAGCTCAAGGTTTCTTGTCTAATGGGAGAGTGAGCTTTGACAAAGTCAATTATGTCGAGCAGCTAGCAAATAATTTGCTGTCAGTTTCCCAAATTTGTGATAAAGAGTTCAAAGTGATGTTCGATGACAAACAGTGCTATGTGCTAAAGAAGGAGTACCAAATTCCCGAAGACATGATCTTAATGTCAACTCCAAGACACAATGACCTTTATGTCTTGGACATGTCCAATGCTTCGGTGAAAGATGTAGAACACCAATGTTTTCTCACAAAGGCCACTGAGAAGGATTCAGTGTTATGGCATAAGAGGATGTGTCATTTAAGCCTGAATCACTTAGTACATCATGAGCTGGTCACGGGAGTCAACTTGAAGAGTTTCCATCTGCCAGACAAGTGCGTATCATGTAAAATGGGGAAGCAGACGAAGAAGCCCCACAAGTTGAAGAAGTATCACTCCATCTCAATTCCACTTGAACTACTTCACATGGATTTATTTGGTCATGTGCGGTACAAGAGCATTCATGGAGATAGATACTGTCTGGTAGTGACTGATGACTACTCACGGTTTTCCTGGGTTTTTTTCTTAAAAGAGAAGTCTGAGACATTCGAGACCTTAGAGGTCATGATCAACAAGTTAGAGACTATCTATAAGTTGAAGATCAGGAAGCTTCGCTCAGATAATGGAACCGAGTTCAAGAACCAGAAGATGGAAAAGCTGTGTAACGAAAAAGGTATCCAACATCAGTTCAGCGCCGCATACACTCCTCAAATGAATGGAGTGGCTGAGAGGAAGAATCGGACCTTAATAGAGGCAGCACGCACCATGCTTGCTGACTCTGCTTTGCCCGTAAGGTTTTGGAACGAAGCTGTCGCAAATGCTTGTTACACACTTAACCGGGTCTTAGTGGTCAAACGATTAGGAAAGACATGTTATGAGTTGTTGAATAACCGGAAACCGAATATTAGCCATCTTGAACCGTTTGGCGCTCCGTGCACTATGCTAAAACGGGAAGCAGAGGGAAAGTTCAGTTCCAAGGTAGAAAAAGGGTTTTTCTTGGGATACAGCATTCCGAACAAGAGGGTATACAACTTAACGTCTAATTGTGTGGAAGAGTGGTTTGAAGTGGATGTACAGAGAAATTCTTCTCCTCCGACAAAAACTGGTGATGCCTGGCTGTTTGACTATGATAATCTATTTGACTCATTCAACCTGCCACCAGTCGCCTTAGAAGAAGATATTGCAATACAAATGTTATATGATCTTCACAACTCTTCTGACGGTGCCCCATCAAACCTGCCCTCGAGTACTGCTATACCTATTCTAAGTGATGCTGACTCTGATTCTGAAGATGAGCCGCATACTCCACCAGACAATGGGTCGCAGGGTGAGAGTTCCTCCAATGATCAAACGTTAACACTTGAGGAGACACCCGTGGTTACTAATCTGGAAACTAATGTAGAAGCTCAGTTGCAGAAATCAAGTAGAGTTGATAGAAACCATCCTTCTGCACAAATTATTGGCGATCCGAATTCTCATGTTCAAACCAGGAGGCAAGTGGCAACGCTATCAGATTCTCAATCTTCAGAATCACCGGGATTAAAGCTGATGCAAGACTTCTCGGATCTGGGTGCAAATTTGGTTCAGTCTGTGGATTTCACACAATGTCTATGTTCGGGATTTCTCTCCCAGATTGAACCAAAGGATCATCTTGAAGCTCTCAAGGATGATTCTTGGATTAATGCTATGCAAGAAGAGTTGCTTCAATTTCAGAAGTTAAATGTATGGCGCTTAGTGAACAAACCCAAGGGAGCTAAATCTTTTGGCTGCAGATGGGTTCTGAAGTGTAAAAGATATGATCAGGGGGTGATTGTCAGGAACAAGGCAAGGCTCGTTGTTCAGGGGTTCAGACAAATTCCTGACATCGACTACACTGATGTGTTTGCTCCAGTCGCTCGGCTGGAAGCGATCCGCTTATTTCTCGCCTTTGCCTCGCACAAACGCTTTAAAGTCTATCAGATGGATGTTAAAAGTGCGTTCCTGTATGGCGAAATTCAAGAGACAGTCTATGTGAATCAACCTCCGGGGTTTGTCGATCCGATCCATCCCGACAAAGTGTTCTTGCTGAATAAAGCGTTATACGGTCTTCATCAGGCACCTCGAGCATGGTATGAGACCCTCTCTCAATATCTGACTGATAATGGGTACCGGAGAGGAACCATCGACAAAACATTATTTATCAAAGGTGATGATAAAGACTTGATCTTGGTGCAAGTATATGTGGATGATATCATTTTCGGTTCTTCCAATCCGATTCTGTGTGAAGACTTTGCAAGGATTATGAAGGAAAAATTCGAAATGAGCTCAATGGGAGAGATGAAATTTTTTCTTGGACTTCAAGTGGAGCAGACCGAGGCCGGAATTTTCCTACATCAGTCGAAGTATGTTGCGGATATTCTTGCCCGATTCGAAATGTCTACTGAAAAGCCTGCTGCCACACCTCTTCCAGTCAATCACGGCATGTCTCCAGATACTGAGGGGGAGTTGGTGAATGAGTCTCTCTACCGAGCAATGATTGGTTCTTTGATGTATCTCACTGCATCCAGACCTGTTGGTGCATATTTTGTGAATCCCTAGTTCGTATCAATAAAGTATATTCATGTGGTATTAATTAAATGTGTTTTGATTAATGGTTTGCATGTTTATACATTCTAAGTGATACTATGTGTTTATGAAAAGCTTACAAGTATTTAATCATGGTTTGGTTTGTATTTGGAAGTTTAGTCATAAGGAAATTCACTTCGCAAGAAGTGAAAGTCACTTCGCAAGAAGTGAAAGTCACTTCGCAAGAAGTGAAAGTCACTTCGCAAGAAGTGGATGTCACTTCGCGCGAAGTGAATGTCAGTTCGCGCGAAGTGGATGTCACTTCGCACGAAGTGAATGTCAGTTCGCGCGAAGTGAACTGTGTCATCCGAAAACGCGTAAAACTCACTATAAATAGTGATTAACCCCTCATTAACGAAAAAAATCGTCCAGGGACACTTCGTGAGCCTTCGTAATCGTACATATACCCTTGAAACTCGCGAACTAAGTGATAATTCTCGAATTCCAAGGCAGCCAAAGCATCTCTGTGTGGTACTGTGTGTTTGTTCTTCTACCTTTCTGTGTGAGTCACTGTGTGCCGGACACCTAAGCAGATCTTAGAATCCTTAGGAGGTTTGGGAAATAGAATTCCGCGCTATTTCTCATCCTAGATCAGTCCTAGCATCAGGGTGTGTTTAGTAATAGACCCCCGCCCCCGGTCCTACAAAGTGGTATCAGAGCCTTGTGCTTTGATTGATCACTTTTCCTTAGGATTAAGTCGATCTAGGTGTTCCTTTAGGCCTGTGTGTGCCCCCTTGCGTCACTTTTTACCGAAAATAGGTCGGAAAATAGGTCCTTTTGCGTTAAAAAGGTCAAGTTTTTACGTTTAGGCTCTTTGAGTTTCGACCGTGCGTAGTGAAACCCCACCTCGTGCGTACTGACCTCAGTTCGCACGAACTGTGCCTGTGTGTTCTAGATCCTTCGTTTGTTAGTCTCTGCCTCGCGCGTAGTGGTCCGTCAGTTCGCGCGTGGTAAATCTGTCCGCGCGTAGTGAGTCAGTCCGCGCGTAGTTTGTCAGTCCGTCTGTCCGTGCGTGGTGTGTTCTCCAGTACGTGCGTGGTAAAGCCAGTTCGCACGTACTGTACTGTGAAAAAAAAAAAAAAAAAAAAAAAAAAAAAAAAAAAAGGCATTTTATTTCCGTCTTCGTGTGCTGTGCTTTTCTGTGCAGTTCTGTGTGACCTTTTTCTATCAAATTTTACTCCGTGTTTTCCTGTGTGCTTTTCAAATCCAATCCGAATCTGTGTGCTTGCTGCCTTGGTTCATTACATCAATTCAAATGGCCTCTAAACAAACCACTGCCTTAAACAACCTTCTACTAGAAACAGAAATGGGCAGTATCAACAAAGTGCCGAAATTGCTAACCATGGAGGACTATCCTATGTGGAAGCCCAGATTCGAAATTTTTCTAGATGGGGTCGATTGTAGATTGCGGAGAGCCATGAATGTTGAGTATATGGTTCCAAAAGGGGAGGGAAATATCGAAACCCCTTACGATAAAATGACGGTCGAACAGCAGACCAGTTACAATGCTGAAAAGAAGGCCTATGCTCAACTGATTCAGGCCATCCCCAACGACATCTTCCACCAGTTTAGGAGGTATCGAACTTCCTACAGTCTATGGAGAGCTCTTGAGAAGAGGAATGAGGGAAACGCTGCTCTGAAAGAACTTAAAGCAAGTCAATTAAGGAAGGAATTAGACCATTTCACGGCTACAAGAGATGAGAAGATTCCTTCCCTTATTACAAGATACAACCACCTTCTAAGTGAACTGGACAGTCTGGGTGTTACTGTTCCAGAGAAGCAGCAAGTAGAGATCTTGGCGAATGCTTTGCCCAAGAGCTGGCGGCCATTCATCATGATACTCAAGAATGGTAACGGTTTTGACGGGATGGACCTTAATGATTTCATCACCAAGTTAAAGGAGCAGGAGCAGGAGGAACTCAACCTGGATTCAATGTCTAGTTATCAACAGAACCCCTCACTCTACTACTCCGGAACACCTGTCTCGTCATCCACCTCTTCACATGCCCCCCTACAGTCTGCCTATGTGACCAACATGAATGAATCGGGCAGATCTACCTCTGATGCTTCATCCTCTGGGTCATCTTATACTACATCTTCCTCCGGACTTAATGTCGAACACTTCAAGTATGGGAATACAGATGAGGTTAAGACACATATGAGCATGCTAAGTGCACTAGTCTCCTCTTATGATGATCTACTGAAGGGGAAGATTGGTAATGCTCATATGACTCAAGAGGACTATGACCAGATCGACGAGGATGAGATGGAGAGACAAGATATCCTCTGGTCGTATGCCAACTTAGTGAGAAGGGCAAAAGCTTATGAGCGAAGAACGGGAAAGTCAATATCAGCAACCAAGGATACCAAACTCGGCTTTGATAAATCTGCTGTGACCTGCTATAACTGTGGTGAAAAGGGTCACTTCGCGCGTGAATGTGAAAAGCCGAAGAATTCGGGACCGAGGTATCCATTCAAAACTGGTTCTGGCAGCAGATCATCTACCTCCACAACCATAAAATCTGAAATAACTCCAACACCGACTAAGGCTATGGCAGTTATTCAAAGAGATGAGGGAGTGGATTGGTCTGTACAGTTCGGGAATGCTGATGCTGACATCAACTTGGCGAACGTTCATGTGTTGAACGAAGATTCTTCATCCGAGACCGAAAGCTATTCAAGTGAAGAGGAATCAAGTGCCAGCAATGATGAAGAACCAGCCTCGACACCAGCTGCAGAAGAGACACCAGTGAATGTCCGTGCCAAAGAGTCAAATCAAAAGGTGTGCAGCTGTGGTCAACCGTCTGCGGATCAGGTATGTACCTTTGGATTACCTTGTGGTTCGTGTGATGAATATGTAAAACAGATAGTGTTCTTAAAGTCTACTATTTCAGATCTCACATCTAAGTTAGATAATAACCTGTTGATCAAAGGAAGAGAAAATCAATTAAAAGAAAAGAATGAAAGTCTAGGTAAACAGGTTAATGAACTAGGTGTGGCTCTGTTAAATAAACAAGATGCTATCGTGTTTTACATAAACGAAATCGATAAGCTGAAACGGGACCTTGCTACCTCAAAGGTCGATTATGAGACTCTGAGTCAAAAACTCAAAAGCTATTCCACGTCTTCTTATCTTTTTGAGTACATAATCGATCAGAGAGGTCAAGGTACCGATTCAGAAAAGGACAAAAACGTATATTCAAAATGTCCACCACCAGTGTTAAATCAACTGGTGAACGATGATGTCCATTCTGAAGCTGACCCACTACTCACAAAGGTTGATGAATCTTCTGCATCAACCCCAAAAGAGGATTTAAAGTTACACGAGAATGCGGGTGAGCCTCAGAAGAATGAGGTTCAGCAAGAAGAAATCAAAAAGGCTGAACCAGGCATAAGAGAACTGTTGGCTAGTTCTAATGTGAAAGGTCCGTTGATGCATCGTATCCACGATGCTCTTCGGAAATTTGAAAATGAGGGTATTAAGTCTCCTGATACCCGTCCATACCAAGAGGTCAAACAACTACCCAAACATCAAGGGTTAGGGTATCGGCCTCAAAAGGTAACAAAAGGCTCTGTGAAGCAATACCCAGAAAGGGTCTGCTATGTGTGCAGGAGACCTGGTCACCTCAGTTACAAGTGTGATCAGAAGACACATCAAAGCTGTAACAAGAAAGTTGAGATTTTGCAAGAAAATAAAACGTTTCTTAAAAACCATCAAAACTCAACTCTTCCTGTTCAGCATCAAAGGATTCCTAAGTGGAGTAACAAACTGTGTGTTCAAATGTCCAAGGAATCAAGTGACAGGATCATCAAGACTGGAACATGGATGAAACTTCCAGTGGTTGGAGAAGACGGGAAACCCATGACCATTCGGGCTTGGGTTCCTAATGTTGTCTAACTCATTCTTCTAAGTGAAGGGTGTCAACCGAAATAGTCCAGGTTAAGGTTTTTTTGACTGTGTGTCTTTATCATTTTTTTTTCTTTGTGCTTATTTTCTGTGTCGTTGCATTTCTATTTTCTTAGTTTCTAGTTTGTTTAGTATTTTAGGGGGAGATAGTTAGTTCAGAAAACTTAAAAAAAAAAAAAATCAGAAAGCTTAGAAAAGACAAAAAAAAAATCAGAAAACTTAGAAAATACAAAAAAAATCAGAAAACTTAGAAAATACAAAAAAATCAGAAAACTTAGAAAATACAAAAAAATCAGAAAACTTAGAAAATAAAAAAAAAATCAGAAAAACAAAAATGAGAAGTTGATCCAACTCAAATGGAAAATGATGGTACACTGGCTTTCAATACAAAGTACGTCTAGTAAAATTAGGACTGAAGGCATGTACATATTCTTGAGAAAACTGTCTGAAAATCTAATTGAATCAGATAAGAAACAGATAGTGTGTAAGACATATAAGGAAAGTCTAGGCTGATAAATGGTTATGCATGTGAAAATCAATCATAGATTTAAGCTATCGAGACATTCCAAGTCTACAAGTCAATATCAGTTGAGACTAACTTAGTCTGGTGCACACACCTGTTACCATGCCAAATGTGCTTAGATGACAATGAGCAAAATGTAAAAGAGGGTGAAAAATTGACCCCAATCTAAGATGTCAAAAGAAATAGATACATTGATCTATCAATGTTAAATTGTCAAAGAGCATAAAATGCAGTGACAAAAGCTACATTGATCTATTAGTGTTAAATTGTCAAAGAGCATAAAATGCATTGACAAAAGCTCAGCAAGAAAAATGTCTAGAGAGGTGAAAAATTGACCTCCATGTCAAAGAGCATAAAATGCGTTGACAAAATCACAAAGCACATAAGCATGGTGGTTGGGTAATCAAGTTGTGCATTCTACTGAGTAAGTCAAAACATTGTGAGATTTTAAAAGAGATAGTCTTAATCATGTATCCAGTCTAGACAATCTGAAAATGTTGAAACAAAATCTGTCATTATCTGAGGAAAGTTAGGTTGACAGACAGAGTTTGAGAGAATATGTTTATGTCCAAGGTTCTGAAATAATTGACTACTAAGTATAGATGTGCTGGTACTGATTCCATTTTGGAACCTTCTCACAAAAAGATTTAATTTCAGTAATTTTATTCCTGCAATTTTCTTAGTATTTTTAATTCTGTTCTTTAGGATTTAATTAGTTCATAGTTTACATTCGTGTTTATTTTCTTTATCTTCAAAAAAAAAATACAAAAAGAGTTCTAGTATGTTATTAATCATTCTTAGTGTTTTGATTAGGGGGAGTTTGTTCTGTTTACATTTCCTTCATCTTACTTTGATGTGTTTTGCTTAAATGTTTATAAGTGATCTTAAAGTTACTGACCGTTTATTGCTGAGTGCAGTACTAACAGTAATTAAGGTTCACAGATGAGAAACTCATTACATGCGAGATGGAACCCCACTAAGCACGAGTTACAGCTCACATCGTGCGTAGTGCAGGTAAGGGCATGACGAAAGGTATTCGTTATGAATTTTGCTTTGTGCAAATTTTTGCTGTGTGCATTCTGTTGTGTGCATTTTACTGTGTGAATTTGTTGCTTAGTGAACTTTGCTTTGTGAATGTTTACTTAGTGAAATGGTTATTGATAGAACTAGGTCTTAGGGGGAGTTTGTTGGTGCATATTTTGTGAATCCCTAGTTCGTATCAATAAAGTATATTCATGTGGTATTAATTAAATGTGTTTTGATTAATGGTTTGCATGTTTATACATTCTAAGTGATACTATGTGTTTATGAAAAGCTTACAAGTATTTAATCATGGTTTGGTTTGTATTTGGAAGTTTAGTCATAAGGAAATTCACTTCGCAAGAAGTGAAAGTCACTTCGCAAGAAGTGAAAGTCACTTCGCAAGAAGTGAAAGTCACTTCGCAAGAAGTGGATGTCACTTCGCGCGAAGTGAATGTCAGTTCGCGCGAAGTGGATGTCACTTCGCACGAAGTGAATGTCAGTTCGCGCGAAGTGAACTGTGTCATCCGAAAACGCGTAAAACTCACTATAAATAGTGATTAACCCCTCATTAACGAAAAAAATCGTCCAGGGACACTTCGTGAGCCTTCGTAATCGTACATATACCCTTGAAACTCGCGAACTAAGTGATAATTCTCGAATTCCAAGGCAGCCAAAGCATCTCTGTGTGGTACTGTGTGTTTGTTCTTCTACCTTTCTGTGTGAGTCACTGTGTGCCGGACACCTAAGCAGATCTTAGAATCCTTAGGAGGTTTGGGAAATAGAATTCCGCGCTATTTCTCATCCTAGATCAGTCCTAGCATCAGGGTGTGTTTAGTAATAGACCCCCGCCCCCGGTCCTACAAGACCAGACATCATGTTTGCTACGTGTCTGATGGCAAGATACCAATCCAAGCCCAATGTCAAGCACCTGATGATTGTCAAACGGATCTTTCGCTATCTGAAAGATGCTCCCAATCTTGGACTGTGGTACCCATGTGACGACAACTTTGTGTTGACGGCCTACAGTGATTCTGACTATGGAGGATGCAAGAAGGACCACAAGTCTACATCTGGAGGTTGCCAATTTCTTGGATCACGTCTTGTAACTTGGCAATGTAAGAAGCAGACTGCAGTTGCGCTATCTACGTGTGAAGCTGAATACATTTCGGCGGCGAGCTGCTGTTCTCAGGTCATCTGGATTCAACAACAATTGCGGGATTACGGTTTGAAATTCTCTACTACTCCCATTTTTGTTGATAATACTGCTGCTATTGCAATTACTAAGAATCCAGTACAACATTCTAAGACCAAACACATTGGTATCAAATACCATTTTATACGGGACTGCTGGGAAAAGAAATTAATCGATGTAATGTCTATTCAAACTGAATTTCAAAAAGCAGACCTGTATACTAAGGCATTTGATAAACCCCGCTTTCTATTCTTAGTGAATGAAAACGGGATGAAAACCAAGTGTGAGGTTGTCTCTGATGATTCGACTTAGTGTCCTTATTCGTATTTGTGACTGTGTGTCTATTTTCTGTGTGGTTATATCACGTTTGTCTTTCCGTTTATTTTCTGTGTGTCTTTGCGTTTCTATTTTCTTAGATTTTAGTTTCTTTGGTATTTTAGGGGGAGATAGTTTAGAAAACTTAGAAAATAAAAAAAAAATCAGAAAACTTAGAAAATACAAAAAAATCAGAAAACTTAGAAAATAAAAAAAAAAATCAGAAAACTTAGAAAATACAAAAAAAAATCAGAAAACTTAGAAAATACAAAAAAAATCAGAAAACTTAAAATGAGAAGTTGATCCAACTCAAATGGAAAATGATAGTACACTGACTTTCAATACAAAGTACGTCTAGTAAAATTAGGACTGAAGGCATGTACATATTCTTGAGAAAACTGTCTGAAAATCTAATTCAATCAGATAAGAAACAGATAGTGTGTAAGACATATAAGGAAAGTCTAGACTGATAAATGGTTATGCATGTGAAAATCAATCATAGATTTAAGCTATCGAGACATTCCAAGTCTATAAGTCAATAACAGTTGAGAATGACTTAGTTTGATGCACACACCTGTTACCATGCCTAATGTGTTAAATGACATTGAGCTATATGTAAAAGAGGGTGAAAAATTGACCCCAATTTTGAGAATGTCAAAAGAAATAGATACATTGATCTATCAATGTTTAATTGTCAAAGAGCATAAAAATGCAGTGACAAAAGCTACATTGATCTATTAGTGTTGAATTGTCAAAGAGCATAAAATGCATTGACAAAAGCTCAGCAAGAAAAATGTCTAGAGAGGTGAAAAATTGACCTCCATGTCAAAGAGCATAAAATGCGTTGACAAATTAACATATCACATAAGCATGGTGGTCTTGGTAATTAAGTTGTGCAACCTACTGAGTGAATCAAAATACTGTGAGACTTGGCCAATTACCCACATTCGAGAATATACCTAGTTATCATGTTTATTAAGCAACACTTTTAACATATCACAAAAGTCCTCAAGAAGCACATTGTCCTCGGTAAACACATCTCAAGTGATAACATCATTATTAACAACGTGAATTCATTAGTATAAACTAACACTACCACCCATTTGTTTTATGTTCATGAATATTTAGAACAACCCGTCCCCTTTATTTCTTGCAACTTAAGAGTAAATACACATACTTAACTCGCAATTATTAATATATGTATCACTTTAGGAATTTATACTATTATATCCTTAAATGAATCATCCTTTTCCCATTTTACAGAATAATAAAGTAATCTAGTTATTATTCACCCTGCCATCATTATTCAAACAACCCTTTAATCCTTTCATTAACATAATACGTAACACACATATATTTTATATAGATTGTATGCTTAGACAAACATTTATATCCAGTTATTTCTCACAATAGATATGATCTTACTCCTCATAGCTATCTACTACTAATATCCTTTTCACCACTTAGCTAATTATTATAGACAATACTAAAGCTATTAAAGCTAAGTTGAAGCATGATTAACATAGGCTTGACTATACATTACATCTTCTCCAATTAACATGAACATATACAAGCATCAAGAGTATGATTGTCTGAGGTCTTTTCTGGAAGCAATCTCTTTACCTACGGGTAGAGATATGATTGTCTACATCTCACCTCCCCCATACCCCGCTCTAGCGGGAGTGGGTATTGTTGTTGTTGTTGTTGTTGTGATATACAAGCATCAAGAGGTCTTTTATGACAATTGTAACTTGGTTGGGTCTATGTGTAGAAACATAGGATATATCAAAGTGGCTAAAATTAGAACTAAATATCACGGATAAGTTTATTCGAGCTCTTATTGTACTAAAAACATGTATAAATTAAGGTACATGAGAAGGCGCGTGAGATGGAATGTTTGATTTCCAATTTCTATTGTGCCCTTTTAAATGAATGGCTGAAATCTGGCCTTTGAGATGTATGTTTAAGGGTGTGATTAAATGAAACATCACCCTATATATTCATACTACTATATAAAACATACAATACTATCTCTCATTCTTACAATTTAAAACTCTTAAAACTCGATCAACAATACATCATCACCTTGTTTTTATCTACATTAATCTCGTCCACTCAATATTTAATCATTTCACTTTCCTAATTAAATTTAACTTTTTATTTATTTAAAATATACTCTAACACTAACACTCTCTCACACAAACAAAATTATCCACCCACATCAATACAATTTTTAAAATGTTATTAAATTTTCTCTCCTTATTTCATAAATATAAATCTTTTTTCTTATTTTAATGTTTTTTAGATTTTTTTTAAAATTAATAAAATATAGATACAAATATAAGAAAATTTCAAAAAAGCGAACATGTTGCTGAAAACTTTTCATGACATTGAATCACACGAATAACATATTATTACATTCTTGAAAACGAAATGTTCCTATTGCCGTCACAACATAGCGCGTGTACGATGCTAGTGTGTGTGTATATATATATACTCTATGTAGGTATTACTTGATACACGTGTGCTTGATTTAGGATTACCAACTGTACTGGTTGCAAACGGGTAAGTTACATTGGCTTTCTCATTGTGTTAGCGGGAATATGTGCATGTATAGGTGAAACTGTAACCTATGTGCTTATGTGAAAAGAAGGAAAGCTTACAATATGTCCAAGACATGTCAATATAAGCCCAATACTGATGCTCATAGTCATGTGCACACATGTGTGTACATAACTGGTGCAATATGAAAGTTATGTGTTCTCTAACCTTTATGCTTATTGATGTGTTGATAATATTTTTCAGATTAGACAGAGGAAATGCTTAGTACAAGGTTGACAACTTGGTTAAGTAAGGATGCCTTGTATTTTCGGGAGACTATTTTAACAAGATTTAGACAATTTGTAATTCTCGAATATTTTCGATTGAATGGTTTGAGAATATTTTCCTTGAAACATTATGATTTACGACATGTTTGGTTTTAATATTTTGGGGTGCTACACAAAGTGAATCCCACACAAAACATAATTGCGTGAAAAATAAGTTGACATAAAAGAACAACAATAATACGACCCATAAACCATTAAAGACCCAAAACCACAAGTTATTTTTAAAAAACAAGATACCTATGTTCTAACAAGCTAAATACTAGTTTTTGTGATGAATTATGCCCGGGTGGTCATTCTTTCACTTACGAGATAACTTCATACAATGAAAGAACATGTTTCACTAACTTATAACATATTTTCAAGACGTTGTACCTTACGTACATAAATCAATTTTATAAGTATAAAATCATCTCCCCTTATACCCTAATACATCAATCAAAGAATAAGTTAAAATAATTATGAGTATGTTTGGCAAAAATAGCTGATAGTTGTAACTGAAAGCTAGAAGCTGAAAGCTGTATATTTTAGTTACATATTTGTTTGACAATTAACCGGTAGCTGGAGTTGAATAGTTAAAATGACAAATTATAAATATATGAGGAATTATTAAACAATATATGATATTAAAGTAATTTGGTATATAAAAAGTTTTCAACTAGTTTTAAAAACTGCATCAAGAAATTTTTTATTAAAAAAATTCAATATTTTCATCCGAAAATGACTTATAGCATTTTTTTCTGAAACAAAATACTATCGGCTCTAATAAATTTCAAAAAACAACATACCGAACATAACATTACCTTTTTATCTCCTCATTCTTGTTTTACTAACCAAACACCATCTCATGGGTGCTTAAAATACTCACACTAGACCAACCTTCTACCCAAGGGTATAGTTATCTCTCTTCAACAATTTTGTTGTACATTGTAGTCTTGTCACATTTATTACTGTATCAGTAAATAGGAAAATATCAAATTTGAGTACTTATTTTTCCATTTTCTAGAAAACACAAAATAAAAATTCATAACTTCAAAGACCAAATTTGGTTAAATTTAGAACAAGAATGAATTATTAGCCCTTTTAGTGTTAGGTGTTGTGTGTGAGTGTGTGTGTGTATGTGGGTCCCACTGTAAAACAAGTATTTCAGCCGCCTGCTTTGTCGTCTCTCCCGTCTCCGTCCACCACCGTCGTTCGTTTCTCTTTGACTCTCTCTCTCTCACACACACCCAACACACTTTTTTTCACTCTCTCTCTCTATCTCTCTCACACACACAACACCCACAACACACACTCCCTCTCTTTCTTATCCTTCACTCAACCATACCATACCATACCATACCACCCCATCAAACTAGCAAAAAAACTTCACCCTTCTCTCTCTCTCTCTAGAGCTTTCTCTCTCTACAACACCCCTTCAAATCCCCACTAGTTTTCTTCTGTGATTTATTTAAATCTTATTTTTTTTTCTTTTTTTACATCAGACAAGTGTCTCATCTTGTTTCAGAAACAACCCAGAAAAGAAAGATCAGTTAAAATTATGCCTGGTGGTCAAACACTCATCTTTTTCAAGATCTTTCAAGTCTCAATCTTTTAACCTCGTTGTTCTTCAAGAAAATTAAGGTTGTTTCTGTTTGTTTTTGTTTGAATCTTGAGAGAGATTGATTCATGGCTGGCAGTAACGAAATCAACGCTAATGAAGCCAAGGTATTCTTTCTTTCTGATCTGTCTTGCTCTGCTTTTTTCCTTAATTTGAATATTTTCTTCTGAAAGTTTTTGATCGATTAATCTGGTAAATTCTACTTGATTTTGTTATTCTTTTTGTTTGATTCGGGATTAATTTTGGAAATTTTTTCTGATGATTTCAAAGGATTTTTTACAATTTTCGTACATTTGGTTGTTTTTAATCATCAAATCTCCCATTTTCTTTATATTTATAGTTTTTCCTGGATTAAATTGATAATCTCGTTCAGCTTTTTCTGGGTTTTTCCCTCATGATTTATTCCAATCATCAAATTTCCCACTTTTTTATAAATTAATTTGTAATTTTCTTGATTTTTTTGCTTTGATTTAGGACAAAAATTCGTGTGCTCTGTTCTCATGATTTACAAGAAAGTCTGTCTTTTTCTGTTCTTTTTCGTTTTCCTTTTTGACACTTGTTTCTTTACAATAATCAAATCTACCCTTTTTTAAATTATCACCCATTTATTTCTGAGCAAATTTTGTGTTTTGTGTTTGATTTTAACCTAATTTATATTTTTGGTTGATTTATTTGATAATCATACTTGATTTCCTTCTGGGGTTCTTTGTTTCTCATTTGGGGCTAAAATTTTTATGCTTTTTCTTTAATTTTCTTATAATTTGCCATGGTTTTCTTGATATTTTGTTCATCAAATTCTGTGTTTTTTATGTGATCAATGTTGAGTGGACAGATGGCGTTAATCTTCTGAAACATAAATCTTCTTTTCTTTTAGAATAAATATAAATTCTAATATTTGTTTTTTTGTTGTTTGATAGAAAGTAGTTCCGCTTCATACATGGATCCTAATTTCCAACTTCAAGTTAGCTTACAACATGCTCCGGCGACCGGACGGTACCTTCAACCGTGGACTAGCTGAGTTTCTTGACCGGAAAGTCTCCGCCAACGCCACTCCGGTCGATGGGGTTTACTCCTTTGACGTCTTCGACCGGACCACCGGTCTTCTTAACCGTATCTACCGCTGTGCCCCGCCGGAAACCGAATCCGAAGCGCCGCCGCTCACGGGAATGTTGGAACTCGAAAACCCACTAAGTACAACCGAAATCGTTCCGGTGATCATCTTCTTTCACGGCGGAAGCTTCACTCACTCATCCGCCAACAGTGCAATCTACGACACGTTCTGCCGGCGCCTCACCGGACTTATTAAAGGGGTTGTCGTGTCGGTAAACTACCGCCGGTCACCGGAGCACCGTTACCCTTGTGCATATGAAGACGGATGGGAAGCCTTGAAATGGGTTCACTCAAGATCGTGGCTTTTAAGCGGAAAAGATCCTAAAGTTCATGTCTTTCTCGCCGGGGATAGCTCCGGCGGCAACATAGCTCATCATGTGGCCGTCCGGGCGGCGGAATCCGGCGTGGAAGTGCTCGGAAACATCTTATTACACCCATTATTCGGTGGGGAAGAAAGGAAAGAATCAGAAAACAAACTAGATGGAAAGTATTTTGTTAAGGTTCAAGATAGAGATTGGTATTGGAGGGCTTTTTTACCGGAAGGTGAAAACAGAGATCATCCTGCGTGTAATATATTTGGGCCACGTGGCATTAACCTGAAAGGGGTAAAAAAATTTCCAAAAAGTTTAGTGGTTGTGGCTGGATTTGATCTTGTGCAAGATTGGCAATTGGCATATGTTGAAGGGTTGGAGAATGCAGGACAAGATGTGAAGTTATTGTTCTTGAAAAAGGCAACAATTGGGTTCTATTTCTTGCCCAATAATGAACATTTCTACACTTTGATGGATGAGATCAAAAGCTTTGTGAGCTCTTAATTTTAACTTTTTTTGTTCATAGATGAAAACCCCCTAAGAAAAAACAAAAAATTAACTTCTAAACTATAGAAGAAGCCATACATAACACAAGCTTTTGACATATTTATTACTATTACTATTAGTTTTTCTGTTTTTCTTTCTATTTTTCTTGTGTAGTTTATATATGAATTTTGTGCACTTTCTTGATGTTTTAATGTTTGGAGGAGGTGAAACTCAGAATCTTGTGATAGAATGATAATTTGGCAGGGGTAGAATGGTGATTTCATGGGGTCATTCGGGTTTTAGAAAGCGATCAATTAATGGCAAGAACTTCTTGAGAATTTGATTTGCTCATGTGGATGTTTGGTGCTCCTCAACCGTAGTGTTACGAGTTCTAGTTATATGTGTCAATTAGAGAAGCGAGTATGATTGCCTCTAAAAGCATGTGGATTTCTAGAACGGTGTGTCTTTATTGCACGGGTAAAATGGGTAATTTTACATATGATGAATGTCGAAGGGAAGAAAGCATTTATAGATGTTATATTGTATTGTTAAGAATAACCTTGTCATGTAACTATTATTATTCTTGTTATATATAAACTTTTGATAATTGATCTAGTACAAGTATACAAAGGTTGGTTTGATTTTGATTTAATGTTTACAATATCTTATGAGATTTGTTCTATATCTTTTCATGATATTGGAATCTATTCCTTCTTTCCTACTATACTCTTTGATATTTTTACTATAAAATATTTTCTTATTAAGAATCTACATGTTTTTGGTATCTATCTTTTTGTTATTGATGCAAGTCTACATAGTCACTTGAACTTTAATTTTTGTTAAACTTGTAAGAAATAAAGAAAAGTTGCACATAAGACATGAATTTGTGGACTATTACTAATTACATATTGAAATAAAAGTATTGATGAAAAAAATATAAAAAAGAAATGAGAATTTGGGAATAGAATAGAAATGATTGGGCATATAGGGACAAGTCTAAATCATGCATTTCTTTTTCTTTGTAATATGATTTGATATTGTTGAAGTCTTATGTGATTGTTTCTTGTATTCATGGGGGGTTTGTTTTGGAATTTGGGATAATTGCAAGTAAGAATGGGAGCAAGATTTGGCTTTGTGTCAATTTTGATGGAAAATAAAAACAAACCCACTTGTGGTTGGGAGCTTTGGATGCAACCTAGACTAGGGGGCCACTTATGGAAACCACATTTCCCACACCCCCTTTTAAGTTTTAGTGGTGTAAAGTGTAATCAAAGACATATGATTTTATATTATTCAAATTAAAATAATTTAATTCCTTCTATCAAATATTATTGCTTTGTTTTCTAATCAACATATGAAATCTAATATTGTGTGTAGTAAGAAAAAACATTTTTCGTTTTCTATTTTTTGTTAAAAAAATAAAGTTTTTATTTTCTAAAAAAATAGAGAACATGCTTAAATAAATTCCTTCTATCAAATATTATTGCTTTGTTTTCTAATCAACATATGAAATCTAATATTGTGTGTAGTAAGAAAAAATATTTTTCGTTTTCTATTTTTTGTTAAAAAAATAAAGTTTTTATTTTCTAAAAAAAATAGAGAACATGCTTAAATAAACTAGTGGAGTTTTTATTTATCAGAGAAAATAAAAAATATTTTTTGTTGAAGTGTAATCTTATAAAAGTTTACAAAAAGGGAGGAGTTTGAAAAATGAAATAAGTTGAAAAAATGAGGTAAATCTTTTTCTTGAAAAAAAATATGTAAGTAAACAGTTTTTCTTTTATAAATGGCATAAACATTGTTACTTAATTATAGTTCATATTTTTTATTATAAGTATAAATTGGTAACATAACTAAAAAGACAATGACTTTATGACATCCATGCCACAATTATTAGAAAAGCACATATAATACGTACAAATCAAAATGTTCAAGAATTAAGTATTATTAGGGTTTCAATTAGAAACTATTAGATGAATACTTTAAAAACGATCACATATATACCCGTTAAGCCTTCATAATCTTCAACAACTACCATCACAAGAATCACTCTAAAATAACATGATTAACGAGAATAAGCATTGTTTCCATAATACTAGAGTTTGTTTATGATAAAAACAAACAAGCCAACCTTGGTTGAATAAATGATGTCAAACAAAAAAGTAGCAAGATGCATTAAAACAATATATAGACAAAAAGACCTAATAAAGATATGTTTGGATATACCATAAATCCACCTATTTTCTTTGGCTTTCAAAAACCAGTCACGTTTTTATGGATGGTGACAAAATGAAAACGATCAAGAATGAAGCATAGTGCGTACAATGCAAGGTCTTAATGTTAACTTTCCTTTAGTGTATGTAATTTGTTATAATGCTAAAATCCATTCGCAACGAAACAATACATTATATGTTTTAAATTGTTGAGTAATGTTTTATATCGAACGAAAAATGACTTTGTGATGTGTTTAATAAAGGTCTTGGCTACTTCACTCATAGTCAATTGTTTTTGAGTTGGAACCTCACGAACTTACATGTTATAAGACGAAAGGTTCGCCCTTGGTTAGGCGTAGAAATGAAAGAACACAACACGTGAAGAGGCGTGTTGAGTAATTTCTTCATCGAATTAAAAGACGAAAGATTCACCCTTTTGATATACTTAATTAGTGTCCAAAATTATATGTACTAGCTAAGCGACCCGTGTATCAACACGGGATAATATAAGTTAATTGTAAATTTATATAGTTTTAAAGAGTCATAACACGTATAGTAAAAATAATTACAAAGCATAGACAGGAAAATAAAATCTCGTAAGAAAATAAGAAATGAATAACCATTACAGAATTTTAAAATCCATACATAAGATTATTATTAAATTTTCTGCAAAACCTCTTTATAAATAACATTTATGGTTTTATTAGTAGGGGTTTCCTTCATTATCGCACTATAAACTTTTAACCACTCCTTACTTTTCACTTGAGAAACCGCCACATATAACTATCCATGAGTAAAAAGGTGTATTTTAATACTTTTTATAAATAGTACTCTTTTTAAGAAATATAAAGTTACATTACACGTCTAAAAGTTTTTAGTATAATATTAATGTGTTTCTCTTGATGGAGCTTTATCCCAACATTGTAAATACATAACTATAATATTATTGTCGATGTTATAATATCAAGTGCTTTAAAGACATTTTTATTAACCAAGTATATATTTGAATATTTGAAATTGTAAAGTAAATTTATTAAAAGTGAAATAATGATGACATCCATCTAAGTATACATAAATTAGATAACATAAAAATAAGATTCTAACATAGAATAGATTATGTCTATACATACGTAAATCACTGTAATTTATTAGTCAATTAAATATAATTGAAAACACGAGATCTTACTGAATTCATATATCCATGTAATAATAACTTTTATTTTATGTATCAAGTTATTAGTTAAAAAATAAGAAAACTTAGACAATTAAAAATTTTATATAATATTTCAAGTTGTATGTGTAGTTACAAAACCCACTATCATGACAGTTGTTTTAGTATCCAGTAATTATGTAGAGTTATATAGTCTGAAAAATTATTTACTCACAACTAACAATTAATTTTAAAAAGCTCTAAGGGTAGTGGTAGTTTTGTATACAACTTTATGCCACTAACCATTAGTTATAGTATATTTTCTTGTTATCGAAATACCAAGAAATCAGTAATTATATCGACTATATTATGTAGATAGAATAACTATAAAAGACGAATAAAATGTACAATAACTACTTAGATGTTGATAAAACAATTAAATTATACTAATTTTTTAAAAAACCTCATATTCCGATAAAATTTATATCAAAACGTAGATAAAAATGAAACGATTACAAATATATAATTATTTTTTCTCAAAACAAAATATATTTGAAGTTATTAAACATAATTTTCAAACAACTTATAATTAATTACATTAATATACAATTTTATTAAAACCCCCTTACATATTTCATACTACCCCCTTAACAATTTATATTTCACCCATTCCAAATCCAAGATACCTTAAGAAAATTTTGTAATTATGATATCATATTTCTGATTTTTTTAATTTTTAAAAAAAATCAAGAGATGTGATTGGTGGAGAATTTTTAGGAAAGGGAAGAAACCTTTTTCTTTTAATAATATTATAAGATTATAAGATGTTAAAAGAGTGAGCATAGTTTGTATGATTACAAAAGTTTGTTTTTAATGAAAACATTCTAACGAGGAAATTGGTTAATGAATCATAATATGTTTATGAGAATGAGAGAAAACCAATCTTAATCGCTCATATTTCATATGGTTAAAATAAGTAGACGTATATTGAAAATAACAATAAACCAAGAGGTCCTTTGTTAACAGGGGAGGGTAGTTTTAAAATTGAAAACATATATAATATACTAAGGTGTTAAATTATAAAAATCATATCAAATTAATATTATTTCATTTTCTTTTATTTTGAGACATATTGTTATATTTTCTTAAAAGTAAAAGTTCTGGATTTGTTTAAAATAAACTACCATAGTATTCGCGCAATGCGGCGGCTAGAAATAATGCCTACTTGATAACATATATTTTTCTATAACGTAAGGCTATTATATTCACGCTTATGATGATACCGAACAATTTTCATTCGCAATATATCTGTTTTCTTTCTCCCTTTTCGATTATTTTACTTCTCTTTTCTCTATAAATCTTTTATTAATTTTTAAAATACATTTTTTTAAACAATAAAATGAGAAATAAAAAGAATACAAAATATAATATAAATGAACCCTTTTATTTTGATTATACGAGTCATTTAATAAATCCGGAAATGTCTATAAATTTAGGTGATAGGTTATTAGGATTATGAGTTCTAGATATACGTATTTTTTAATACTTAAATAAAAATAAAAATATGTGTTATATGATAAAAATATTTAAACTATTCTCTCTATCTATTGTTTTAAACTATTGTTTTATTGAAGATCCTTTTTATTTAATATTTATTTGTATTTAATATCATATTGGTTGAAAATTAATTTGATTGACTTGACTTTTTAAAATATTATTTATCATGAAATGTTTAGTTTAAAAAATGATATTTAAGAATCTAATTAAGTCCAGATAATAGATTCCTTATATGTTTAAATAAAGGGTAAATTAGTAATTTTAAGTTACTTAAAACTAAGAGATTAAGACAAAGACCTAAATGTTTTATAATATAGTATAGATATGGTAAGAATGCTATTACTCCTGAAATGTTTTGTATGCGTAACCCAACAACGGGATCACCTACGACCTGTTCTTGAGTTTTTAAATAAAGAGAAAGGAAGGAGTGGGAAAGGAGGAAAGTAAAATTTATTACACACAAAAATGTTGAAATGACCCGTCTTCTTTAAAAACTTTTTAGGAGGACTTTCTGGCTTTTGACACGACTTTTATCATCTCTAATAAGCATTTTTGCTGTAGTGATAAATGCCAACGCTTGGGGGAGATAGCGATTGAATTTGGGAAAGGATGTAAGGATGTTGTTCTAGACACGTCGACGGATTATTCTTACATAGCAAAATAGGTGAAAAAGCAGTCTCTGGAAATTGAGTGTTCTGAACGAGTTTCTGACAGAAGACCGTGATCCCGTTCATGCTTTGCCGGTGATATTATCCGCTTTCCTCATCGTTCTTTATGGTAATTTTGACATTAAACAACTTAACTTCATTCTTATCAGGTAGAGCTTATTGTTAATTTTCAACTCACTTTCCATACAGACATTAATCTTTGTTTCCGCTTTATCTCTTCAAATAATCCTTACAAGATGAACGACCACTTTATCGCAGTGTATTCCCTTCAAAAGACTGTTATATTATCGGCTTTGTTTGTTTGGCAATGGCTCAGTTATGATGCCGAGATAAGAGATGACAGCAAACTCCAAGTCGAGGTGAAGAGGTTTTCCACCATCTCCTTGCGGTCTGTTGTATCTTCTTACAACAAGTCTCACAATATGGACCCTACTATTTAGAATGCTCAAAGGAATACAATTATTTTTCTTCTGAATGTTGCATATTAAGTTGAATTAGTTGGACCAACATTAGGCTTGTACGTGTTTTTTTGTTTATGTACAAATTATTGCTGTGATTAGTTTTAAACCAAAACCTTTTTTCTTTTTAGCTAATTAATCTTCTAGAGGTAAATTTAGACGTGGGTTTGTAACCACGGTTGGAAAGTTTTTAGTACCGGATTGATTACCTCAGACCTTCAATATCCCCCCATCCCCCCTCAAAACCGGGTCTAAAGATTATAAAAGCCCAGGGTTAAAAGTGTTTTTTGTGATTCGTTGTACGTGGATCATCTACTTGTGTTCCTGTTTTATCAATGCAACAACTGTGCTCTTTGTAACTCGTTGTACTCGGATCATCTACCTGTGTTTCTATTTTATGAATGCAACAACGTACCATCTATATACATATCACTGGCAACAATTAAAGAAAGGCAATCTTTGATGTAGATTAGCTACAAGGTTTTATATGTATGTCTAGCCTCCAATCTGTATTCCAAAAAGACAACTTCAAGTTTTCAATGTGTATTAAAGCAATCATGGGTTCTTCTATACGATTTGAGAGGTTCTGCATCTTCCTATTGAATATTCATAATTATCATCTTACTCACCGGATCAGGACAGGTGTCAAAATTAAGACAGAAGACGAGAAAAGATAATTGGTGGCAGATTTCACGTGTCACCATTTAGTAAACAGATACGCATGTTTTTGACAATCGTGTAGCGGTTAGCTAGGTTTCGGATTTGGTAACTCGACCATGCCATGCATGTATGTAACAAACTAACAAAAGCCATACTGTTTTACATGCATGTTCTAAATTAAGGATATGAATTATGATCCTCTTGTTCCTTGTAGATTCTACAACCAACATACACGGTGTTTTAAACCGCACAAATCGCAGTTCAAACGATCTATAATATCATATTATGATAGTCAGCCAATCTGTAATATTTATTTCTAATAAATAAATGGTTGTGATAGTGTAATATTTATTTAGTTTAAAACTCCATCATCTATTTCAGCCATGTCTACATCAAATCAAACACCTCCGCCACATACTTCGAGCACTAGTTCAAACAATTCAGTGAAATGTCAGATTTGTAAGAAAACAGGGCATGAGGCATCGACTTGTTTCTGGAGATTCACTCCACCTTCGCAAAATCAGTTTATGAACAGAGGTAATTCAAATGTTAATTGAAACTGGAGAGGTCGAGGTAGTCAGAATCGTGGTGGTTATCATGGTGGAAATCACAACCCTGTGTGGCGTTTTCCTAATGGAGGTGGGGGCTGGAATCCTCGTAATGGAGGACCAGCCGCTCATATGGCGTTTGTTCCACCCTGGAACCCTAGTTCACAAGCGTATGATATGTTAATGGGTGGTACTGATCAATTTCGTGGGCCTCAAGATAATGCAGTTTTTTGGGCCAACAACTTGCCATCTAATCCAGGATACTTTGTTCCTTTAGGTCCAAATCAGCCCAATCTTCCTCCTTATGGTCCAACTCATTTAATTGAATGGATCTCCAATCAACAAAATTGGGCTAATATGGGACAAGAAAATATATCTCCTAATACAGTAAATCAAAGTGGTCTGATGGCTAATTTTTCAGTATCTGATACATGTAACATGGTTGATTCTTGGGTTACAGATTCTGGAGCCACAGCCCACATAAAATCTGATCCTACATCAATCAAAGGAGCTCGTCTCTACAACGGGTCTGAAAAAGTTGTAATCGGAGATGGTACATTTCTTAGCATCACTCATATAGGACATACCACTATCACACTACCTAAATGCACCTTAAAACTCAATCATGTTTTGCTTGTTCCTAATCTTTTGTCAATTCCTCAATTAGTTTTTGGTAACCCTTGTGTTGTTGAATTTTCACATCTTGGTTTTGTCTTGAAGACTCTCACAGGTTTTCAACTCCACCACATTCCGCGTAATACTCGTAATGTGTATGCTTTATCTGCCGCCACATCTCTTTCGAGCTCTCTCTGGCATTTAAGACTAGGTCATCCTTCAGATTATGTTCTTCGTACACTTTCTCTTTTGAATAAAAATTTCAATTCTGATGTTTGTCATGCTTTTCAGATTTCTAAAAATTCTCATTTACCTTTTTCATCAAGTTGTATAAAAACTAATTCTCCTTTACAGATTGTTCATTCGGATATATGGGGTCCATCACCTACTGTTTCTCGATCTGGTTTTCA
Organism: Pulicaria dysenterica; assembly: GCA_947179395.2. Lineage (NCBI taxonomy): Eukaryota > Viridiplantae > Streptophyta > Magnoliopsida > Asterales > Asteraceae > Pulicaria > Pulicaria dysenterica. The sequence goes on along the minus strand of OX359292.1, from coordinate 69,091,574 downwards.
CTACTATATCTTGTTTATTGATGACTATAGTAGGTTTACTTGGCTGTATCCATTAGTTCATCGTTCTCAAGCTTATGACTCGTTTAGACACTTTAATTCACACGTTGAAAATTTATTTTCTACAACCATTAAACACTTTCAATGTGATGGTGCACCCGAGTTAGTTAAAGGGCAAATGGAAAAATTTCTTTCCGATTCCATAATTACTTTTCGTATTTCTTGTCCTTATATTCCTCCACAAAATGGAGTAGCCGAACGCAAAAATCGACATCTGTCTGAGATTGCTCGGGCACTTATGTTTCATGCTAATCTTTCTTCTAAGTTTTGGTACGATGCCTATGTCACCGCTGCTTTTCTCATCAATCGTATCCCTTCTCCTGTTTTAGATCATGTTTCTCCCTATGAGATTCTTTTCAAGGCACAACCTACTCTTTCACCACTTCGTACATTTGGGTGTCTGTGCTATCCATATATTGGTTCCACTCGTAAAGATAAACTTTCTCCAAAGTCGGCTGTTTGTGTGTTTCTTGGCTAAGCTTCCAATCATAAAGGTTATCTGTGCTATGATATGATCAATTCAAAACTTTATATCTCCCGTCATGTTGTATTTCATGAAACCAAGTTTCCTTCTTTTTCATCTAATTCTGATGCTACTTCTTCACCATCATATGTTGTCTTTCCTACACCACCATCTAGTTCTTCTCCTACTATGCCTCAATTACAATCGTCTTCTTCTTCCATTTCTTTTCCGCCTGTTCATCCTATGATTACTCGATCAAGGGACAACACACGTTCTGTCAAAACCTTTTTTGATCATCTTTATCATGCTCAAACTTATCCTGATATTGAACCAAATTCGTTTCATCAAGCTCAGAAGTGGTCTGTATGGTGGGATGCTATGAATGCTGAAATCTCTGCATTACATACTAATCAGACTTGGGAACTAGTTCCTTTGCCTCCTAAGACTAATGTAGTTAGGTGTAAATGGGTTTACAAAATTAAAAGGAACCCAAATGGTACTATGTCTCGTTATGAAGCTAGATTTGTGGCCAAAGGTTTTCACCAAACCGAGGGTGTTGATTATACGGAGACATTTAGTCCGGTTGTTAAGCTAACAACCGTTCGTTTAGTGTTGTCTATTGCCTATTCTCGAGGATGGGATATTAGACAAGTTGATGTTAGCAATTCGTTATGGGGATTTAATTGAGGCCGTATATATGTCTCAACCACTGGGATTTGTGGATCCTACTCGCCCTCATCATGTGTGTTTGCTCAAGAAAGCTTTGTATGGCCTTAAACAAGCACCACGGGCTTGGTTTGCAAAACTTACAACAGCATTACGTGTGCTTGGCTTTAAGCAATATGTTTCGGATACATCTCTTTTTGTGTATAGTACTCCTACTAATACTTGCTATGTGTTGATCTATGTTGATGACATTATCATCACCGGGAGCTTACCTATGTTTGTTACAGATCTTATTCATTGTCTACATACACAATTTGCTATAAAAGATCTTGGACGGTTGAACTATTTTTTGGGCATACAAGCGACATTTGGTGATGATGGATTACATTTGACACAACGGCGATATCTCTTAGATTTATTGCAACGCACGGGTCTTGCTCAATGCAAATCCTTATCTACACCGTCTCTCCTGGCCGGCAATTATCTCGATACTCTGGTGTTCCGTTAGATGATCCGGTTCTATATCGTATTACTGTTAGAGCACTACAATATCTTGTTCTTACGCGACCAGATATTGCTTTTGCAGTTAGTCAGGTCTCTCAATTTCTTCAAGCTCCTACTGATCGTCATTGTGTTGCAGTCAAACGGATTCTTTGGTATCTTTGTGGTACTAGTACATATGGTTTAGTGATTCGACGATCATTGGATATGAGTGTTCATGCTTATGCAGATGCCGATTGGGCAGGGTCCCCTGATGATAGACGTTCCGTTAGTGGCTTTTATGTCATTCTTGGGTCTAATCTAATTAGTTGGAGCTCCAAGAAACAGCATACCGTTGCCCGTTCTAGCACCGAGGCTGAGTATCGTACTTTAGCTCATACTGCCACCGATGTACGATGGCTTCTTTCATTACTTTCTGAGCTCCAGATTTCGTTGACTAGTCCACCTACGTTGTGGTGTGATAATATTGGTGCTACTTATCTCGCTGCTAATCCGGTGCTTCGTCAACAAACGAAACACATTGAAATTGATATACATTTCATTAGAGATATGGTGTTATCACGGGCTCTTCAAACTCGATATGTTCCCACAAATCTTCAACTTGCTGTATTCTGACGAAAGGTTTGCCTTCTGTGCAGTTTCAAACTCTTCGATCCAAGCTTTACATCGTCTCCGATGTTTCGCTTGAGGGGGGTGTTAGGACTATTGTCTATGTGGCATGCCACATCAGCAAGTGCATATGGGTTTCACATGTTGGTCTTATGGTTCTCACGTGGGTTAGTAGCTGATGTGTAATATAGCTTGTTGTCATCTCAGCCTCCTCTATATAAATATATGAGGCTTGTAATGTTCTCTGTTAACATTGAATGAAGAACAACAGTATGATATCATAACATCACTTTTAGATCTTCTTTAAATCTTTTAGGGTACATGGTCATATACATGTTAAATTAAATAATATATCTAAGCTGGTTGGTTCGATAATAATTAATGCACATCTTTCGATAATCACGTTCTCCTATTAAGTTGATGGATGGTGGTTACTGGTTAGGCATAAATAACAAGTAGTTAATCCCGAGACCAAAGTGTCTATACATTACAGGGGGGGGGGGGGAGATGGTTTCAAATTTTATCGTAGATATAAGGTGTAAGGTGTATGTATTAGCCGTTAAAAAAATTAGTTAATCCCGAGGTTTAAATACAAGCCTACTGCATGACTAGCTTGTGGCAATTAATCAGTATGAAGACAGACATAATGACATATTACGTTAGTTTTTAAACATAGTTGCACTCGAAGTAAGCCCGTAAGAGTGTTGAAATACGAGATTAATGTTCGAGGGTCTTATGATCTGCAATAGTTTTTCCCATGATTGCTTGCGTCACCATTGATATGAACACACTTTGACCTTGTAGGTAATGGTCGAAATCAGTAGTAGTTCATTGTTACTTTTTATATCAATATAACCTTCATTTTTCACCTTTTGTTGTTCCCTTTTTGAAGTTTAGGAACTCTGAGGTATTGCCTTCGAATCATAACGCAACTAATTTCAGAAGAGGTAATATAATTATAGGGGGAAAGTATAACATCTCTCTTTAGATATATATGCTTATGAATAATTGCTTATAAATGTCTACAACAATAGCTAGTATAAAAAAGTTTAATAAATGTGCGTCAACACATGATCAAGAACAGGAATGTGAAGTGGTTCTTTGATTGCGAAACGATTGTTGCAAATGTAGAAATGACTTTATTATGTTAATTGCGTAACAACTATATATTTATTTTTTTAATTTAATGTTTTGAATGTTGGATATTAATGTTTTGAACATAAATATTTGATAATTTTACTCAAATTGTTGAATTTAGTTCAAAATTGCAAAGCTATAGTAAATAAGACATATCTTAAAATTAAAAAACAAACAATCTTTTCATCGCAGACATAAGATCTTCAAAACCACATTTTTATCCTGCATACATGAATAAGACATAGAACATCTCATGTCTTCAAAAACATACGACACCTGAGTTTCATATATATCTATGTTACGATATGCTTAAAATAATTATAATGAACATTTATAAATTTGAAACTACATATATATTCTTATAAAATCTCATATATACCAAATCACTTATTTGAATTATAATTAAACTATTAAAAATTTTAAACTTATTTAAAATTAATCTATTATTATCTAAAAAGTAAAAACAAGTAGAATTACAAAATTATCCTTACCCCAAATATAATAATAAAAACCCCATGATTCGAGCATACAAGCACACACACGAGATCAATTGAAACCTCAAAAGCATCTTCTCCGCAGCACCATGAATTCAAATTTCCATCCAATAAGCGGGGATCGAACGGAACCTGTGTTGCCTCTCCTTGATCGATCGTATATTTTGAAGCCAAATTTGTTTTTTGGCCATCAAATTTATTAGGGTTTGTTGTAATGGGGATATTTCCTTATGAGACTTTAAACGTGTTTTATAAGGTCAATATTGTAATAGTAACCCTTTTTTTTTCTTTTATATATATGTCAGCAGCAAAGTAGAAAATGGATTGCTCTCTTGGTTCAGTGGTAGGGATTAACTTTTTAAAACAGGAAGTAATATGTTCGAGCCTTTCTATTCTTAGATTTTTTTTATTTTCTTTCCTCCGGACACATATGCTGACATGCTACATGATTATGTTTGAGTTCATATGCTGACAGGCTGACATGCCACATTTGTATGTTTTAGTTTTATTAAGGTCAGACTATCTACACGGTTAAATTTTCTTACTACATGCAAAATCGCATTTTACAATTGTGAAATGATGACTCGAGCTGTAAAGTAATTTTTAATAGACTAAAAAGTAAAAAGTTAAAGTTTATAGAGTTATACCCTGTGCATCGCAATTTGTAAGTTTCTGACAAAACCTATTTCTTTTTCAAATTTCATATTTCTTTTTCAAATTTCATCTACTTTTGACAGACTCGTATCAAGTTTCATTTCTTCTTCACACAACCCATTTCTTCTTCAAATTTAACCTTCGCCATAACTCCATAGCACCGCCGCCATAGAGTAGTTGTTTGTGGTTGTTTCTTCATCTACTCGCCAAACAAACATTAGAAATCTTCAAAATTTAACCTATAGCAGACGACCGCCGTCTAAGCGCCACCGCTGTTGCGGTGGGGTCTCCGGAAGAAGGGTGAGACGAACGACTCGTTTATAACGTTTATAAGGATATATATATAGTTTCAAATTTCATAAGAATATATATGTAATTACCAAAATTACTTCATTTTTCAAAGTCTATAGTAAAGGTATATTAGTTTAGCAAAAGAAAAAGGGTTGCGAATTTCAAAATATCTATACTAATTAATAGAGTGTTTAAATATGATTATATTTTCAACATATAAACTTATTAAAACCTTTATTTTCTGTTTTACCCATTTGTTTACATGTAACCTACTTAACAAGTTAGTTAATAATTTTCTTTTATTTTATATTTTTTTCTTAAAATTCTTGTTGAATGTTTGAATAACCGAAATGAACATGGCTTGGATCTGCGGAACTAAACCGAAGTTCATAAACCAATCTTGAAGGTATAGACTGTTCATAAAAAAACAACTTGTGGCTTCATATATTGAATATGCATGTGGATCCTTGTGTGTGGAGCTCCATTGATTCAAAGCACAAAAACGAATAAAAGAAAACCCTTATAGATAAACACTTGACACGAATGAGATGAAACCTTGAAATCTATTCATTTCCATAAAAAACATAAAAGAACAAGATGATCCTTGAAATCAGAAATCGATTACCCACAAATACGAAGAAAGAGAGGTTGAACCCTTGAAGATGAACATTGAAACGATGGATGTAATTTCGAACCCTTGAAGATGAACATTGAACACAAATCTGAAGAGAGAAAGGATCTCCACTTTATTCGATTTACCCCTAAAATCAAGATGCTTACCTTCGAATGAACAAAACCAAGACGGTAGTTCTATTATCCTTGAACTTTAACAACAACAAAAAACTATAATGTTGGAATGAATGAAAGTGAGGATTTGGAATGAACCGGAGGCGGATTTGGTAGTTGTGGTTGGTTTGGTGGTGGTGGAGGTTTTGGTAGGATGGAAAGAGAGAGGAGATGGATATGGCGGTGGTAGACGTGAAGGTGGCGGAGGGTTATGGTGGCGGTGGTGGCAGGTTTGGTGGTTATGATGGCGGTGGAGGTTTTGGTGGGAGGGGTTGAAGGCTTTTGACAGAGATACAGTGAGAGAGATAATGGATTTAGAATGTTTGGATTAAAGGATATACAAGAGTTAGAGGGATTATGGAGTGTTTGGTTAAATTTAACCTGTTTTTGTAGAATATAGATACAAGAATTAAATTAATATATAAATGAAATATTATGATTAAATTATCAAAAAAAACTTAAATAATTAAACCGAATTTAAAACAAAACTATAATAATTAAATCATATTTGTTCTTTTTTTTAATCCATAAGTTAAATGATAGTCAAATTTTGATTGATTAATTTAAATTTTATACAAATTATAAAAAAGTAAGAAGTTTAGATAAATCAATAAGAGTTGTATTCAATATAGTCCATCTTTTTTGTGTAGTCCTGAGGGATAAATCTCAGTCACACGATCAACAAAGCGTTTTTCGGCGAACTCACCGTCGGATCATCGTGATTTTTGGTGAGGGTGATCGGTTTTAACTCCCCTACAAGACTACGGAGCCTGATCGTCCTCACGATCCTCCATTAACGAGAAATCGAGCAAACTCCGACCACCATGGCCGCCGCTGCAAAATCCGACCACCACGGCCGGAGTTAATGGTGGTGGCGCACATGGTTCAACTTGGTTTGATGAGAGGAGTTCAGATCTGGTCTCGGATTCGTGATTGGATGCTTCAAAAAAAGATCCGGAGTTTTATTTCTTAGATCCGGCGCCGACGAGGCCAAATTCGCCGGCTGCCGGAGTTGTTCAGGGTGGGGATGGTGGTGGTTCAACTCGGTTTGATGAGAGGAGTTCAGATCTGGTCTCAAATTCGTCATTTGATGCTTAAAAAAAGATCTGGGCGGCGACGGCGGCGGTGGTGTCCGACAGTGTGCAATCACATGTGATTGTGGCTTCAATCACATGTGATCGCGTCGCCGGAGGAGGTGGCCGGAGGTGATGGTCGGTGGTGGTGGTTGGCGGTGTGCAATCACATGTGATTGTGGCTTCAATCACATGTGATTGCGGCGGCCGGAGGTGGTGGTCGGCGGCTGTGGTGGTGGCCGGAGGTGATGGTCGGTGGTGGTGGTTGGCGGTGTGCAATCACATGTGATTGTGGCGGCCGGAGGTGGTGGTCGGCGGCTGTGGTGGTGGCCGGAGGTGATGGTCGGTGGTGGTGGTTGGCGGTAATCACATGTGATTGTGCTTCAATCACTTGTGATTGCGGCGGCCGGAGGTGGTGGTCCGCGACAGTGGTGGTGGCCCGAGGTGCTGGTGGGCATTTGCCTTTTTTTGATCATGTGGCTGAGATTTGTCCCTTGAGACTACACAAAAACTTTGAATTATATTGAACATTTCACAAATCAATAAAATTACTTATCAAATAATAATTCTTTTTTATTAATTTTTAAATTTAATTTCCAGCTGATAGCTTTCCAGATTGTTAGTTCAGGGATCATCTGGAAAGCACCCCGTCAGATACTCCCTTCCAAGTTTCAACTCCACTTTGGTCTTTCTTCGCTGGCCCACCTTCCATCTTTACTACTCTCCCTCCTTCCTTCCTTCCTACCCTGATTCAATTCAATTCAATTCATCACCCAAATTCAATTCAAACTCAACAACATTGAAATCCCTCGATTTCAATCCTCAGTTTACTTTCCCTATTCTCTTTTTCATCTTTTCTTTGATCAAGAATTGAACTTTTCCACTGATTCAGATCAAAACAAGCTCAAACTCAGCAACCGTCGTCTCCCGTCGCATCACCTCCTCTCACCGTCTTGGCTGGGAGGTGGGTTTTGCTCAAACCCTTTACTTTTTCTCATTAAACTCGAAGTGATTTTGGGGTCGATCAAGAATTTGGGGGTTTAGGGTTTTTTGATGGGTTCAAAGCCTTGGCTACAACCCGCTCCCACGTATCAGCCATTAGAGACGTATTGGGACACGGAAGATGACGCACCTGGTCCTAGGTGTGCTCACACACTAACCGCCGTCGCTCAAACCAAAACTCATGGCCCTCGGCTGATATTATTCGGTGGCGCCACCGCCATCGAGGGTGGCGCCTCCTCCCCGGTCCCCGGCATACGTAATTTCATAAACTTGTCTTACTTCTTTACGCAATTGATCTTTTAATAGCTGTAAGTTAACTGATCTATGTTAATCTTTATGATTTTTAGGATTAGCTGGGGTGACAAACTCTGTTCATTCATATGATGTTCTGACCAGGAAATGGACCAGGTGATTTTCAAGATGTTACTGTATTAAGTATTTTCTTTTCTTTCTAATTTGCTCTTAGAATTGAATGCTAATACAGAAAAATGTCTCAGAATTCGACCGGTTGGAGAACCGCCTTCGCCCAGGGCTGCTCATGCAGCTGCTGCTGTTGGAACCATGGTTGTATTTCAGGTAATCTGAAACTATTTTTACTTTAAGAATAGTGAGTCCCAAACACCCTTAAAACAAATCATTCTTGTAACATAACGGATTAAGCAGATAAACATTTTTACTAATCAATCAGAATCACCCTTTAAGTTCTGAAATTGAAAGTTGACAAAATGGTGCTCAATTGCTAGGGCGGCATAGGGCCTGCTGGCCATTCAACGGATGATCTTTATGTGCTTGACATGAGTAATGACAAATTCAAATGGCACAGGTAACCTTTTGTTAAAGTTTTACTTGTGATCTTTCCCTTTGATGATTATTGTTTCCTTGAAGTGCTGACATGGACTTCCTTTTTGTGAAGTGTAGACTTGTTGTTCAGGGACCGGGCCCTGGCCCACGATATGGTCATGTTATGGACTTGGTTGCCCAACGATATCTTGTTACGGTTAGTGGCAATGACGGTGAGTGTGTTTCTAATTTTATGATCTTTTTGATGTTTGAAAACTAAATAAAGTGCAGGAAAAACGTCAGTTATGTTACATTAGATGCATCTTTCATTTTGTAAATCCACCTTAAATGAAGCTTAAGTTCCCGACTTTTGCACTAAAATTGAATGTCTTGTGTTAGACTTTTGGGGACAGACGGGTTGTATTTTCTAATTGCTACCGCTAATAATGGCATCTGAATTTTTCTCTCTCTTAATAGGAAAGAGAGTACTGTCAGATGCTTGGGCATTGGATACTGCTCAAAAACCATATGCATGGCAGAGGCTGAATCCAGAAGGTGATAAGCCTTCTGCTAGAATGTAAGTGAATAGTTTAGTAGTAAGTACAAAATATATATACCTTCTGTCAGACTGCTATAATCCTTCTTTAAAGCTTATCACAAGAGTTCTTTTTCACGTTTTCAGGAAACTTTGGTAAAGTTGAAAATATTATTGCTTAAACAGTATTTAATTTGGATTTTGCTTTAAGTGATACTAGACAATTTTACAATACAGAACTACACGTTGTTGAGTAGTGTCCCATATGTGACTTTGTAATGTGCTTAATAAGGGTCCTGGGTTACTCCACTCGTTGTGAATTGGTTTTGAGTTGGATATCCACAAACTTACAAATGTCTATGCTTGTATGTGAATTTTTTTTGTCTTTTTGCAGGTACGCAACAGCTAGTGCCCGTTCAGATGGTATGTTTTTGCTTTGTGGTGGAAGAGACACCTCTGGCACGGTATGGGCTATCATTATCATATATATTTTTACCATAATACTAATATCAATATTAATTATTTTCTAATTAGAGCCTGCAACATTCTGATTTCAGTTGGCAACTAATTACATGTGCTTACAACTTTAAGGTGTTGCAGTTGATGTCGATTGATTTACATAGTGTTTTGTCCACTCCTATGAATGAATGAATGAATGATACACGCTATGCTTGCTTCACTTTGTATAGTGCATATTGGCTAGTCATTATCTAGTAAACCAATCCATCAAGTTACATAGTGCTTTTTTTCTCGTTTCATTTTGGCTTCAAATCTCTCACACATTCACACGTGTTCATTTCTTATGCACGCACCAACCAAATAGATATCCATGTTTGTTTATAGTTTAAGTTATATGGAACTAAACATTTTAGTTAATCTAACTTGTTGAACTAAAGATGATCTGATCTTGTGGTTAATAGTTAATAGTTAATGGTATTTATTTGTGCGCCACAGCCATTAGCAGATGCTTATGGACTGCTCATGCATAGAAATGGACAATGGGAATGGACTCTTGCACCTGGAGTTGCACCTTCATCAAGATACCAACATGCCTCGGTAAGTATCTTCGCTTTCATCTTTTGGTATATATTTCTGTCTATGTTTTTTTGCAAGCTTTCCTGTTTTGAACTCGAGACGATTCTTTATTATCTGAGGTATAGGTGGCAATTTTGACCTGTTTACTTCTGGATGGGTTGGTTTGGGTTCTGTTTTATCTCAAACGTGTTAAACATGTTGGACTGCCTAAAACGCTTTAAACCCCTTTATGCATACAAGATGTTAAAATCATTTTCTACAAGGATTTGTACTTCAAAAAAATTGTCTTTGTAATCATTGTGAACACATTAGCATGTTATAAAAAAATAAAATGGACAAAATTTTGTTTGCATGTCAACCTGACACGATCAGTCTTGACCCGTATTAAAAATGACCCATTTCAACTTTAACCTGTCTGACGTGTTAGCCCAACCCGCCCACCTGCTGCTCTTGGCACCTTTAACTTAGAGGTGTAAGTTGTTTGGTAATATTTATTTATGTCCCTACTTATGAGTTCATGTGCTGGTAAAATGGTAAATCAGGTCTTTGTTGGTGCTCGATTGCATGTTACAGGAGGTGTTGTCAGGGGAGGTCGAGCAGTAGACGGTGAAGCAGCTGTTGCAGGTTCATTTTTGTTAACTTTTTTTACTAGTAATCTTATTTTAACAAATGATGATATTTAAATTTTGGGGAAGTGATTTTACAGTTTTGGACACTGCTGCTGGTGTTTGGTTGGATAGACACGGTTTGGTAACTGCCCAACGCAGTAACAAGGGGCAAATAGATGATCCTACTTTAGAGCTTATGCGTCGTTGTCGGCATGCCGCTGCATCTGTTGGTGTTCGTTTGTATGTTTATGGTGGTCTTCGGGGCGGTACGGCTATTTCAGTAAATTATACCACCCATAAATTTTTATCATTTAACCATGATTGTCAAAGACGGAATATTGGGGAGTTAAGAGTTTGGATTTGTGGAGCTGAAGTCATACCTATCAGTTTTAATGTTCGATAAACAAATTCTGTTTTTCTGATTCCAAATATTAAACTAAAGCTTTGATACCAACTTGTAACTCCTTTCAATGTTGCATACTTCAAGTGTATACATTTATTAAATTTCTTTTACTAAGTTGCCAACCAGCAATAATTATATTACTTGTGCAAACTGCAGAGTTGTTGTTAGGTGATTTCCTTGTCGCAGAGAATTCACCTTTTCAGTCTGATGTCAATACGCCTGTACTAGCATCGGAGAGGGGATCCAACATGAGCAGTCCTAGGACCAATAATTTGAGCCCATTTGATCCATTATCTTTGGATAACGGGTCTGAGAGTCCCTCATCTAGGGCCTTAAGGTTAATCCTGTTTCTCCATTAGGTCCTACTAAGTCTATTTGTATCTGAAGATAGAGATGGCAATTTTTACGTACTTATGAATGGGTTGATTCGGGTTGTTTTTTAATCTCAAAACAGGTAAAATGTAAATAATTACAAAATAATATCTGAAATAGTTCATGTTTACATCACGGAACTAGCACTATTTGTTTTAATTCTTACTAGAAATGACCTGTTTCAAGTGAACCTTATTTTGTCTGTTCACAACCTACTCATCTTGCCACCTCTATCTGAAGCTATTGCATCTAATTTCTACATGTGGGTGTGTGTTTGCTGTTAAAAAAATCTGTTTTTTACATGTATATATAATTTTAAAGTACGGAAGTCATTTGTGTAATTGCCAGCATGGACAAAGAATCTATGGACACACTGGTTAAAGCCTCTGAAGAGGAAGCTGAGGCTGCTAATGCTGTTTGGCAAGCTGCACAGGCACATGCTGCAGATCCTGAGGAGACGCCTGATGCAGATAATGATAAAGCACAAGCTGCAGACACCAATTCAGAGGGCAGTGATGAAGAGGGAGATGTTAGGCTTCACCCGAGAGCCGTATGTTTTCTAGTCTTTAACGTTTTTCTACTGGTTCAAGAACATGTTTTTTATAGGTGGAAGATTGGTCGGGTCGGGTAACCTATGCAGTTAATATTGGCGATATCTCGGTGATATATCGCCGAGATATCGGATATCGGAGGTTGCCAAAATATCGGTTTCAAATATCGGTCAGGAATATCGGAGGCGATATTCTCGGCGATATTTGACGATATTTTGCCGATATTTGGAGGTCGAGATATCGTTTTTTTCCCGATTTTTGCATTTGGAGGGTTTTTTTTTTTTTTTTCCTGCTAAAGTGTGAAACCGATCTCTAACGGTCTGTTCTCGAGTTTTTAAACGAAGGGAAGGGAAGGGAAGGGATGGAAAGGAAAGAAAGGAAAGGGAAGGAAAGAAAAACTCCCCCTCCCAATCATCCCAAAAGTGGGAGGGGAGTTTTTAAGCATAAAAATGGTGAAATTGCCCCTCCTAACCCTTTCCTTCCCATCCTAAAAAAATTCAAGAACATGATTCCTCCTCCCAATCCCTCCTAGCCCTCTCCTTCCCCTCCTTAAAGTAACTCGAGAACAGGCCGTAAGCCCAGCCTAGCTTTCTAATACAATAGCCCTAAACCTAAAGTCCCTAAACAGCCCTAAAACAAACAGCGTTCGTTTCTTCCCTACTCTCCTTCCTCCATTCGACGACTGCCGACTACCCACACAGCCAAGCTACGAATTTCAGTCCAGCGACTGCCACAACTTCATTCGAGCTCGCCTCTCGCCTCTATTCACTCCATTCGAGCTCGCCTCTGTTCTTCCTACTTGCTACAACTCCAATCCGAGACAAGTTAGGCGACAAACACAGACCACTTTTCTTTCTTATTCTATTTTGACTTCTAACTTTGAATTGATTTTGACTTTATTAGATTCTAATTATGGATTATATTTTGATTTTTTTGTATTAATTTGTTATAAACATGTTATTAGCTATTGATTAGCTGCTGATTTTTTGTATTAATTATGTGATTAGCTGCTGATATACTGATTTTAGCTACTGATTTTAGTTAGCTACTGATTTTGTAATAAAGTAGTGACTTTGTGTACTGATTTATATTTAATTTTTTATGTGCTATACTTTATATTTAATTTTTTATGATTTTATATATTATATATACATACATATATATATACATACATATATATATATATATATATATATATATATATATATATATATATATATATATATATATATATATATTACATTTTACAAAATATAAAAAACCGATATCTCACCGTTATCTCACCGATATAACCGCGATTTCAAATATCGGTCCTCGACCGATATTTGATTTCTGACCGAGATAACTGCATAGCGGGTAACATAACATGTCATAATGGGTTAGAAAAAAATAATAATATGAAACTAAATAAGATGATTAAAAGGTTGTATATTGCCTCTTAATTCGATGTTAATATAATGCAGGTTGTGGTTGCTAAAGAGGCGGTAGGTAACCTTGGTGGATTGGTAAGGCAGTTGTCCTTGGATCAATTTGAAAACGAGAGTAGACGAATGATTCCTCTACAAAATGACATGTCATATTCTGCCAAAAAGTACACAAGGCAAAAATCACCAGAAGGGTTGCATAAGAAGGTAAGATTTGCAAATGCTGTTAAGGAGGTGATTGAATTTGCATTTTGTAGCTGATATTTAATTATTGCTTCTTGAAGTTGCAATAATCATTTTTAAATGTTCGGGTAGGCAGGTTCTTCCAATTATCTGTTACTTTGAAGGGTCAATAATCAGTTTTTATATCAGTTCAAAACTGATTATCTAAGAAGTCCAAAAAAGATGAGACTTTTCTAATATATTATAATACTTGATCTATTTTCAGGTCTTATCTACATTACTTAGGCCTCGGAACTGGAAACCTCCTGCTAATAGGAGGTTTTTTCTTGATTCTTATGAAGTTGGAGAGCTTTGTTATGCTGCTGAGCAGATATTTTTGCATGAGCCTACAGTACTTCAGTTGAAAGCTCCCATCAAAGTGTTTGGTGATCTACATGGTCAGTTTGGTGATCTGATGCGGTTGTTTGATGAATATGGATATCCCTCCACTGCTGGCGACATAACGTATGTCTAAATCAAAAATTTTATATTTTCAATTTGGTTTCATTTCCATGTATTTAGTTTGATTCTTTGTAGTATTGGTCATTTGATTAAAGGAGGTTACTTTTTCATGACTAATAATGATAAAAATACAACAAAGTACCTTCTATTTTAAAGAAAAAGTAAATTCGGAAGTACCTTTTTTTACTGCTTTTCAGGTATATCGACTATTTATTCCTTGGAGATTATGTGGATCGAGGACAACATAGTTTGGAGACCATCACTTTACTCCTTGCATTAAAGGTAACGTTCTATCTCAAACTTTGATTTGATCAGCAACAGCCAGTCAGCCATACCCAATCCCACCTAAGCTGGGTTCTTTTGTTTGTGGGGGGGGGGGGGGGGGGGGGGGGGTAGACGGTCATACCTCCACCTGAGAGTGATAATGAAGCTTGCTCCTTTCTTTTTCAGATTCAGTATCCTGACAATGTTCACTTGATACGTGGAAATCACGAGGCTGCTGATATAAACGCGCTCTTTGGTTTCCGTCTTGAATGCATTGAAAGAATGGTATGTGTTTTAGCATGTCAGTCTTTTTTTTTTTTATGTGAATGTTTTGACCTCTCATGTTTATTCTTTTTGTGGACGCGATATGATGTACAGGGAGAGAATGATGGGATCTGGGCATGGACACGATTCAATCAACTATTTAACCATCTTCCACTTGCAGCCCTTATTGAGAAAAAAATTATATGTATGCATGGCGGAATAGGGAGGTCAATACATTTAGTTGAGCAAATAGAGAAAATAGAAAGACCCATAACTATGGATGCTGGTTCCCTTGTGTTGATGGATTTGCTATGGTAAAGTTCCTTTATTTATCTTTTTTCGTGTTCTTTTTTTTATTGCTTTACCAATAGCGCGCATAGGTGTTCCTTCACGTTCTGCATTACTTTTCAATAATTTCAAGGCTTTTGTTAGATTTTTTTCTTAATACTTTTTTTTTATTATTTCACAGGTCTGATCCGACAGAAAATGACAGCGTGGAAGGTTTGAGACCAAATGCTAGGGGACCTGGTCTTGTAACATTTGGGGTATGTATGCGGTTTTTATATAGCAATTAGCAACATGCACATACTTCTTTAATGTGTTTTTATAAATACGGAATACCTAATGATTGCTTTACTTTTACATTATGGATCATATGTCCAAGACTGTTGCAACCTTTTGAATTCAATCTATAGAAACGGAACAATTACATCAAATGGAATACGCGCAAATTTCATCTCTATTTACCTTGGGTTGTATTTTATCTCTAACAGGTCAAATTGGTAAAAAAATTGCTTTAAACAAGACATCTCTATTTACTTTGATAATTTTGTTTTGTTAGCATTAATAATCCATACATTAATTAATTTTTAGAACCTAGTGAGTACAAGTGTTGATGGGTCAAGTCAACTCAACCCGACCCATTATTGTCAGCTCTATAAATGACTTGTTTTGACTCATTTCCAAACCTGCCTGCTTGTTCTGTTTGTTAACTCCACTGCACGAAAACACCGACCTGTTTGACACTATATTTTCACAATGATCACCTAAGTAAAGGAATTAAAAAAAATAAGCTTTACTGAAGGTTGACCTTATCGGCCCTTCTTGTAAATTGTATGCAAACGGTTCAAGCTTAGGGAACAAAGACTAAAAAAATATCACCTACAGATTTTATGTCTCTTACACATGACTATGTAAACTGCTTGCAGCCTGACAGAGTCTCGGACTTTTGTAAAAAGAATAAACTTCAGCTAATTATAAGAGCACATGAATGTGTAATGGATGGGTTTGAAAGATTTGCTCAGGGACAGTTGATTACCCTTTTCTCTGCAACCAACTATTGTGGTAAGATTTTGACTTTACACTTCTTTTTTATTTTTATTTTTTGGCAATTGTTGAACGATACGTGTATTAGTGTATATAAAGTATAGGGACTTTGTTTTGCCAAAAAGGACCTTTTTGTTTAATTATTTAAAAAGTTAGAAAGGTTTATGGTAAATATTGGTCTTGAAGTGTGGTAAATTTGCATATAGGGACTGCGAACAATGCGGGTGCCATATTAGTGATTGGCAGAGGATTAATGATCGTTCCAAAACTGATACATCCATTGCCGCCTCCACTTCAATCACCTGAAACATCTCCAGAACGTCTCCAAGATGACACTTGGATGCAGGTAACCTTCTTTTTGTTGAAAAACCGCAAGCTGTGATTTACCATTATCAAATTTGTGTAATTTGAAATTTTAGGTGTTTGCAGCTCAATTAACCTTAATATTTTGAGAAGCCTCGATCGTAAACTTATATAACCTAAACCTTTATCCCATTTAGCTGTTTACCTCATTTTGGGTAACCTCAATTTTGTGGTTAATCTGCATTGTTATTATTGTCTTTTTAGTTCTCTAGGAAATTTGACTTTTATGGTAAAAAGAATATGTAACACTATTTTATTCTGTGGAACAAAATGTCTTCTTTGTATTTTATTTTTAAAACATTTTGCAAGATTGAGCAAAACTTTTTGCAAAAGTTCCAAATATGCCCCAATAATTTGATTAATATCTATACATCATGTACTTTTATTTATAACAAATGGTAAACACATTTATTTAAAAACGCAATTATACAAATTACGAAGGTGAAAGGAGACACCGAATATGCTTAGTTTAGGGATTCCCAGTGTAATAAACGTAGTTTAGGGACCGTAGGTGTAATAAGTGACATAGTTCAGGGACTAAATATGTAATTAACTCTATATTTTTTTGGCAACTATGGTTATATGTGCTTGATGTACTTGTAGGAGCTTAATATACAAAGACCACCAACTCCCACGAGGGGCCGTCCTCAAGATCATGATAGGAACTCGCTTGCGTATATATGATATGATAAAGGACGGATCTTGAGGATTTTTGCGGTAGTTGTGATGCTTCCATGCGTGTCCAAATCCAAAATGGGGAATTTACAAATGGAGAAGAGATTGGTTTTGTACTTTCTTTTATAGATAAGATTTGTAACAAGTGTTTGTTTTGTAGTGTGCACATAGTTATTATTTTATATGGGGGTTTCTTATCTTGATATATAGAGCACAAGGACCATGTGTTTGTAAATTATTGCGTATATTATGACACCCTTTGTTGGTGTGACAATAAGGAAAGCGAGCATGGCTTCTGAAACATTTAGCACGATTGATCTAGTTTGAGATAGAGGGTTATAATGTTTACCATGTTGTTTTAGTCGAGTCTCGTAACATTTGACTTGAAGTTTCATCAAATCTTTTTTCTTGTGTAATGTTTGAAAAAGATTATCTGCTTATTGCTTTTACATATGTGCAGTTTGAAGCAAGTACTTCAAGTTATTTATGTAATAATAAAAAAAGATCTTATTTCACATATAAATAGTCCTAATAAGAAATATGCAAAATTGATCTTAGATGCGGTTTAATAAAAATTACAAGGCATTGAATAATTCAATGTTTATTTTTCTTTCTTATTTAGTGTTGTTTGGATAAACCATCTGTATGAATAAATGATATATGTGATAAGTAATACTGGTGTTTGTATTATGTCTTAAATGAACTTTATGATTAAGAAAAATAATAAAATCATTAACTTAATATGAAAAATATCATCCTTATAACTTATTTTGTTAAGTCATACCTTCTAGATTAAGTAAAAAAACAATATGATTATTACGTATCAAAATAAGTGTTTTCCCAATTAAAGTTTATTAAGTTAAGATCAACCACCACCGTAAAAATAAAAATGTAGAATATTGAATTTTTCATGAAGTGTTTTGAGGTTTAATGATACAATAATATTTTTTGTTCTCACCCAACATAAACATCATTAAAGACGGATATCAAACACATTGAATATTAAACAATTGAACATTCATCACCAGATGATTCATCTATTTAGATGCAACTAAACAACTTTTTAGTCTTTGAAAGCAACCTATTGATGTATCAAATCCAACAGACATTTTAATAAGGATTCCAAACGCTACCTTAGATTTTGTCAACCAATGTTGTGTTTGATAAAAGAGAAAAGGATATAATACTCTTTTTTTAACACCTACATAACATTAAAGAAAGAGAGAGAGTTAAAATAGGTTAGACTTGAAACTTTTTACAACTAAACAACTAATTAACACATGTCATTATATTACATAATCAAATAACAGTCTCTCTCAAACTCTCTTTTCTACCACCTTTATGCCTTAGCTGACTCCCCCTGCAAAAACATAAGTGTCATCCTTAAATAAAATAAAATAAAAAACCCTACATAATTTAAACAAAAGCAGAAACTTTTAAGAGGGAAAACACACACACACACATGCATATCTGTGTGTGCAAGCTTGACTGCTTGTCTGTCTCTATATATATAGAATTCAAGAAAAAAAAAATTTGGTCGACCGAACCCAACCAGATCCGTTTTAAACCTTACTAGAAGTCACATGTTTTGACCCGAGCCTGTTTTGAAGAGTTGTTTGCCTACTCTAATTAGCCCCAAAGAAAAGCGGGAATATTCTATCGGCGTAACAACACCATATTTCCGAAAAACAGAAAGAAAATGGCACATGACTCAGGTAAAAACATTGCCAAACAATATAAAAAATCACGCACCAGATGTCCTAGATGCAGCCAAATTCACTGTAGAATGGGCAGATTCCCCTCTTGATGGCTGCTGTCTGTTTTCATCTCTTGAAACTTTAAGGGACCTGAGTTTTGCAGATGCTCTAATTGATCGTAGAGGGACTTCCTCATCATCATCCAATTGATTTTCTTCATCATGATCAGATGCGTATATAGAATCCTCTTCTTCACTTGAGCTTTTCTCATCAAAGAGTTTCTTTCCTTGGGTTATTGGATTCTTACGAGGCCGACCACGACCCCGTCTAACTGTCGTCACATCTCTCTCTTCTGAAATCATTGCAAAAAAGAATTATTAAAAAGTTATCATGTCTTATGGAAGATTTCGCTGAATTTCTAACTGTAGATCAAGAATCATTTCAGATAAAGTTGAGGATGGGGACTTGATATAGCAGATCATAAGCCAAAAGTATAAGTGATAATATGGGTGGGTGAGCAGGTATGGTAATGCGCTAAAACTCATGCAGGTCAAAACAGAGTGTTTACCCTGAAACACTTGTTGTCCACTTCTTTTAAGAACTTACAAATAAGTTATACTAAATATGAGTACATAAAAATACTATAAAAAAGAGGGGCTGTGTATACATAGGGAGAGCCTTGTCAGAAAGTTATAAATTAACAAATAACCCCGGAATTTAATGCTTTGATCTGAAGTTGTAAAGTAATAAACGGCTCTAAATCTAACCAAAAGAATCATCTCTAAATGGATTTTCAAAGAATATTCAAGTAAATCTAAGGTTATCTTAGTCATTTACAGCTCTTGATGTGACAAAATCTTTAGATGTAGAAGCATCTGTGTTATTTTATAATTTTCCAGCAAATTTAATGCCAGAACTGGCTTAAACGACCAAAAAAACCTAATACTTGGGTAGTTGAGTGGGACTCTAAAGTTGTTTTACTATTCGGCCAAACTGAAAATTAAAGAATATTTGGGTGGCCCGTATATACATTATCTCTTACAATAATAATCTATTCCAACAAAGCAGTTAGTAGGCTTATGCATTAAAAAACAATTGGGGCAAATTTTGGCACTTTTTGTTTGACCAGAAGAAATAAAACATAACCCTAATCAACCCATTCATAAGTAAACAGGGGTTGAAATTGCCATCTCTAGTCGAAAGCACTAAAGAAAATAACCAACCTTCATTTTTCAAAGATTTCTCACGTAGGTTGTCTATAAAAGTCAAGTATGGGCGCCATCCACTTGGATCTTCATCTGTGTTTATATGCTTTGTCCGATCTTGAAGATACTTTAACCTGCTTAAGCAATTGGATATATTAGTGCTTGTAAATTGTTAAATTTCCTGGTAAAATTCACTGTGCGTTTGAAAGGTTAGGTCCTTACATGTCAAGAATATCAGCCTTAAAAAGCTTGGATGCAAAGTTTATAACAGCACATGTCAAGAAAGACAGACGCCTTGGAGCATCCATGAAGGCATACTCAACTCCATCTTTCAAAATTTTCAAAATTACAGTTCTATATTTCTCACGTACAGAAGCACCAACAAAGAAACCAGAAAGCCGATTAGCCAGATCTTTACATTCCTTGAGTCTCCTGGCAGACAAAGATTCATCATCGGACGTATAAACTGCCACCAAGTAGCGTCCATGAGCCTGGTCAAATGGCAATAACTATTTAGGATAGACAATGAAAGCTAAATGTGGCATTTTCGACTGGCATTTAAATTTTAATCTGAAACTAGTCAAAACATATATACTTGGTTGATAGTCACCTCAAGTGTAATTTGACGCATAAAACCTTCTAAATCACTTTATTCAAAGAATTAGATTGCAATCATACCGTTTAGTGTTTATGTAAATATTTTAATAGACCAAATATTTCTGAAAATGGACAAGAAAAGGAAGTGGTTACGGTTCAGCTAAACCCTATCCATCTATTTCAACCTGGATAAAAGGACCATCTCTAATGAAAACCTAAAACTGGGAATTTAAAAGAACTTCCTTGAAATGCAATGAATAAGTGCATTACTGTTTTCTAGAAGTTATCAGTTATGCCAAAAAGAAGTTTGAACGAATGATTCATAGATTCAAGAGCTAGAAACATGACCCTGCACAGAACATAGCAGTAAGCTTAAGATCAGGCTTCTCTGACCCATGGATAACTAGTAGAAGGATAGAGATAAAGAAAGCTAGTTTACCTGAAGCAAAGTAAAGACTAAAGAGAAGAAGATATTGAAAGTATTATATTAATAAAAAGGGATAATGTATACATAAGCCACCCGACCATTGCAAAATTTCATTAAGGCCACCCAACTATCAAGAATTTCATTAACACCACCCAAGTATCAAAGTATTTTGTTTAAACAAATTCCGGCAAAAAACTTGTTCGGAAATTTATAAAGTGACAAAACGTTCCTAAGTTTAAAGGTTTTGCCACATCTAGAGTTGTAAATACGAGATAAAATGGTGATGAATCTACTCGAAGAATCTACTTTAAATGAAATTTTGAAAGTTGAATCCATGGGCATTTTCATCACTTTTGCAACTTCACATGTGACAAAATGTTTATACAAAGTGGCATATCATTCCATAAATTTTGCCGAAACTCGTATAAAAGAAAAGAAATTGATACTTCGGACGACCTTAATGAATTATTTTTTCAAATGTTGGGATAGAAATAAGCTCCATCAACCTAAGTCATGTAATTTTATTACTTACATTGCACTTTTTTCTTTCCTTACCTTCACATAATATTTAAGAGAACTCAAACTAAGCATTAGATAATATCCTTAATCCTTGTAAAAAGCACTCGAAAAAACACCATTTGCTGATATCTAGCTGCAAAGCATATAAAAAAAGTATTCTGTTTAGTGAATCTTACTTGTTTCATTGCCTCCAGAAATATATCAGAGACATCCTCCTCTTTTTTTCTAAGGTTGATTATCAAATATTTAACTTGTTCAGCCACACTTGCCCCATGCATCACATAATGAGAAATGATATCTGGGGCGAGAAACTCCTGCATGCCATCAACATTAAAGGAGATCCAACAAATTTGAAAAACCATGCAGAAAAAGTGAGATAGCCCAATACATTGTGTTGTTAAAATGCATGCATGCATATTCATGCATTACTAGAGGTGGTGATTTCACCCCAGTTATTTATCACACGTTCAGTTATGTTTTACCTCTAGTATGTTTTTTAAAGCTTAAGAAAACCAAAAATCGCGAAGGTGTATTTTTTTTAAGTATAACTTTTGTAATCATATTTGACACACTGTTTATGAAATCTATTAAAATTTGGACGTAAAGCTTTCCTAGCCAACCCAAACCCTACCAGCTTTGACTCATTACCCAACCCCCATCCCAGCCCATTTTGCCACCTCCATGCATCATATACATTTAAACTACTAATAAAGTAACAACTATGATTCAAAACTTCTGCTTCCAGAAAATATGATTTCTATCAACATTTCTTGGAATACTCTTGCTAGCCATAATTAGAACTATAATCATGGATAGGTACAACAAGATAACCTTAGGAACAGCTCCAGTTGCAACCAATTTGGCAGCAGCAATCATAACAGCATCTCGATTTGTCTCTTCCACATACTCTTTGTTAGCATCTTCATCTTCAGTTTCGTCTGCAAGTTTGTTCAAGGATCAGTTTGTAAACACAAATGGAAAAATCAACATCAAAGAATCAAATAGACATGACAAATTTAACTCATTTATTTTATACTAGGTTATTTTGGGGTTATGTTCTTTTAGCACTAACGGTTAAAATGTGAAAACTGAACTAAAACGGAAACAGGTCAACTTGAGTGGGCCAAACTGGTTGAAAGTTGTCCAAAAGTATCATTCAAACTTCTTCAACCTCCCAAATCGAACTAGTTAAATAAATTAGGTTTATTTATCCACTAAATTTTTGTAATAGAATTTAAACTAATTACTTGCAAAAGAAAATACCAAAACCATCCATTTTGATTGATCTCTTAAACAACCCTTGATAGCATGTGTCCCTGGAGAATTTGAAATCTGATGATAGCCTTTTTTTCCCCTAGCTTTCATACTATCTACGTGATCAATTCTAGCCGCCAAGGAGACTGGGTACAAAGGACCCAGTTCACAATTGGTACACACCTCTTAATGATAATATCTCTTCTGAATGGTTTCACAAAAAAGTCTTCCTAAATGATTCAGCAACATTCTTTTTACCAGAATCCCCTCGATCTTTCCTTCGATTGATTTTTTCCATTTCAACCCCTGCCACCGTATGTACCTCTCCATTGCCATTCCGACGATGAAATCACCGACACAGGTTTCTGCCAATGTTATTGCCGCTGCCAATATAAGGAAGGTGCTGCTACTGGATTCAATCGGTTTCAATGTTTCATTCTTGTCAAAGAAATAGAAGCTGCTGCTATTGGATTCAATCGGTTCGAATGTTTCTTTCTTCTATGATCGAGTTTTTCATAGTCATCAATCAGTGTCGGATGTTTTTTTTTTCATGTCAATCAGGTTAATCAATTGCAAAACTTTGATGGGCAAATCAGTCCAACTTTTTTCACACATTTCCCTGTTCGGTGGCTTCTTTTTTCATTACTCTGTTCCATTCATTTTTATGGTATTTAAGCTAGTAATGTTTGTGGGTGATAGTTTTTTGTGGATGCTAATATTCAATTTATATGACAATTTAACATGCACATTATGTGTTTGATTAAATGCCTCAATGATACAAGGTTGATCACAGTTCACATAGCAGGTTAATATGGTATTTCCTTTCATTTAGACTCGACAATCGGAAGCATCATCATGCAGTTCTTTTGTTTAGTAGTTAGAACTATAACCATGCAGAGCCTTTGAACTATTCAGACTTTGGAATCATTCACTGCTAAACCATTCTACCATTTGTCAAAATCCAAGAAAATACATCCCAAAGAAATTGCCAGTGTGCTAAATTCTTGTAATTACAATATAATGAAATATGAGAGGAGCAAAATTCACATAAAAAGCAACTCTTAAAATTGGTGCTTGTTGATAATACTGGTAGAGGAAAAACAAACTTTCTTTTGTTTTATCTCTTCCTCTATATACCTTTGAATCTTATAATAAAATTTAAAAAGAGAAAAGAATCCACACAGTACCTCCAAGAAAAAATATAGAAAGGAGAACAAAGAGCATTTTCAATAATTTTCTTTACAATTTCTTTTTACAAAAAGGGATTTTCCCTGATTAGGTTCCCCCGGGGTTGTCGAGCCTTTGACTCTAATGTACACGGTCTTAACCCGTGCCAGTTTCTGAAACAACCCCCTGACCAAACCTTGATTGAAGCCCCTAAGATTTGAACCCTTGACCTCCCCTATGGGAGGCAAGAGGACTATCCAGTAGACCACCACGGTGATAGTTATTTTCAATAATCTTCTAGAAACTATAATTACCTACCAAGTTCTTGTCATGCATAAAAGAAAAGAAGGTTCATCACTTGCAATTACATTGATCGCAGTTTTAGCATAACAAATCTCAGAATGTAAATTACCTGAAACATCAAATTGTTGCTCACAAAGCTTCCAAAATTTTCCAAGAGTAGAAATTTCAGGACGGTATCCTAAACTTTCCAGCTTTGTTGAAGTGTAGTTTGACTTTCTGAATAAGCACCATGATTCTGCCAGCATTACACAGACCTTGGAGAAATAAGAGATTTTAGTAAACAAACATTGGTTTTGACAGTTAAAACAAATGATCAAAATCAAAAGGTCCAAAACATAACTGAGGTTTAACGGAAGTGTGCAAGAATGCTCACCTTACAGGCAAGGGGGTTTCGAGAATTTCCGTTTCCTTGAGTTTGAAGCAAAATTTGTAAAAACCGCTCAAGTTCACCAAATAACGCATTCCGTTTAGATATAAAAGTAGACAATGATGTCTGAGAGACAACATTGCTGTTCGTAATTGAGTATAAGCACCACTTAACATGCAAATACATGTTGAGAAGAAGAAAACCAACAACCTACAATACAACAAGATAGGCCATGAATACTCCAAAATGTATATGCTACATAGAAAAACTCAAATTTATTGCAAGGCATTGGATTCCACACCTCGTCATCTATGTTACGAAAGTTTTTTAGAACCATGATGATATCATCATACAAACTTTCAATTGGCACAGGCCTCGCCAATTGCAGCTCGTAAAGCCTTTTCGTATTTACAAGTAGCAGGTATTCATCATCACCATCCTACAAGAACAATCCATGTCTATTGGAGTAAGATATTTGAAGTAAAGATATCACTCACGTTTAGGATCTATTATAGAAAGAACATGACTGTTAGATTAATAAATGTACACTAATTTACTTCTAGAACAAGGAATGCCAGGGGAACCCTAGTGAAATCTTAAATTCCTAATACAGTCATACCGCTACTTCTTTTATTGCAGCTTTCAGTTTATCAATAAGCTCATCTTCAAGCTCCTTCAATTTATTACTTGCAAAATCTTGTAGCTCTCCCTTGCTTCTACTTGTACAATAATTGAGCGCCTTGACACAAGATCTTAGCGCATCTTTGTCACCATGCTTAAAGAACGTCTCTTTTATCAACTGGAGAAGTGTTTTAAATTTCTGGGAAGGGAAGAAAAAATATATTTATGGTAGGACTTTGCAGAAATATACAAAAGTCGTAATCTTAACACACCAACCTGATCCTGTCTCTTCAGGGAGTAGAGCTCAAGGTTCATGTGAGCAATTATTTCGAGAAGTGATGGGACTTTTGTTTTGTCAGCCATATATTTGCGCATAAGTTGTGGGTAATTCTTCATCATAATAATAGTTATATCCTTCTTGCTGGTATCAATCACATCCTAGCAATTGAATAAAAAAATGGTTGGCAAGACTCATAGTTAGAGAGGGAAAAAAAAAGGATAACAATTTGATTCTTTTTGTTCCCAAGTTGGAAAGAAAAGAAATAAAGACAAAGAAATATACTTTTATTTTGTGTACCTGAGTTGGAGAAGAAGGAAAGATAAATGATAATATTTATAATATTACCCTTCTTTTTTACATGAACAGATAGAAGATAAGTTCGTCATTTATAGAACATTATAGATTAATTATTTTTTCATTTCCTTCCATATCTTCCACTTTTGGGAGGAAAGTCTATCATAGAAAATTGACCAAAATTTCCCTTCAAATCTCTTTTCTTCTCTCCATAAAATAGAAAACTCAGGAGCAAGAAATTTTTTATTTTCTTTCCACCTTCCAAATCCTTTTTTTCTCGCCAAAATAGAACTCAGGAATAAAATATGCAACCACTCACTAACAAACCAAGAAATAAGTGTTCAGATGAAAAATATAGGTCCATGTCAAATGGAACAATGAAACAAGCACACTAGTTTACCCTCTGAGCTTTAGTGTGATTCTGCTTCCTATGGTCAGGAGTGGGAACAATCTTCTCTCCAACAGCCTTCTTGACAGATGCACAGAGCAATCGCATCAAGTTTGTAGCATCGTCATCTGTAAGCTCAATTGTGGGATTCTCATCCAGCAGCATGGAAGTTATATGCTTCCAGTCCTGCAAAACAAATATTAGAATCTGTTGGATTCAAGAATTGAAAATATTACACCAGACTGATGCTGGAAGAAAAAAGAACAAAGGAATCGAAGAAAGGAGACAAGTATGTGATATACAACTTACTTTCATGGCATCCATGAACTCCCAGATATCATCAATGACATAGTGACTCAGTACTTGATCTGTTGAAAACTCTCTTAGTATTTGCAGCATCCTGAGAAGATGAACCTGTGACGTATCTCCTTCATCACCTGCAAGAATCAAAATCACTAATGTAAAGCCAAGTCGACGTTATCCAAAAAACAAAACAGCAGAGAAAAAAAAGAGAAAAAAACACTGCTGCCACCAGGTTGACCTGAAGAACGAGACTGCGAGCTATTGAACTTCTGAGCGATCACATGATCATACACAAGCGCCCCAATGGCACGCCTGATTTCGGGAGGATCATCAATTAGTAAATCATACAATGACCCTAAATCATCATCAGGAACCAACTGATGTCTG
The DNA here is from genome assembly GCA_947179395.2 of Pulicaria dysenterica. Taxonomy (NCBI): domain Eukaryota; kingdom Viridiplantae; phylum Streptophyta; class Magnoliopsida; order Asterales; family Asteraceae; genus Pulicaria; species Pulicaria dysenterica. The sequence continues at coordinate 69,064,748 of OX359292.1, read as the reverse complement.
CAATGAGCCATGGAAACCCATGTGTGAGCACCATTCAAGCAGTGGAACAAATAATTTGCATTTAACAAATTTCAAAATAATTAAAAAAGGGTATGCTGACGGTTACCTCAATAGTTGTTTTACAAGACTGATGGCAGATACTGCAACAGAGATATCTATATCATCAGCAAGATCCAACATCCTTTTGTAAAATCTTTCGGTAAATAGTCCAAGAGATGGCACATTGTCATCCACATCGTAGAGATTTTGCAATGCAAGGACTGAAGCTTTTCTTACACTAGCACTCTTTAAATATATTAAAAACAATAATCCGTTGATGTGTTAATAACATATTTTATACAAGATAAAAGCTATCACTAACAAGACTCGTTGAACGTATAGAACTTACTTTGTCATTCAACGTCCATCCAAGATACTTCAAATACAAATCCTGTAAGAACAGGGATGGATATGAAACGATCCATGCGCCGAGAGATTGTATGCATGACATGCGAATTTCAGGATCCACGTCTCGATAACGATGTACAAACAACCTTCAAAAGAATCAGGGAAGCTATTATCAAAGAAGCATACAGAAAACATTGAAGCAATGTGCTTAAAATCTCCCCTCACTCTGCTACCAACCCCCCCCCCCCCAAAAAAAAACATCCAAGCACTAGAAGAAAGCAAGAAATACCCAGTAAATATTTTCCGCATCATCTCCTCTATCATTGTAATCTTTTCATGAGTCTCTGACAACCTCTTATCAAGTGATTCAACATGAGGCCCCTCAGAGTTTTTCTTCTTCTCAGCAATTAACTGCCTTTGAGTAGTCTGCCTTTGGGCACCGAGTATCTTGGCAACCCCTATGAAAGACGTGACCAGCTGGAGCCCCACCAACGAAGCAACCTGCCTATAAACTCTGGGAGGAGTACTGTCAAAGCATGTAAATCACAGCTGATTAGCCAAATAAAGGTATCTTGAGAAAGATATTTATTTTAAATAAATGTGAGACAATAGCTAAGAATACCAACCATGACAAAGCAATAACATAGTCCATGCACTTGTCAAACAAAACTTGATCAAACAGTGGTCCGTTCTGACACTCTGAAACTAAATTATCCCAGAAAGACACAAGATTCTCCTTAAAACTTCTGAATTCCTTCTTTTTTGAAGTTTGATAATCTTCAATTCTGCCCTAAATCCCACCACGCTAAGCGAAAAACATAGGAATGGATGCTTCATAAACCATAATATCTTATAGGACAATTCTATCAAGAATCAATTTTTTTGCCAAGAACCAATATCAATCATCCTTTACATTCTTTTTGAAAATATCTTAAGTGTTAACGGTTCATTGATAATTGTCGACGGGTGTTTAGGTCATTGTGTGGTTTAGCCCCGGCAACTAAAGTATCTATATTTTACAATGTTTCTAAATTGAAGCCACTGAAGTAAGACATCAACTGCGTTGTCTGTGATTCAATCAAGGAACAACCCGATACTCGCAAAATCCGAGAGATTGAGAGAAACAGGGAAAGAGGTTGTGTTGACTGTGAATACAAACCCCAAAATCAAACCCCTCAAACCCACCTACATCTTTAAAATCACATCTATGGCCAACCGGAAGAGACGGTGGTGGTTGCTTACTTGCTTTGGCTATGCATATGAGAGAGAGATATAGACCTATAGAGAAAGAAATGAATGATGATGGGAGGGGTGGGGTTTTGTTTAGTTTTTTAACATTATTTATGCTTTCACATCAAGATAATTGACCATTTTACCCGCATGTGTAAGTCACATAAGGGTAGTAACGGAGAAAACAAATGACCAACTAACTAAAGAACCATGGGAGTTACAACTTTTCAAAATAAAACTGTCAACGTAATTTTGAAAACTAGGGACTGAATGTGAATATGGTAAACAACTAAACATAAATTACCAACGGTGTAGTTTACTCATATATATAATGACGGACCTGTTCAGAACTCTTTTCCTTTCTACAGAAATAAAATGGTTTTCAATGCAAATATAGCTTATGCATTCCTCCCATTTCAATACATGTACATAAAAGCGCAAACAGAAGTTAACCAGCAACAAAGGATACTTGTGCAGCCAGATTTACAAGAGCAACTACAACATCATCAACATTAGTCTCATCTAAAAATTCTCCTTGTATGCGATATTTAGCTCCACAGGCCTGTACAATTGTAAGTTTAATCAATTGGATGCTCGAGTCAATAAGTGTTTCTTCTGAGTTCTGACTACTGGGATATGGAAGCTACGGCTTCATTTGTCTATTTGTAAAATAAAAAACTGTGTTTGAGATTGGAAAAAATTAAAAGCATAGTTACCTCAAACAGCATTGTTAAAAGTTCGACCATAGCAGGTTTCGGATCCTTCTCATACTGTTCGACCCAAAACTTCACCACTTGCGGAATAACTTTCCCGTTACTTTTAATCACCTCTAAATAAGAGAGGATAAACAGATTTGAAAAATGTTAGGTGAAAAGATTACAATGGGGATGCTAATGGCATATGACCTAGGCAAACAATATCACTGAAAAATAGCCTAAAAGACATCATTTCCTTGCATCTACTGCTGCACTTCTCATACTAGAGAGTTTAATTTTGTAAATGAATATCAACATGCAACCCTCCTCCCTCAATCAGTATCAGATTTTTACGATTATGCTACCAAAAGAGATAATGCATGTTCGTTAAGGAATCCTTGCATTTCAAAACGCTTACAAATTATTTCACTATCTGCTTACACTTACAAAAAACTATGCTTATCCCTTCTCACATTTGAAAGAAACCAACAGATTAAAAAAAATCTGAAACATTCCAGTGTTAAGAAAAGAACTATCTTAACATGATATTTTGCACCACGAAGCAACAGACAGATGTAGTTTATGTAGTGATTCCAGTGAATATAGATTATTTGTTGCAGCTACCAGTAACAATTATATTCAGGACAACTGACTACCTTATAAACTTGCAACAATTTAACAATCACTATACTTTGAAGGCTAACCATCTCCTGATGGGCCTGCAGGGTAGATCACTTCCAATAAGGGAGGTCGCACAGGGGTTTCAACCAGAAGTGGGCAGGGGAAGTTTCGGAAACGGTCACGGGTAAAACCGGTTAAACCAAGTATATCACAGAAAACTGTAGCAAAAACTCATTTCACAGAAAAACTGTAATTTGAAGGTTCAAAGAGGGAAACCCCCAAACTGGTAATCTGGTATCATCAACCTAATATACATCGTATGCTGTTTTATTTAAAATTGAAATTACAAGAGACGATATATGAGCCTCAAGTCTGATTTCAGAATCATCATGTTAATTAATTAATCAACTTACCGATTAAATTTTCAAAAGCTGCCGCTATCGTGATAGTAGGAGCTGCTTCCGTAGTTCGACTTTTATTAGGTTTCCGACGATGGGCCTCAAATTCGTCACCGGACTCCTCCTCAGACTCGAAAACATCTCTAGTTTTGCTTGGTTGCCCATCGTAAGTCTTCGTAGGAACCCTAGGCCTTTTCTATTAACAAAAAAACAGAGCAATTACACATACATAAACGCATATGATTATACTAATTTCAAAACTTTAAAACCCTAGCTATCAAATCATAGTAAGAACAGACACTTATGAACGGATTTCGAGACTAACCGAGCGGCGAACGAGTGTTCCGAGAGGATCATCTTCGCCTTCCATGGCGTATGTGATCTTAAATGTGTGTAGTTGGTGTGTGCAACTTGGAGAATTCCCGCCAGGAAATGAAATGAACTGTTTGGGGATGGAAGGCTGGAAGTGTTTACTGGAGAGCGAGTGCAGCTGCAGCGCACCGTTACTTAGCAAGGCGGCTTTCACCGTATCATTTCCCCTCCACAATATTTTTAAGAGATAGTTACAATTTTGGTCCTAGTGGTTTTATGGTTTTTATAATTTCGATCCCTAACTTTTGATTTTTTCATATTTGGTTCCTAACTATTGATTCTTATGTGTTTGGTTCCTAAATGATTAAACTTCTTACGAATATGATCACTAGCCAAACTATAATGACCATGCCCATATTTTTTATTTTATTCTTAATATTTTCAAAATTAGAAAAAAAGATATATATCTCTCTTCTCTCAAATTGAATGTCCAGCCTAAATACACATCTCTCCCTCTCTCTAACTCTCTTTCTCCACTTCCATCAACACCTCCACCGCCATAATCACTTAACGCCACTTATGGCAACCATCGCCTATTCACCTACTCTCTCTACTGACCAACACCCACATCCCCTCTCTACTTAACGCCACCTCTGGTATCATCAACCTAATTTTGTAGCTCCACCACCATGACCACTACCAATATTTGGACACCCTTATAAATGAAACACCTGACAACATTTATTCTTCTTGGTCACATGAAAACCTACACAAACACCACCACTGAAATCAAATTGAAAACCCTAATCTAAATCAAAATAACAAGTAATTTGAAATCAGACCCAGTCCCAATTAAAAACAAGAGTTCACCTTTTTTTTAACTATAATCAATTTCTGAAATCCTAAATGAAAATATATCAACTCTAACACAAACATTACACTACAAATGGATAAAGTGGTTTTGAGTGGAAATGGTAGCTGCAATGGAGATGGCGATTACGAAGACAATAGTGCAAGCGGTTTCAGATCTTATGTTAGTCCTTGTAGATGACGACGTAAGTGGTTGATGATGGTGGTGGATGGTCAGTGATGGAGGATATGGTAGTGGCAGTGGTGGTACATGTGTTGATGATGGCGGTGTGTTAGTAATGGCAGGAGTGTTAGTGGTGACGGTAAGTTGCTGGTGACGGTGTATTGGTAGAATTTGTGTTGTAGGGGAGGGAGAGAGAAAAGTAGGTAGAGGGACCAAGAACATAATAACTGACCATCGGATTATCAAAAGCGTGCAGCGGAATTAAACGTCATTTACAAAACAACATTAACTGACTCGGCTATTTAATTACATCAAAAGAATTAGCCAAGTTAGTTTTCTACAAGCATTACCAACTAGTTTCCGACCATCGGATCCATACATACAACAACACGTTCCCCAAAAGGTATTTACAACAAAAACTACCACCAGTCCCTCCTCACCAGGCATCTAGCGTCAACCTGCGAAAAAGGTAAATCTTGCACAGTTAGCTACAACTAGCTAGTGAGCACCAACTACACATAAGCATCAATAAGCAGGCTATCATGTATCAGAACAGCACACAGGGCTATCTTATCATATTGCGGCGAGCCAAACGTGTCAGCAGGAGTCGTATATTGCAGGGGAGCCAACCCCGCTCAACAACCCAACAGCAATCCACGTGTACGCCATGTCTTTCATGCTACGGCTGTAGGTTATGTACCCACACCCTTAGTCTTGTTTCCATCACCCGTAGGTGGTAATCCTCTTAAACACGACACTACGCCCGTAGCAACCATTTCCTACTACCGCAGTAAAATAAACAACACCCTACGGCCGTATTATACTACGCCCGTAGGAACAACATTTACAGTGTGTTTTTGCTCTGTTCGAGCACAGCCGCTGTTTCTCGGGTTTTTGACTCAAAAATCACCTTGAATCCATATTCAAGTGTTTATACATGATCTCTAACATACACATGAAGCTATTAACACCATTTGGACACAAAATCAACACAAAAACACATCTAAATCCATCAAAATGGGTCTTTCACCATTACAACACAAAAACTAGTTTTAGGCTTCAAGAACACTTACAAGGTTGAAGATGACAGGTTAACTACTTCAGAAATCAACTACGAAAACTTCAATCAACAATTTACTTCACGAATTTATCTCCAAAAGATCAAAGGTTTAAAGGTGCTTGTGTTTGTACGTACGTATGTATGCGTATGTATGTTTGTGGTGATAACAGATAAGTCTTAAAAGACTTAGGCCGACCTTGGTTGGCCAATACCCCTCACGGGTATTTTGTTCTCCTATTCAATTTAAAACACAATTTAGGGTTATCCGTTTCAACTAAAGGAGATATTTTTGGAACCATTATCCAAAACCGTTCAACTATTTATCAACTTGGTCAACTTATGACACTTTTTACATTTCCACATTTTTTATCCACATTTAACACCAGTTAACACCAATTAACACCAATTAACATATAGAACACCATTTAGCAACATGTATACTACAATTAACAACAAAACACCAGTTAAAGTCAACGTACTACAATTAAAGCTACATGTACTACATTTTACAACTAGGCCCCATTTTGGAGTGTTACATGTAGTTAAGCATAAACATACTATTCACATACGTTTAAGAGTTAAGAGTTTAAACAAGCAACAAAATTTATAAATAAAAAATGCTTTTTTGAATTTTGAAATATAAATGACTATTTTAAAATTAAAATATTTGTTTTCCTAGATAAAAATTATTAATAATACAATAACAATATAAAATAAAGTAGTTATTTATAAAACTATAGATAAAATATTTAAAATTTATTAGTTAGATATAATGTAATTTACAATATAAACAATTGGCAAGAATTAACATGAGTCATTTCTACTGTTCACAAATGGGTTTTGCTAACATGCACCCATCTATGTTGTGTTATATATTTAAAAATAACAAACTCTTATTTTAGAAAGGATGAGGTAAGGGCTCACTTTCCAACCCTGAGGTCATGATTTGGATTCCTTTTTAACATAATTTTTACTTTTTCTTTTATTCACTTTTCACTCTCCTTTTACCATTCTTTCATCATCCCACTTTGTTTTTCATTTTAATTCTTCTACGTGCAGGTCTCTAGGGCATATTTTTTTTAGTTTTCCCTTTATTTAATACTAATTTCTTTTAGTTTTCCCTTTTTTTAATTTTTTTCTTATGTTTCGTATTTCAAAATGGTTCAAACAAACTTTATTTAATAATTAAAACCATTTTAGTTCTCAAGTTATATTTAGCAAATCTTTTAAACTTGAACTTTAATTTAATATAACAAGTTATTTAAGAATTTATCAAAAACTAAATTGTTACGAATAAATCTTTTCATAAAAAGCTAAATTCTTTAATGTTATAATCTTCTAAATGTCTTTTGAAACATAAAAACATTTGAAAAACCTCCTCATACAATATTAATTAATAAAAGGAAAAAGAAACAAAATTACTAACAACAAATTCACGTGCATATAAATTATGCGCCAATTGGGTTTAGCCCATCTGGTAAGGCACCCATCTTCCTCGCAAGAGGTTGGGGGATCAAATCCTGCTGTATGAAGTGGGTTGGGGGTTTTTCCCCTTATGGGTTTCCTCCAAGGAGTGCAGGCGTGGTGCTCGAAACTTGGTTAAAGCCAAATAACGAGGGGTGGTTGAAAACCCGCCACCAAGCAATTCGAGCCCACACTGGAGAGGCGGGGAAGTGTCCCCATTTGCCGGTCAAAAAAATATATAAATTATGCGTCATTAATTTACAAACAATCCAACAATTGATCTACAAAATTTAGCTTATAATTGTTTATTGGCTCCTAAACACTGCTTAGTCCCTAATATAATTTTGAGAATTGTTTTTTTTTACATGTAAAAGATTGTACATAAATTGACTAATAGACATGTATTGACATTTTGTGATAAATTATTTTATGTTTTTAGTTCTAAAAATATTTAACATTTATGTCCGTAGCAAAGCGCGGAAATATCACTCTCGTTAGTTGTTAATAAAGAAATATAAAAAAGGGATTTATACTTTTAATAAACTGAACAATTCAAATTTTAGAATACACGACATGATATAAAATCTCTTTTACTATCACACTAAATGTTGAAATCTGCCCATTTGTAGAATAATATTATCATACAAGTTTTGCATTTTTACAAATAAATGGTTTCACATGAAAGTTAGATACAATTGTATGTATGTATCCGCAAAGAATTTAAATGTCACAAGAATTAAAAACATCATAATGTTTCCCAGTTTATCATTTTAACAATGTGTTGTGTTACTCCCAGATTAAATACACAACAACAAATGTTTGTAAAAGAATGAGTTGAATACAAGCTAAGTTATTTTAAATTTACGCACACACTAATACTTGTAGTATACTTATTATTGATATACATCAAGAATTACATGTATAGGGAAACGAAAATTCCAAATACAATAAAATGTGACAACTAAAAACGTCTAACACATAGACTAGCTTTTCAAAGACTACTAAGTCTAACAAGTTCAGCAGACAAACAAGTTCTACATTTTGCTAACTCTAAAACTTGTTTGCTTAAAAGCTTGAGCTTGTTATTTAAGAGAGATTCCAGTTAGTGTATTGGCGAGTATGCATGCTAGAATCGCAAGTATATATAGAAGGTTTGGCAGACGGTTGGAAAGGATGTTGGGAACAAGGTTATATAAGAAAAATAAGATTTTAATCATAAATTGAGTGGTGAAAAGTAGTTTATTTAAATCAGGTTCTTAATGAAATAATAATACTTTAAGAAAAATACACCCCAGTAACTATTTTATAATGCTATTCATCATACCTTTTTTCTTTGTAAAATTCAACCTCTCTTTTCATGCTTGTACTTTAATCAACGATCATGCTTCTTCAGAATTGATTTTACAAAAGATGAAGTTGCCGACCATGTTTCAGTACTTTTTCAAATATCCGAGATCTTGTATTGAATATAATTTTATTATTTTTCAGAGGATAAAGTTCTATCTTTTTTTACCCGATTGGTACTATGAAAAGTGCAAATACTTTTACAATAAAATGACCTAAAGCATAAGTGAATGACGTCGCATGTTTTGCCTTTGACTTTGACACAGTTACATTCAAAATAGAGTACACTGTATAAAAGGTCTTCATGACTCACCTAATCAAAATGTACTGGATTGACAACGTCTCTCAATTTAAGTGTTGAATGCTCGGTAGATCAATAAGTGCTTAGTTGATAACAGAGTGCTCAATTGATCATAGAATGCTCAACTAATCAAACTGTCACACTAAAGAAGGCATAAGCTTATCAACCTATATGATCAGTTGATCAGAATTGTTCAACTAGTCTGTAACATTCTCAAAACGGGCCTAATCGTATGCGAATTCGGTACGTATTTATTTTAAATAATATATATATATATATATATTCTAGTTATTAATATATATTATGAAAATAATAATTATGAAATGAAGTTACAAATATAATAATGAAAATAGATAACATTAATAAAGTATTAATTGGTTTTAGATAATGATTCCAAATATATCTCCGTTGGTTGAAACGGGTATTAAGTTGTAAGTTGAATAGGGGGACGAGATACCCGCTTGTGGATATATTAGAACATTGATTCGGTTCTTTCCTTTCTAATTCTCAGCCCCCCCCCCCAACACACACACAAACACACACTTACATCCTTTTTTTCGCTTTAAAGAAGAAAATCGAAGAAGGAAGTTTTCTTGATCCTTCAACAACAAATCTAAGTGTTATTATTATGATCTTGACTTCATCTTTACCATCTATTCCTTGTAAGTGTTCTTCTTCCTCATGTTTTTCATTTTTGGGTTTTAGGTCAAAAATGGGTCAAACCCGAATTGACCATCAAGGACTGAAATGTTATGCTCTAATTAGTTCTTACAACACATATAAATTGAGTGAAACTCAAATTATGGATTAAAATAGTAGTTTTGATTGAATTAGTTGATTTGGTTCAATTGGGTCAAAAACTGAAATAGCTATCGAGGATTGGTTTTTATTGCTTCAGTCAATTCCTATAGCATCAACAAGTGATATTAAGTAAGAATTATGGATTAGAAGTGTTGGTTTTGTTGAAATTCAAAATGTTAGTGCATACATGGTCACACATTAAGAAATGCACTCCTTATTTTGATGATGATAAAAATATGAACAAATAATATTATTGCTTATCAAATTTATTCATATGTTCATATGCTACATTCTTTAAATGGTTAACAAACCTAAAATTAATGATCAAGTGAAGAACAAATAAGTGAAGACTTCAAATCAACAAGAAAAGAAGAAAACAAGATAAATGCAAACATTCAACCCTCACGGTCGATCCCACGGTCAACCGTGAATCAACCGTCACTGCAAAGCCCACAACTTGTTCTTCTTGAAGTTAACCGAACTCGTACTCAACAAGTGAAGATGAAATCCTCAAAGCCGATGGCGAAGAAATCTACAAACAAGAGTTGGAAATATATGAGCTTACAATTAAACAAGTTTATGTTTTTATAAAATTATCTTTATAAAAACTTTTATAAAAATTAACAAACTTTTTATAAAAATCACAAGCTTGGTTAAATAAGTACAAGACTTCTTATTTTGGCAAATACTAAACACAATCTTTCTATGAAACAATACAACACCAAATTTAGTAAAAGGAATCTTTCAAAGAAGTAAAAGTCCAACATGCTTTATGCATTTGGCTTCTAAACTTCCTATCTGGTGTTTAAATTCAAACATAAGAAGTATGGCACCAACCCAACTTTTCTAAAACTCCTTTTCAGTGAATTTTAATGGTAAAAATGGGTTGTGTGTGGTTTTGGTAAAAGGCCAACGTCTACATTTGAAAAGGCTCAAAAAGTTCCAGCAGACCGACGGTCGATGCCAAGGTCGACCGTGGATCGACCGTGGACCGTCTCGACACTTTTTGAACTTTCATCTTTTTCCTTATTTAAACCAACTCAAGTCTTGTGATTTCATCAAGCTCTTGCAATCTGAAATATGGAGAATACATACAAGATCTTGTAAGCTCATATACTTTGATATTATTCAATCTTTCAAGAACAAGATCCAAGCAAGAGTGAAAGCCATCAAAGTTCAAACATTACAACATCATTCATATATTTTGTAATAGTGTGAGGATCAACTCTAGCCTTCCAAATTAGAGTGAAGTAAGGATCATCTCTAGCCTATAGAATTAGAGAGAAGTGAGGATTAACTCTAGCCAACACAATTAAAGTGAAGTTAGGCGTATCTTAGCCTTGTTTACAAGAAAGAAGATTATTTTTTGTAAGCTAAAGAGAGAAGGTGTAAAGGTTTATCTCTACCTTCAAAGAGAAAGTTTTAGTGGAGCAAACTCTTGGTGGGTGATGCCAAGGAGTGGATGTAGTGCAAGTTTGTTAACACTTGCATGAACTACTATAAATCTCTTGTCTACTACTTGGTGATATCTCTCTATCTCTACTCTCTTTAAATTCTTGCAAATATTTGTTGTGTTGCTATAAACTTCAAGATCAATCTTTATAACACAAAATAACTAGTTTTTATAAGTGTAAAAATTGATAAACTAAGTAAAAGAACCTATTCACCCCTCTAGGTTCCAACATAAAAATTGGCTCAAATGGAGATTTGTTGGTTAATATAAGTTAGATTTTTGTTTTATTGTTTGGATGAGTGAAATGGATGTAAGATAGCTCCTACAAGTGTTAAATGGTGTTAGTAAACACTGAAAATGAGTAGAAGCAATTTGGGTTTAAATTGCTAAAAATTACTGAAATTGCGGTAAGGTTGACTTTTGTTAACTTTTGTCGTCTTTTTGAGTTAGGATCTCAAATTTTCAGATCAACTCCTCATCACAAGGGGTACAATCTGTCTTTAGAAAGTTTTTTCAAAAAAATACCGTTTTGGTGTCAATCCGTTAGAATCAAACCACAAACATCCACATCCATACTTCACAACATTTTTCTATTTAAAAAATAAAAGAAAATAAAAAACTACAAATAAAGAAAACATATGGAGTGAAAGAAGTGAGAAATATGAAAGAGGTTACGAGTTGGATAACCGGTAAAAGCCCCTTACCCGCTGGTCAAGGGGAGACACGATGGTGTGTTGCTTCATCCGATAGCCATCCCATGTCCGCTAATGGAAGGGATGCAGATAGTCTAAAAAGACGACAAGTCATAATTAATCTTAATTCATCAAAAAGCCATGATCGGTCTTATTCTCAATTTAAAAATAACGAGTCAAAGTCAAGCTTAATTTCACAAAAAGTATCACAAGTTACGACTAATCTCAATATTACATGTAACTTGTTTAATAATTAAAACGCTCATTTAATATAAAATTATGCACACCTTGGGGGTGGTATATCCCCCCATCGTAAATGTTTGGTGGGTTGGTAAGAGGAGATCTTGATGAAACAGCCTCGGATTTAATTCTAACTCCTTACTCGAACAACCAAGACATGTGATCATTGTCTGCGGACCGTTCTTTAGGAAAGGGTCGGGTTGAACCCATAGGATTCCGGACATAGGATTAGGCTGAAGTAAACAACCTTTTGATGAATATATATTAATATATCTACTCTTCTATTTATACTTTCATCTGCCCCACTTTATAATTAATATAAGAAATATGAATTAATTTTTAACAAAACAAAATAAATATGAAAAAAGAGACAGCAATATTGAAAGGTAACGATTTTCATGATCAAATTGATAAATTGAAATATTTAGCTCATTTTCGTAAATTTGTTGTTAAATTACTTATTTTTGGTATTTTTTTCTATACTAACGAAATATTTTTTATAAGTATATAAAATTGTTTTCCTAAAACTAAAGAGAATAAAATAAACAGTGCACAATAATAATTAACCGTCTATAACCTTATGACATTTTTATTTTTATGAACTTGTAAAAAAATTTCTAGCTATATTTTAAAAAGTATTATTATTTAAATATAATATTTATATTATGACTAATTTTTATTAATAATAACAGAAATTTTGCTTTAGAGCATATTAAAAAGGAAAGATTCGAGGTCTACAAAAATAGTCAAACAGAGGATGAATTAAATCAACAAAATATTTGAAAAAAAGAGGGTGGCCGGCAATTCGAGAGAGAAATCGGGTGGTTGGAATTTCAAACCAACTTCATTTCTGTCTCGATTATGATAATCACATCACTCTCTGTCAAAATCTATCTGATTTCAACCCAATTTTTTATATATTTATACCGAAATTTGAAGAAAAACGGTCGATGAAATGACACAAATGGTGGTTGTAGCAAGAGGAGCTGGCTGCGGCGGCGTTTGCGGCGGCGGCTGTGGTGGCGACGACGGCGGTGCTAAGAATGGGACAACGAAACGGGGTTCTTCGAAAGACCAACAAAATCAGCTCTCGTTAGTGGAGTTGATCTTAGCTGCTTTACGTAAATCAATGGCGGCTTGTCGAGTTGATGATGATCAAATTGAAGAATCAAAACGAGTTAAATTTCGTCAGATGGAAATTGGTTGGCCAACGGATGTTCAGCATTTGACTCATGTTACGTTTGATCGATTTAATGGATTTTTAGGGCTTCCTGTTGAATTCGAAGTTGAAATCCCCTGTCGAGCTCCAAGTGCCAGGTACTAATTAATCATTTTTGAAAATAAACGTTCGAAATTTGTGTGTGCATTTTACGATATTAATCGCTGTAGAATGGAACCCCTTTCTATATTTGTGTTTACATTTCTCTTAACGGCTGTGAATCTAGGGTTTATGACAGCAGAAAATGATGCAAATTGGTCAATTGAACCGACTGTAAAAGACAAACTGGGACCCTCATATCTTTCATCCTTAGTATAAAAAGAAATATGGAATCCAAATTTCAACAATTTTGGGGTTTTAGATCTTGATTGATGCTGTAAATTTGACTAAGGGGGTGTTCGTGTAGGGTTTAGGTAACCTACTTCTGATAACAATTATCTAATACTTAAAGTCAAATAGGCATCTGGGCAATATAACTTCAATATAACAATTATCTAATAATGTTACTTATAATCTTACATACCCTTATTTAATTTACTCTTGTTTTATCTTCTTTTTAGTTTGAAAAGACTAGAATTCATCATACACACAACGCCATTAAAAGTGATCACTATAACTTCAAGCTGCAGAAAGAATATACAAAAATATTCTTAGGTATGTTTATAATGAAATGCAATGAACCATTCCATCACTCATTCTATTACCTTGTCCATTATATTCCTTTAGTCCAGCCAAACACACCCATTTATTTGTTCAAACGAAGAACATCTGGAGTTTGCTTTTGTCTATATGACTAGTTCTATTTGAACTTCAAACGTAATATATGGATGATTCTTGGAATTTTAAATATGATTGTGTTATTGACATATGTGTTCTTATTATGTAGTGTTAGCGTTTTTGGAGTGTCCGCAGAATCGATGCAGTGCTCTTATGATTCAAGAGGAAATAGTGTCCCCACAATTCTCTTGCTCATGCAGAAACGGTTATATTCTCAAGGAGGTCTAAAGGTATACTTCCTATGAAAATATAAAAAAGATTTCATTATTAGTATCTCATGCAATGAATAATGCTTGTAGAAATCTTATCCTTTTACACAAACACCCTTGAGATCCACCCCACAAGAATTGCCTTTTGTTTCGTTATGAGATGGATGTCTGATAATATTAAAAATTACATTCTTTTGCCAAAACTTTCAAGTTAAAAATCAACTATACGTCATTTGTCGAATCTTGCATAATGAGATTGAGGGAAACAGGTGGGTCGGATGGGTTGGGCCGTTGGGTAATGGGTGTGGGTAAAAGCATGTAACTTTTAAATACGTATTCAGTCAGGCAGGTTTGAGCCACCAATAATTACTTTTGTATATTTAATCTTTTTTTTTTTAAATTAATCTATATCAGATTATACCAAATACTACATCATCAAATAATTATTTATCCTTTTTAGATAAAATGGTTTACGAGTATGTAAGTGTCTGAAATCTGAATACACTTTACTAGATTTTCCACTCATTTGACTCGTTTCCTTTTTTAATTAAAATCTCATATTTGATTCTTTATCAATTAGATACAATATAATTGACCCGTTTTCATATTGAATGGGTTGAAATTTCCGTATGTTTTGATTAAAAAATTTGGAACCACCACCAAGTGAAGTCCCCTTAGGTCCACCCAGCCCAATAGACCCTGTATGTGTGAGACCACGAAATCCAGCATATTAGACTATCCTGTATGTATAACTTTTATATACCCCCACCCGGGCCACCCATGCTAATTCAAGCAATTTCCATTATGGTGTGTTCTATAAAAGATTAAAAAAACTGTAAAGTTCCTTTCTTTTTATAGATTTTTGCTCACATTTAGGAGCTAAAGTTACCTATCAGTCTATTGTTATAAGTTGTAATCGGAGCATTTTTTTTAAATGTAAACATCAGGATTTGTTTTTGTTGCTTATCTACGATTATCAAGACTTGAATAGTTAAAAACAACTTTTCTAACATATTAAAGTAATAAAATCATCTTATAGGCGGAAGGAATATTCCGTATAAACCCGGAAAACAGTCACGAGGAGCGTGTTCGGGCGCAGCTAAACCGAGGCGTGGTTCCTGAAGATATCGAGGTTCATTGTCTTGCGGGTTTAATTAAAGCTTGGTTCAGAGAGCTACCATGTGGTGTGCTTGATGGGCTTTCTCCTGATGATGTTCTACAATGTAACACAGAAGAGGAGCAGGTTGAGCTCGTGAAACAGCTCAAACCCACTGAGACCGCATTGCTCAATTGGGCTATTCATCTTATGTCAGATGTTGCAGAACATGAAGAATCAAATAAAATGAATGCTAGAAATATCGCCATGGTTTTTGCCCCGAATATGACCCAGGTAAAGTCTTCTGATCTTTTTGTTAAGCTGGTCTTTAAGCCTTTGTAAAGGTGAATTCAACCCATTTGCTTGAAATTGGGTTATCTCCAACGGTTATAATTTTACTGTAGAACTTTAGCTAATAATGTAAAAAGGCCAAAGGTTTGACTGAATGTAACGGGTCAATAGTCTTCAAAAGTGTTTTTTAATGCTTACATAGCCTTCTAATTCAAACTTTTGAAGAAAATTTCGGTTAAATTCGACAAAATAGTCTTCTTAATTGCTGTTTACTTGTTACATGTGTCGGCACCAATCCCTGTTAAATTACTCATTTTTGACATAAACCCATTTGGCTCGTTACCTAACTTGCCTATTATGCCACCTCCTTTTCCCTTGTGATGATAAACTCGACAAGTTGGGTAACATGTCAAAACAGGTAAAAATTGGTCAGGTTGGGTTGACTTACCAACTTTGTATAGTTAATTGTTGAGTTTTATAAATGATAGATATATTTACTATTATTTAATGGATGATCGAATGTTTTTATTTGTAAACGCAATTTAGGAGGTCGTAAACTCTTGAACATGCTTTAGATGACTTCAAAGTTGTTCAATTTTTTTTTTTTTTAAATTTTGAGCTGTTTTTTTAACTTTGCTATTGACCTGTTATCAATAACATATAAGCCAAATTGACCTGTTTTTTGAGAGGGAATTTCACTGTACAAAATATGCAGCCATATGTCACATGATTAGTACATTTTTAAGAGGCGTTTGAACTGTTTCACTTATCTACTTAACCTATAAATAAAAGTAAACAATAATAATATCTAAAAAGCAACTCAAAGTTAAAACTTATTTCAATAAGATAGTGGTATTTTTCATAAATTACTACAATTTTATACCCTTTTCAGATGAAGCTCAACTTTTTGAAAAACACAAAAACACTATCAAGCTGGATGTCTTTTAGGAAGCAGTCTCTCTTCCCCGATGAGGCGAGGAGAGGTACAACTTATTGCACCTCGCCATATCCTGTCTATGGGGAGGCAAGATGTAGGCAACCATACTTTTATCTGAGAGTAGAGAAACTACTTCCCTAAAGACCTCCGGCTTATGAGTTAGATAAAGTATACTAAGTTTACCATATTGGACTTGGCCTCATTGTTTAAATCTACCCTAGGCCTTTAGGGTTTCGTATGTACCTTGTAATCTAATACCAGTGATAGATTCCTAATTCCTATATCTAAATGAAAGTTTTCTTTTTGTAGATGTCGGATCCATTGACAGCTCTAATGCACGCGGTACAAGTCATGAACTTGCTCAAGTCTTTGATCACGAGAACACTAAGAGAACGTGAAGAGAGCACCAGCATGGCGTGCGAATTCTCACCCGTGTGTGGTCCCCAAACCGACAACAAACTCAACCACCAAGAGGAGATGCAAACAAGTGGTGAGCTTAGATTAAACGTGTCATCAGAAGATGAAAAAGATTGTTATTCTCAAGGTGAAATTAGTGATAATGAACCTGAATCACTAAGTGAGATAGAAGTGAGTTTCTTGGAACAAATAGAAAAGAACAAAAATGCAAAGACTCGCTTCAAGAAAGAACTCGATGATATGGTAATGCAACATTCTAGCCCGACTAGCGGTTATGAGATTAAAGAGGGATCTTGATTGTTGTATGTGAAGTAAGTGTTGATTATTATTTGTGAACTTTGTAAAATAACTATGCAGATGTTTTATGTGAAGTCTATTCTAACCCATGTTTATGTTGGAAGAAATGGCATCAAGTAGATGCACTATGTGCTGAAGGAATTTACTTTAAACAGCACCTAACTGTAATAGAGTTACATCTGCATTCAACTGGGGGTTATCTGTTTTATTACATAATTATAGCAGGTATCAACCTGTTTATTTTAGGGAGATGACTCTTACATAACAAAAGTGATCATACACAACAATTTTATGCATCATTAGTTTGTATCAAGTGCATTAACTGTTTATATTTTGTTGTGTATGACTAAAAACTGTTGTGTACGGATCAACTCTCTTATTTTTAAGGGAGTGTTTGGATAATTAAGCTCATTTTTAGTGTTTTTCTTAGATTATGTGCTCAGGCTTTGCTCATCTTGTTATTTAAGTACCTTTTTTAGTAAACTTTTTTTGTAATAAGAAAGAGCTTAAGTTGATTATATAAGTTACCCAAACACACACAGCGTTTGTGAGCTGAGCTACTGAAGTTTGACTACTTATAAATTTATCTTGTAACAAGTCAAACCACGTAGCATGATATTGGCTGCTTGTCTCATTGCTTACGAGCCTAAAGAAGACTATTAATGATATAGATATGATAGTATACTATACACTTACATTATAAATAATATTGTGAATATAATTAAACAAAGTTTTTAATGATAAATAACTATAAAATATAATTAATTAATTATAATTACAAGTGTATTAAAAATACTAGATTAAATACCCTTCTAATACACGTGTTGATTGAAAATTTGAAAACCTAACATTTACCAAAAATGTTATCACTATTAATAGCCGTAGCTTATGAATAGAGTTTTTTTTTTTTTTTTTTTTTGTGTGTATAGGTTACATTTTTTTTTACTTTTTAGTTAACTTAATAAAAAACATAACATTTATCAATGTTGTTTTCGTAGCTTATGAATAGTGTTGTTTTTTTTAGGTTTCATTTTTTTTTAAATTTGAATAAGTCATTTAGATATATTTTTTACCTGTAGCTTAGGAATAGTATTTAGTTTTTTTTCTTCTTTTAAGTTACAATTCATCTAGATATAGGGTTCATTTACGGTGAACATAGTTTTTTTAAACTTTTAAGAAGTCAAAGTGTTTGATAAAAATGATCTTATGTTTTCTTTATTAGTGCTCATTCGGTATTTGATAAATAGTCCAACTTACGCAAATGTGTTCAATGTTATATGGTCTATTAAAGAAGTCAAAGATGTAATACTAAGATGTTTCGTAATAAAAAACGTAAATTTCTTTTTTTGACGTGTAATTTTCATCAAAAATTCTCCTATCGATTTATGTTACATATATAACAACTACTTTTAGTTAACTTATGTCGTTATATATGTTAACCCCTCAGGCATGCCTCACCCCCGCAACGCGAGGCTAAAAACCATTGTTAATAAAAAAAAAGTTACTAAATAGATTAACGTGAGATAAATGAGAGTTTAAAAAATAACGACAGGCGACTTCAACAACAAGACTAGCGGTGGAAGCCTTGCACAGGCAGAGAGTAGACGTGATGTCAGAAATATGGTATCATGATAGAAAAAGAAGTGATAGTTTCTCTTGTACAAGACCATCGATCATTATCATTATAATTATAAACAATAAGGTCAAATTTTTTTGGTTATAATTAAAAAAAAAATATTTTTAAAATAATAAACTAAGAATTTAGTTAAATATGATACTACATAATAAGAGATAAATACGATATTTTTACTTTAGAATGACAATTACGATATCTTAAGATTTAAAAATGACATATACGAAATTATTTATAATAATTTTTATTCAATATAAACAACTTTGACTTTTCAAAGTCAAAATCAAAATCAGGTTAAAATTTCAAATTAAATTAGTGGTTGAGATTTAATCTTATTAAGATGAACGATTAGGATTATCTAATAAGACGATTCAAATTAATTTTTTATTTATATTAGAGATAATTGTTTACAATACAACTGAAATATTTAAATAATAAAAATATTTAGGACAAACAAGTTGTGTCAAAGCTGAACTCGACACTATAAAATTTCTCGTGTGCCAAGCACATGCTTTAAACAACAAACTCAAAACAAGTTCGAGTTCTAAGTTTCTCAAGTTAAACAAGTTGATCTGGGACTCAAGGTAACCATTTACATTCCTACAAACACCCTTAAGGTGTTTGTTATTTCTCATATAAACTGATCAACCGTATTTTAAAAATATACTTTTAACTACGTATCTACCTTAAAATAATATAGAAACTTAATACTTAAAATAAACAATCCTACCCTTCCGGCCTCTCAGTTTATCAATTAGTATTAGAAACTCGATGTCGAAGAAAGATTGAAAGAACATAAAATTATAAATCAATATTAAGACAAAAGTAAGTAAATTAAAACATCTAAAAGTCCTTTTTATGATAACTGAAAATTCACGATTGATGTCTAATGAATTTTCAATGGGAGTGACAAAGTTTCTACTGCTTGGATTTCATTTCAAGAGCACTTTAGAAAACAAGAAAAGTAAATGGTCTAGTCAAAATATATTGTTTGACTATAAATATATATTATTTTTAGTAAAAAGTTTAAATGAGAACCTTAAATTAAACGAGAATGGGAGACTCAATCTCAGCCGTCCAATTTCTCGTTTTTTAATGTCATTGTCTATCAATTAATTTCCTCACATGCACCCTACCACACTCTATCTCCTCACGCTTTCCATCCATAAATTCCACTTACAAAATGAACGACTGAGATTGAGTCGCCTATTCTCATTTAATTTCTTATTATCATTTGAACCTTCCCCTTATCTTTTATTTATTTATACACGTATTTATAGTAATAATTAAAAAAAAATACAAACAAATCATCATCATATCGTTTGCTTAAAACATCTTCCTTACTGACTTAACCATTTGAATCAGTTCCAAGAGTTATTTGAAATCTTCATACGTTAATAAACGTATTTTTCAGCTTACGAGAGTATAAACTTAAATAAGATATTTGAATCAACTATTGTAATTATCGTAAAACAATAAGCTCATAAGTTAAAAAATAGACTTTGCAACTTATCAAATCTTAAAAAATAAATTTGAACACCTCTAAATACCCATCCAAACATAGAAACTTTGCTAAAGTTAGTTGATTTTGATATTCTTTTAGTATTTTTTTTTCAAGAATACTAAAATTTAGAAGAAATATATATAACATTTATAGAGAAATTAAAAACAAGTAATTGTATATGCCTTACCAAATTAATAATAATTATATCTTGATACAGAAAAAAAGAGCTCAAATACCAAGAATCATTTGAGTCAAGATCCAAACAATCTTTTAATGGATCCCATCTTATTACTTTTTCTATTTTTTGAAAAAGATAAAATCAAGAACCCAAACAAGTTTCCCAAAACTGTCTATCATCCAAATTTGAAGAATCAATACACAATTCATGACATCTTTCCATCTTGCTATCACCCCAGTTCTTATCATCATCATCATGGTGAATATCTTCCTCACCATCATCATCATCATCATGACCATGATCATTATGAACATGATCATAACCCTGTCCATCATCAGCTTCATGATCTTGATGATGGCTATAATGATCATGGGAATTGACATCAACATGGGATGTATCATGATCATCATAACTGCAAGATTCAGCATCATCATTCATAGCTTCTTGTTTCTGTTCTTGTTTTTGTTCTTGTTCTTGTTCTTGTTGTTGTTGTTGATGATGATGATGATGATGTGGAATGGCATCATGATCAGAATCAGCAGATGATTCAAACAGCAAGAATGGAGTGACATCAATCTTGTCATGATTCTTCATCTTCCAGTTCCATTCCATATTTCCTACAAGGGAATTGAATAGAATTGGTATAAATATATAATATATAATCACTTTATTTTTAGTGATGTAAGTAAAAAAACTTTAAGGATTTTATTAAAGTCCTCAGCTTTAATGAGTATGTGTTTTTTACACACACACAAATATTACATATATAGGTGGGGGGTGGCTGAAGGTGGCTGTTTTTTTTGTAAGGAAAATAGTAGAATACTTTACTAGAAGGGTAATTTATATTATTAAAAAACAAGAATATGATTTATATTATCAATAATATTAAATATTCTTAGTGGACTTTTGAGACGGCTCAGTTACCCTTGCTTTAAAAATAGAACCCAACTTCTACGTTCTTTTTAAAAGCTAAATTCTAAGATCGTTAATTTGGATCGTGTGTGGGTAAAATGGGTCGTGTTGTTTTTGTGTTGATCATTTTCGGATCAACTTATTTTCAACTTAAGTAAATTTCGTGCATGTTCTGTTCGTGACTCCGTGTCACTTTAATTCATGTTCGGTTCAAGTCGTGTTTTGTGTCGATCTATTATACAAGAAAAATGCAGGTTGTCTTTTTGAAGATAAAATTCGGATTTTCGGATCGAGTTTCAGGTTGATCCAATATTCGAGGAAAAAAGTTGCATATAAAATTGACTTTAAAATACATAAATTTGAGTTCAGTATCCGGGTTTCTGGGTCGGGTTAATTTCACGTCTCGAGCCGATCCATTTTACGGGTATGGTATTGGCTCTAAAACTAAGCCGCGCATTTCATAAATGGAATACAGATTTTGATTCATGAGGATTTCAGTATTATTTTTAAGTTCAAACTTTGACATATTTTAAACATATCACATTTGCTTAGATTTTTATATATAATTAATACATTTTTGTTTAACGAAATTGGTTAATCAGGTCATTTTCAGGTAAACAGGTTTTATTTAAACCCGACTCATCTTTTTTCGTGTCATGTTCATGTCGATCCATTTAATACCCACTTGTTTCGTGTCGGGTTTGTGTCAACCCATTTTGTGTTGGTGTTCGATTTAGGTCGGATCTTGAGTTCGTATCCCAGATTGCCAGCTAAACACCCGTTCTATCTAATTCTACTCGACTACACCTATATGTCCATTACTGAAACTTGAACTCATTACCTTAAGGTTGGGAACATCTTTTCCAAACTTCAATACCGCTGAGCCAAGATTCTTTGATACCCACTTCCTACGTGAACCCGGAAAATAAACATAACCAAAAAATTGATTAATAGGTAGATTAACCAAATAACTATTACTACAACTTAAACAATAAGATCGAATAATCATTATACTTTTACATAATATTTCACATGGACTTATCAAGGTATGAATTACCATATTTTAGAATAAATGTTTGTAATAGCAATGAATTGTAATTTATATATTATTTAGAAACATTCTTTCAATTTTTCAGTGAAAATTTATTCTAAATTGTATTTTATTTAGTAATAAAATATTTTACATGAAATCTTAATAAGTTTTTAACGTAAAAACTTATTATTTTCAACTTTTACCATGTAATAATTGTACTAATCGGAGTATCTCATATTACCACCATCTTTAGATTAAAATTGTAAAGAAAAAAAACTATTTACTACCGTCAAAAACCATTGTAAACTACCACCACATCTTTCCTAGTCTCTACCGTCAGTCACCACCAAAACTTTTCGCTCTATTTATTCGTCATCACCGCGTAGCGTATACTACTAAAATATATCATGCGAGAACCGTTGTTAGTGCGAGAACCGCGAGAACCAATCTCAGCCGTTCCTTGGATATGGGAAGTTAAACGGATGGAGAGCGTGGAGGGATAGAGTGTGGCAGGGTGCATATGTGAGGAATTTATGGGTGGGCAATGACATTGAAGGAGGGGGAATTGGACGGCTCAGATTGGTTCTCGCGGTTCTCGGACTAAGAATGGTTCTCGCATGAACTTTTTCCTATATATATATATATATATATATATATATATATATATATATATATATATAGGGGAGGGTTCATGCGAGAACCGTTGTTAGTGCGAGAACCGCGAGAACCAATCTCAGCCGTTCCTTGGATATGGGAAGTTAAACGGATGGAGAGTGTGGAGGGATAGAGTGTGGCAGGGTGCATGTGAGGAATTCATGAGTGGGTAATGACATTGAAGGAGGGGGAATTGGACGGCTCAGATTGGTTCTCGCGGTTCTCGCATGAACTTTTTCCTATATATATATATATATATATATATATATATATATATATATATAACGAGCACATGTTTTTAATAGGCAAATTAATTAAAGAGGAATTCAATTTAATATCATGATCTCTATATATTTATTTATCTATTAAAATAAATGATTAAGTATTACTAAAGGGAAACGTTTACTTAACAAATGATGCGCGCCAAAGAACATGCGCAAAGTTAACACATTATACGATACAAGAGTATATATGTGACCTAACTCAATTTTGGATCTAGTCGCTACCCAGACTCGATACCATCTTCTCTAGAAAGCTTAACAATCATGTTTACAAAAAATAAAAAACTATAAATTAGTCAATTCAGTACGTTATATGTATAGAACGAGTGTTAGTATACGCACTTCGCTGCGTATCTAGTCTGATTAGATTAACTTTAATAATAATTTATCTATACTATACTTCAAATATAAATTTATTTAACATATACTCACTATAAAAATTCATTTTTAGTCGTCTATATATAACAATCCTCTTAGATTGAAATCAAACACTAAACACATAATTAGCAAACTACCTATCAAAACGACTAAAGAAGTTATATAATAACTATCTTTTTAGTTTTTTAAAACCATTTTTATTTCCTTTAAACAAATATTAATATTAGAAATAAGTTTCTAAAAAGAGGGGGTGATATATCCTCATACTTATTCTTCTACTCACAAGATAAACACAAGTGTCAAAATTAAAGTAGAAGGTGAAAAAGAGAATTAATGAAATCCACATGTTACCTTGTTGTGCGTAGAATAATATATCATTTTTTCTAAAAAAAGATTTAAATTTTTAAAAACAATTTGTTAGAAGACTTATTATCTTTTGTTTTCAATTTGTATGAGCACTTTGCAAAAAGAATTTACGTCCTCTTTTTCTTTTTTTAGGATTACAATATTTAAAAATTTGAATTTAAATAGGTTTCTTAAAAAGGAAGAAATGAAAATTAAACTATTAAATAAAAGGATATTAAATTGTTAATAATAAAAAGAAAACAAATTTTGGGTAGAAAGGGAAAAACGTAAACACACGGGGTAGAAAGGGAAAAAAGGGAGAAAGGAAGGGGTTACATAATGTATAAAATAACATTAAACTTGTATATAATATATAAATGGCGTAAGTTAGAAAAACTTAGCCATAAACAGTGAAAGTGGCGCAGGATTAACTATTGACAATTGTATATATATATATATATATGAATTTATGGATGATAATTATTATTAGGAGAGAGAGGGGGGGTCGGTGTAATTGTGTGAAAAAAGAGGAGAGTCACCAACCGATAAGGGGTAAGAGAAAGAAGACTATAGTGTAACTAAGCTACCCGATTGAATCACGTAGAACCCGTTATCGGGGGATGGGGGAGGTGTACTTGTGTGAAAAGAGAGGAGAAAGTCATTGGCCGGTGAGGGGTAAGAAAAAGAAGACTGTAATGTAACTAAGCTACCCGCTGAATCACGTAGAACCTGCTGTGGTAGCAGGAGACTCATAACAGATAGTCTTGCGTAAAAAAAACAGGGGGCAAACTGCTCTAAAATACAACGTACATTTGCTAAGCTACCAATGTATACAACGAACTTTAAAAAACCCTAAAAAAATACAACCAATCAACTTGTAACTCCCATTTTATGCAAGTTTACCTTTAGATCCGGTAAATATCCAGTTATTTTTATTTTCCTTTTATTTTCTGATTTTTTTATTCAAAATTTGAAGATTATTGAACATCTGGACAAAACTCTTTTATCTTCATCTTCCTGTCAAACAAATATATGGACAAACCCCTTTCTCTTCATCTTCACCTTCACTGCCGCTTCAAACCACCACCACCGCTGCTTCAAACCATGACCACTGTCGCTGCTTCAAACCACGACCGCTGCCGCTGCTTCAACCCACGAGCCCCGTGAGATCTTGCACCACCGCCGTCATTTTCTTGTGTCAGGTTCAAACAATCGCCGCTGTCGTCCCCTTTGCGATTAGGGTTTCTTGTGTCGGGTTCAAACAACGCCGTTCAGATCGGGATTCAAACAACCACCGTCGTCCCCGCTGCTTCAAACACCACTGCTGTTTCAAACAAACGTCGATTCAAGATGTTGGAATCTACAAGGGTGTCTCGTGAATAGATAAGGCTTTGTGCGAAGAGAAAAAAAGGATCCCCTTTTACACAAGCACACACACACACACACACACACACACACACACACACATATATATATATATATATATATATATATATATATATATATATATATATATAAATTTTTTTTTACTTATATTATGATATTTGTTATATCAATAAATATAACAAAAGAATGGTAGTAAAATAGTGCGTCTTACATAGTTACATGAATCATGAATTTCTCCTAACGTTATTCGAAGCAATGTTATGAATCAACTCTACTTAAGCTATACACTCCAAGATACCGTCCTCAATAGCAATCATTGTCAATCAGTTAAGTTTTTCTCATGACATTATGGATCGTAAGTATGACTTTAACAACTTAAGTTTTAAGAAACTTATTTATGAGATCAACAAGACTCTACATATAATAATTGCATTAGGCAAATAATCGAGTTGTGATGGATATTTTAACATATCGCTAGGTTTGATAGTATCACCATGTAAACATATGTCAAGTAAATTCAATTCCATATTTAGTTTATTTGCATCAAGCTCATACTCATTATACTCCAATTCCATATGTTAAGCAACTTCAATTACATATCGCTAGGTTTGATAGTATCACCATGTTAAATATGTCATGCAACTTCATTCAATATAAATTCAAATCCATGATATGTATTTTTTGAGCTTATAGAATAAATAATTTTAAATATGGAATTCCTAGTTTTTATATTTTATTAAGTAAACTTTCAAAACTAGGGTGAGGTTATATATAGAACTTCCCTTAAACTTAGAACCTAAAGAGCCATCTTGGTAATGACACATGTCACTTTAATTAAGGGCAAAATTGGAAAATAACAAAAAAAAAGAAAAAATCTACTTTATAAATAAAAAAAACTCCACTCAACTTTAAATGATCATAGCTTATTTGTTTTTAAGAATTTTTGCAAAAAAAGTATATCATTAGATTTAGTTTTTTGTCATCTTTCAAACAAGACCAGACTTGATATATTTCTGAAACTTTTTTTTTTTTGAAATGCAAAGTTTGCATTTTGAGCTGGGTTCATTCTAAATGCAAAATGCAAAACCCAAAAAACGCAAAATATAAACATGCAGGTCATATAGATGCTTCCAAAATGCAAAAATTATGAAAATGCAAAATGCAAATCCAACATGATTCAATGAAAATGCAGTCTAAAATGTAAAATTACACATTCAAACCCAAAATGCAAAATTCGTACAAAACACTACATACTTCCCAAAATGCAAACAAAAATTTCATGTTAAAAAAGAATTTAGAAAAATATGGGAAGAGTGATCTTGTTTGAAAGAGGATTAAAAAACTAAAAGATTAGTATAATTTTTTGTTTAAATTCACAAAACTTAAAAAATTATGACAATTTAAAGTTTTTGGGAGTCCTTTTTTGAAAAATCGTGGGTTGTTGGAGGGGGGATTTTCCATGTTTGCCCTTTTCTTCCTATATTAATACATCATAATTACAGTTTTGTCATCGTTACATCTCATTCATTAATTTTGATGATCCAATGATCCAGATTGGTTCTTTAGGTTCTTTGTTTAACACATTGTTTTTTATTGATCCAATTTCTTGAAAACTATAACAGTTTTCATCATTTTCGGACCCCTGTTCACCTTTTTTTTTTACGAAAATGATGAAAATGACGAATTTTTATCATTTTCGTCACCTGCTTTTACGTGACATACAGGGGGCACGAAAATGATGAAAATGACGATTTTTTCATCATTTTCGTGCCCCCTGTATGTCATGTAAAAGCAAGTGATGAAAAAGATATGAAAATTACGAATTTTTATCATTATCGTCACCTGCTTTTACGTGACATACAGGGGGGGGGGGCACGAAAATGATGAAAATGACGAATTTTTATCATTTTTGTCACCTGCTTTTACGTGACATACAGGGGGTATGAAAATGATGAAATGACTTTTTTTTCATCATTTTTGTGCCCCCTGTATGTAATGTAAAGGCAGGTGACGAAAATGATATGAAAATGACGAATTTTTATCATTTTCGTCACATGCTTTTACGTGACATATAGAGGGGCACGAAAATGATGAAAATGAAGAATTTTTATCATGTTCGTCACCTGCTTTTACGTGACATACAGGTGGCACGAAAATGATGAAAATGACGATTTTTTCATCATTTCCGTGCCCCCTGTATGTCATGTAAAAGCAGGTGACGAAAATTTTTTGACGAAAATGATGAAAATGACGAAAATTATCATTTTCGGCTGTTGGAAAAGAGTAACACATACCAGTAATCATTTTCGCCCATCACCTTCATATCCATAACACCTAACAGTTTTCATCATTTTTGGACCCCTGTTCACCATTTTTTTGACGAAAATGATGAAAATGACTAAAATTATCATTTTCGTCACCTGCTGTTACGTGACATACAAGGGGCACGAAAATGATGAAAAATGATGAAATTTATCATTTTCGTGCCCCCTTGTATGTCACGTAACAGCAGGTGACGAAAATGATAAATTTCGTCATTTTCATCATTTTTGTGTCCCTTGTATATCACGTAAACAGCAGGCCCCGAAAATGATGAAAATGAAGAAATTTATCATTTTCGTCACCTGCTATTACGTGATATACAGGGGGCACGAAAATGATGAAAAATGACGAAATTTATCATTTTCGGCTGCCCCATATATATCACGTGACAGTATGTCCCGAAAATGATAAATTTCATCATTTTCGTGCCCCTTGTATGTCACCTCACAACAGGTGACGAAAATGATAAATTTTGTCATTTTCGTCATCACTTTCATATCTATAACACCTACCAGTTTTCATCATTTTCGTAACTATTATAACAATCAGTTTTATCATTTTCAGGACCTGTTATAACAGTCAGTTTTATCATTTTCAGGGCCTGTTATAACAGTCAGTTTTATCATTTTCGGGACCTTTATAACAGTCAGTTCTATCATTTTCGTCATCACTTTCATATCTATAACACTTACCAGTTTTCATTATTTTCGGAACCTGTTATAACAATCAGTTTTATCATTTTCGGGACCTGTTATAACAATCAGTTTTATCATTTTCGGGACCTGTTTAATGGGTTTCATCAGTTTTATCATTTTCGCACCTGTTATAACAGTCAACCAATTTTTATCATTTTCGTCAATTTTTTTTCCAGAAATATAGGAAGAGTGGTCTCGTTTGAAATATGATTAAAAAATGAGTAGATTGGTATAATTTTTTTTGCTCAAATTCTAAAAATTGAAATAGTTATGGTCATTTAAAGATCTAAGGGGTAATTTTTTTTAAAAAAATGGGTTTTGAGATGGCTGAAAGAAATCGTGAGTTTATAACCAATTTTTAATGATTCTCATAATACACTTCCTTCTAAACTTAAGTGTTATAATTGTTAACTTAATTACAAAAATGTCATTATTAGATCTTGACCATTGATTTGATTAATCTAATGGTATAGATTTGAACTTTGAGAACTTTGTTTAAAAAGGGATCTTTATTGATCCAATTTATATATATATATATATATATATATATATATATATATATATATATATATATATATATATATATATATACGTGTAAAAAATTTTGGGCCTCTCTAAAAATGTGTCTGGTACAATCGCATCTTCTTAAAAACGCCCTTGGGAATCTATCTCTAGAAACTATAATAAAGATATTTCTTATTAATTATTCAAGATTAAATTAAAGGAATTAATTAAAAACAAACACAAATGAAGAAAAAGAAGAGATTAGTTCTAGAAGAGAATTGAAGGAGGTAATTAGGATCTCATAAAATCACGTGGATATCATGTGGATGCAACTTGCAAATTTTGAAAAGGAAAAGAAAAAGGAAAGAGAAGCATGTTTAACTTTTTAACTCTGTCAAAGAATACTTAATCTTGCACGTTATCTTTTTTATTCATAAAAAAAGGATTAGATAAGCATGATTTTCTTCCAACTACTTTATAAAATAGTAGTAAAAAAGTATATTTAAATCTTATAAAAATGATGTTTATTTATTCCTATAACATAAAAACTATAAAAATAGTCAATTTTTTTCTTCTATTTTTGGTCATTTATACTAACTTCAGTTAAGTTTAATTGTTAATTAAACAATGTTTTAGTTAATACTTAATAACCTATTTATTTTTGTTACCAAACACAAATTACCTACTATAATTAATAATTGTTCCCAGATAACTTATTCTTTTTAACTTTGTTACCAACACAGATTACCTATCATATATGCAAATCATTTTATACTTCATATGAACATATCATATCCCCACTGTCGCTAGCGACCCTCCTCTCCGTTTTCTCTCTATCTATCTCACCCTTCTCAGTCTTTGTTTTTTAGAGTAACATATTTGTAATAGTCACCTCTAGGGTTTTATGTGATTAACTCTATAATAAATGAATGTTTCTTGATACCTAAACATATATGCAAGGTAGAGCTAAGAAAATTGTTATAAGTTAATCACTAGTTTATTATCCCGTGTATAAACACGGGATATTTTAAAATAAAATATAAAATTGGATGGTGTGAAGTATAAGAGGTATAGTAAAATAAGTGTAAAACGTACTTAGAAAGTGTTTATCACCCGTCTTTTCTTCTATTTTGTTAAAATTTTTTCCGAACGAATGTCTCTTTGGAGATGATGAATTTTTTTTGTTTATTATCCATTATTGATATCGAATAGAATGAAAGCTGAGAACAGTAGGATCTTTGATGTCAAATCGTTGGAGATGATGAAGAATTTTGTTTTTTATCCATTATTGATATCACTTAGAATGAAAAAGATGAGAACAGTAGGATCTTTGATGTCAAAGTGAAAAATATTAAAAAAAGATTTAAACATGTAATTGTTGGGTAATATATATGTGATTATATATCTGTTTTAAAACTATACCATACAAATAAGGGTTAAAGTTG
The DNA here is from genome assembly GCA_947179395.2 of Pulicaria dysenterica. NCBI lineage: Eukaryota > Viridiplantae > Streptophyta > Magnoliopsida > Asterales > Asteraceae > Pulicaria > Pulicaria dysenterica. Next base: position 69,034,204 of record OX359292.1, on the reverse strand, counting down.
CTTAACACAAACAGACTTTTCCCCATGTTTCGATATGACACATTAACTTTTTTTTACACATATGACCATTTAACTTGTAAGAGACCTGTTATTATAGCCATTTTGGTGATTTTGACCTGCAATAGCAGGTCACCTTCTTCCCCAATTTCCTTCACTTCGAATACAAACTTTGAAGCCAAAATTCTCCTTGTACTTAACGAAAATCAATGATTCTTGACTCTATGAAAAGGTAATCGAGCTGTCTATCAAGTAGTACAAAAAAAACGAATAAAAACGAGTTTAAAATGTGTCAATTCATCGAAATACCGTAAGGGTGTCGAATTGGTATTTACCGACTTTAATTAGCAATAACTTAGCCTACACTTGATGGTTTTTCATGAATTTGGTGTCCATTGAAAGGTAAAAAGATTATCTACGACAATCTATAAAAAGAATGACGTAAAACGATCAAGAATCGAGCAAAAAAACAATCTTTTTTCTGCCCTGTTTTCAGAAAAAAACCCCAAAAAAACGAGACTTTGAGCTCGAAATTCTCTCTCAATACTTGACGAAAATTCATGAATTTGGTGTCATTTGAAAGGTATAATGATAAATTATAAGATTCTACAAAAAAATCACAAAAAACGGGCTGAAACCGACTTGGCAGGTTGCAGGTCGCGTTTTGGCCATATCGACACGGTTTTGGTAAGTTAAATGGCCATATGTGTAAAAAAAAAGTTAATGTGCCATATCAGAACATTGGGAAAAGTTTGTTTGTGTTAAGCAACTTTAACCCTACAAATAAAGATAAGTTTGAAATATTATTTTCATATTTAATATAACAAATCAATTCACCTAAAAATATGAATTTAAAAAAAAAAAGTCACGTATATTTAGGTAAAAATGGATTATTTATAACAAATATTGTATTAATTCAAAAAAATGATATCTCACGGGAGTCTAAATAAAAAATAAGGTTATGAATATTATTTTATATTTAATATATAACAATCATAATAAACTAAATATATAAAAAGTTTGAAAAGTATGTAAACTAAAGTTTGGGTTAAATTAAGAAATGTGAATGTTGGGATTAAGGATGATGACATCATATTTGTTTGTAATCTTAATTTATTTAAAAAAAAGATTCCTATAGGTTAATTTATAATTTAAAAAGGAAAGTTTTCCGGCCTTCGCTTACCTGTTTAACTGTGCCCTCCTATCACACCTATCTCCCTTTTCCTTCAGTCACATCCTTAAAAGTCTATTTTTTTAATAATATAGTTAGATGTTTATGATATTTAAAAAAACTTACAAACATATATAATTGTTTTAAGTTAATCATAAAAGCGGGTGTTTGAATATAATTTATAGGGATTTAAGTTTTTAAAAGTTCAATTGTATTATCAAAATTAATTAAGTAGTAGTTTTTCAAATTATATTTAAATCTATATATTTTGTTATTGTGTATCTAGTCTCATACGTTTTGCTACCATACTAGTTTATTGACCCGTGCACGCACGGGTATTTCGGAAGTAAAATTTTTAAATAAAAATAATGAAGTAAATGAAATATTACATTTGTGATACGAATATACTAATATAAAAAAATGTCATATTACTATAAAATTTATAACAAAACGTAGATAAAAATGAGACGGTCGTAAATATCTAATTATTTTTTCTCTAAACAAAATGTATCACAAGTTAGTGAAGTTACTAAACATAATTTATAAATAACTTATAATTAATTACATTAGTATACAATTTTTATAAAACCCCCTCACATTTTCTTAAAACCCTCATATGTTTTATAAAACCCACTCACAATTTTCATCCAACCCTCTCTCCCAATAAGATTAAAATTGAATTCAATTTCTTATATCCACTATTTTTAATCCACTATTGTATATTCAGAATCCATTTGATTATGTGATAGAAACTCTTCACTATCTTCGACTGCCGAAGACATTACCTTTCACAAGAGACACATTTGTCGATCATCTTTCTCAATAATGATTAATTTGTGAGACGAGAGACATTTGTCAGTGAATTTTCATGCAAAGGATCTGCCAAAGACGGTGAATTAACAAGGATAGGCAATCTCGAAGAAATCTATAACACCCCAAGTTCCAGAAACTCTCCCTAAGCAGGCTATTAGTTTTTCTAGATTTTGTTATAGTCTAATTATTTCTTATATTAATATTTGATTTCTGTTATAGTTTATTTTACATTCAAGCTTACGTATTTTACTTTAAAGTTTTTCCCAAAATACACCCTTAAATTCATTTTAAACTAAACCAACAACAAAGTGCGGTCACTAAGTATCAACCTTGTTAATAACTAAACATACAAAACATAACCTTCAAGTTCTTTAATGCACATATAACTTATTACATCTACTCATAATTCATTAAGTAAAAAGAAAAGACATCTAAAACTAGGGCAGATTTATTGTGAGAATAGATCACTACTACAAAAAACACATTCAGACCCGGTTTTTTAAGCCCTTCAGGCCCGGTTTTATGGGGGGTCTGAAGGGGGGGGGAGCCTGAAAGTCTGATGATTCAAGCCCGGTTAAAAAACCGAGTCTAAATCTACTTTCAAGCCCGGTTTTATGTTAAAAAACCAGGTCTGATTCTTCTTTTTTAAGGTTTAAAGGTTCACTTTTAAGCCCTGTTTTATATTAAAAAACCGGGTCTGAATCTATTAAATTTAAAAAAAATATATTTTTGTTTTTATATTTTTTCTGTTTTTGCCGGCTAATAACATTCAAACCATGTAACATCACAATGATAATAAACAACTATTAAATAATAAATAAAAACCAATTGAGTCAAATTGATTAACCGACCATAATAACAATTCCCATTAGTTGAATTCGAGCAATTCGGAAGGATTGTTCAATGAGCCAATCTATGTTTAATACCATATGTCTAAACAACATTTTGTACCCACTATCTTGTGCTCATTTGTAAATGTGGCAAAAATCAAAGGAGCTAAAACAAAAAAGTTGACATTATATCTACATAGCAAGAATATTTGTAGGAACATGTATACTTCTTAACTTGCAACCCGACGCATAGATGATCTCTTGTAATTAGAAAGAAACCCTACACAAGTAGAAAGAAAGAATTATCTTAGTAACTAATTACTAACAATAACATAAATAATTTATAGCAAAAAATGAAGTAGATTAAAGTATACGTAACAAGTTCTTCTTCGTTAGAATAATTTCGTCATCATTGGGCTAAAAGAAAAAAGCATGTATATATATACCTTAATATCTCATCACTTGCTAAGGAAAGCCGGCATAAATGTCTCAAGTCATATACCAACAATAACATCCAAATCTTTTTGGTCAAATGGACTAGCGTTCTTCCAAGGAATCTATGTACATATTAAGATAAAAAGAAATTATTCAACTAAGAGATTTTAACAAGTGACAATAGACAAATTTCAAAAAAATGTTATAGTTCTATCCGGAAAACAAATTTTTACTTGCAAGCACTTACTATATCCGGAAAACAAAATTGTCCATGAACCATAAATTCGTGGAGCCACCGCATGATGTAATAGCCACACGTTTGATTGTTGATTGCACTGAATTTGATAAAATTCAACACACAAATAAGTTTAATATATATCTAACATTACAGTTCTAACAGCCCTAAAAAAGAAAAGAACTAATGTTAGTGTATTAAGTATAATAAAAATGAATTCTATATAAATTTAAGAAAATTCTTACCTTTTTTCCATGAAACATATGTTATGGAAATCGTGCTCCTCGTCTTGAGTCCTACAATAAACATATGAAATTAACCCGTTTCATGTAGTATAATGTATATGTAATAATATTCACATCAAAATAGTTTAATAGTTAATAAGAAGTATACTGTAGTTTGTGGTTGATCGTATGGATATACGAACAAGGGGGAAATCGACACAAATCCTTGATTGGTTATATACAAAATCCAAAACTGCAATAAGAAAGAAAAATAAGAAGCTAAGACTTAAATATCTTGATTGGTTATATCCTTTCTTTGTATTAGGGGTGTTCATATACTTAAGCTAAGAAACATCTAAAAGAACTTTGATGGATTTAGAGAAGTCATAACGTTAACATCATTTTAGTATCTCTGCATCAGGTGTTATTCTATTATGGTGATTATATATTTGGTCTATTTAATGTCAAATTTTTAATTATGGACAGTTAAAAGAGTTTGAGATTCTAGTAGTGATTGTCTTCCATATACTTGCTATCAAATTTATAGTAATTATATATGCAAATATTAGGACCTGTTGTGTATATATGTAAAAATTAATCTAAAATTAATGAAAATATAGTAATCTAGCTAAACAATTATATATGCAAATATTAATAACCTGTTGTGTATATTCCTACTGAGATTAATGAAAATTAATGTAAATATTAATAACCTGTTGTGTATATTCCACGAAGAACACAGAACAGGTCCTAAAATTCCTACTGATATTACTTTTAGATTACTATATTTGCATATATACACAACAGGTTTACATCATGAGGTCCATGACATTGTTGTGTATATAATTTTTTCACCAATCACCACAAAGAACAGGAGTGACCTGTTGTTTTTACACCATGACATTGTTTATAGTAATTATATGCTATCTTTGCAGGTTCAAAGCTTTTGAATCCCCAAATCAGAAAATAAAGTGTAATTAACTCCCAAATCAGATTGTTTACACATATACTAACCCCAAATCAGAAAATAAAATGCAATTAACAATTACCCATTTAATACCCTAATTCCTAACTAAATCGGCAGTGTGAACTATATGTTTGTGTTCAAATATCAAAATCCCATTAAGCTATTGAAACAACCAATTTGCAAATACTGTTAATTTAATCAGAAATCAAGAATCGATTAGATATTTAGATGCGCAGTAGTGGATGAGTAACACAGAGCATCAAGACTTCAAGTAGTAATTTAATCAAACAACTAGTACCTCACAACAATGCTTCTTGAATCGTGGAAGACTAGAAGTTGGAACTGGGAACAGAGCACTGCCGTCTGCCGCCTTTGTGAGTGGAAGTCGAGAAATGGTGGAACAGCACCGGCGAACTTTTCGTCATTGCTTGGCCTTCGGAGTTCGGTGGTCTTGCGACTGGCGGAACAACTGTGCATCACTGGCTCACTGCATCGGCGACTGGTAGAACAAACAGCCGGCGACCTGAGGTCTCGTTGGTCTCGTGGAACAACTGTGCGTCTTGCGACCGGTAGAACAAACCGCCGGCGGCCTTCGGTGGTCTGAGGTCTCGTTGGTCTCGTGAAACAGCTGTGCTTCGCCGCTTCAGTGAATCGGTGGTCTCATGGAAGTTGACGGTGGGACTCGGGAGGTATACGCTTTTAGGCCATTAGGGATTAGGGCACAAAAAATGAATAATGAAAAAACTCAAAATGAGATATTCAGATGGAGGCAACGAGCTGAGGAAGGCGGGAGGTTTAATTTTTCATTAGTGTATAATATTTGTATAATATAAATATATATAATAATATATATAATTTTTAGACCCGGTTCCTTAATAAAAAACCGGGCCAGAATTTATTTAAAAATTCGATACACGCTGAAAGACGACATTTAGACCCGGTTTCTTGTAAAAGAACCGGGCCAGAATGTTTTTCAGACATTTAGACCCGGTTTTTTAGTAAACAACAGGGTCTGATTCATTAAAAACGCACGTTTGTACTTTTAAACCCGGTTTTTTAGTATTTTTTAAAAAACCGGGTCTAAAACTGGGGGTCTGAATGTGTTTTTTGTAGTAGTGGATATTTATGTGAGAATGAGAGAACAAATTATATCCATAAATTATAGAGATGTGATATATCCTCCTACTTTATTCTCCTGCTTATCCTCCTACTCATAAGATCAACACAAGCGGCATAATCAATGCAGGAGATAAAGAAATAGAATTAGTGGAGTCCACATGTCACCTTGTGATGAGTAGGAGGATGAAATAGGAGGAAAAAGTAGGAGGATATATCATTTTTGTAAATTATATGTTGATCAATTAGCTCTAACGATCGTAATTCATCCATTACAATTCATGACTGTCATAATTCATGATTGAGTAATAAATATAATGAATTGTCAAATATAAAAGCCATTCGATCATATTAAATAAAAAACCAAAATTAAATCTCTTATTCTTACTTAGATAAGCATTTTTATTTAAATCTACCACCCTACAACTAAGTCACAAACTTTTATTTTCATTGTCAAGAAGTAACCAATAAATTGTCGTCAAAAGTATCATTTGTTACACTAAATGAATTATATTTATAGTATATATTTTAGTTCAACGAAGAAAAACAACGGGCCCACCTTTATTGAAAGAAACTTATATATGAATAAGAATTAACGCCTCCTGACTTTCATTAATTGTTTTCTTGTTTAAATATTTTTATTTTACCGCACAATTCGCATAAGATCTATATCTTATTTGTTATAAGAATTAACGTTTGAATATATAATAATTCTATTAATATTTTTATTCAATTTTAAATAATAAAAATAAAAAATTAAATTTTCATATTTGTTATAAGAATTAACGTTTGAATATATAATAATTCTATTAATATTTTTATTCAATTTTAAATAATAAAAATAAAAAATTAAATTGAAAATTTAATTTAATAAATAATAAGATCAATTAATTAAATTTATAATGTTAAATAAATAGTTAAAATCATCTAACAAATCTAATGGAAGTACGTCTTTTATTTATTATATAATAGAATATATATATATTGTTTGTTTAAATTATGATTTCATAATGTTTGAAGGTGAACGATAGTACAGCTAAATTATTACTCATGCGGTCATTTTTAACCTCAAAAAATATATAAGTACCCAACTTAATCAAATAACATGTGTTTTAATGTTTGTTTACGATTTTTATTTAATAAAATATCATTAGTAATTTAAAAAGTATCAATTAACGAATCTCTTATCACCAATATGATTTAATAATATTTTTTTTGTTTTATGTATTCGTGGTAATAATTTTACTAAATTTAGTATCAAAAAGTGTATTAAAGTTATTATTTTTTGCTATTATGTATACCTACCTACCTTTTAAACAGTCATTTAGTATATCATACTTTCAAAATTACCAAATGATGTATTTACTTACCTCTTGTACAGGGTGCAAGTTTTATTTATCATTTTTAATTTATTTTTATTAACTAAAAATCTATCTAATGTCATGTCATTTTTTATTTATTTTTATCTCTCTAAATAAGAACATGAAGAACACATAAAGAGCACAAGAACACAATGAAGAACACCATGAAGAACACAAATCCGAACCAAGAGAACGAAAATCCTAAAAACAAAAATATACAGAAACCATATGAACGAAAATCCATGGTTTTTATCATCTTCTTATTCATTATGAACAACCCTAAATCTTGATGAACAAATATCATCTTCTTCTTCATCATCAAGGCTCCGATTGGGGTTTTATTTTCTGGTTTTTATCATATGAACATAAACCAAAATCGCATATGAACAGAAAAACTCGAAGCATTAAGAAACCCCAAAATCTAAAAAACCCTAAATCTCGATGAAAAAATCTGATTCTTAAACGACCAAGAAAAACCAAGCATTAAGAAATCACAAAATCGCACCTTAAAACTTCATCTTCAATCTCAATGAACAGATCTATAGGTGAAACCTAAATTGCATATGGTATATGGTATCAGCTGTCAATGTTTTTTTATTTTTTAATTAAAGAATAACTTATCTATATGTATTTTAGAGAAAATAAATATATAGGTAATATTTTAAAATTGGTTAAATTTATTTATATAGTAATATATTAATTATAATAAAAGACTTATTTTTTCTTCTAATATTAAAAAAGGTTAACTTTTCCTCTTTAATTTTTCATTTTAATAAATATTCAAAGAATAGGGTTATAATATTATTATTTTATTTTTAGAATTTTTTCCACAAATCATGCTCTTTTATCTTCTCAAACGATTTTAAAAATAAGTTGTTTTTACGTTAAAAACTTTGAGCCTTGCATATTGATCAAGATTATCATTCTAGGTGATTTAGTTTGTTAATATTTTAATAAAAAGATTAATTCAAATTGTTTAATAGATAAAAGTTTTCATGTTTATTAATGTAAACACGTAAACAAATTTGATTAAATTAAAACAATGAATTTTCATTGTCCGGTTTATGATACTATTTTATTTGGGAATCAATTTTCGAAAATGACGCCATAACATATTATTTTTAAAACCTTCTTTCTTTTATTTTTGTTTTCTATCATGGAGATTGATGGAGATAATCATGATTCAAGTTGCTAAGATGCACATATAATAATTTTTTTTTCGTTTTTTCTTCACATATACATATGTTAAGGATCTCATTTTCTTCATTGTTTACTTTTCAATTATGAAGATTAAAACACAGTCTCCATTAGCTCCAAAGAGAACTTTAATGTGATGGTCTTCAAGGGAAAAAAAATATAAAGTTCACTAGAACTACAAACGACAATCATTTTCGGAATTTAGAAGTATCAATTGCAAATGATGGAAGAACTCACATATACCTATAAGTGATATGTCTAATTGTACGTTTCATATTAATCCATAAACTTATTCCATAGTCGTAATAATCCGTTTCATATTTTATTATTTGGTTCAATAAACCTAATTAAAAATGTTTGTCCATTATGCATATCCACTATATTAAAAGCAGTATTGGTGGAAAATACAAAATATACTTTTGACATTCGTTATTGTGATATCTTTTGTATGTTTTACAAATGTTTACTAGACATGTTAGTATAGTTTGACACAATAAACATTTAAATTTTACTTCAATCATTTTTTATATTTATACACGAAATGTTAAGCTAGTATTGTTAAAAATAGACTCAAAACCTTTGAATACTATATTACTATAACAATGTAGGCTTTTATATAATAAAGTGTCTTTTGGTTAATTAACCCAAGCTAGAGCTGTAGTTAGAATTTTTACTTAGAGTTGTAACCTTTAATTTTTATTAGTATGAAATATTTTGTTTGTTTTTTAATGATTATATAATGTTTCAAAGTCGACAATAGTACAGCTAAATTATTACTCATGCAGTTATTTTTTAACCTCAAAATATATACAAGTATCCAACTTAATCAAATAACATGTGTTTTAATTTTTGTTTACGATTTTTATTTAATAAAATATCATTAGTAATTTAAATAATATTAATGACCAAATCTCTTATCACTAATATGGTTTAATAATATTTTCTTGTTTTATGTCTTCATGGTAACCTTACTTTTACTAAAGATGATAAGAACGAAAACTCCCAATCACTTAGGTCTAGTTTGTTTCACAGTAATATGAAAGAATGTATGAAATTGAATACAAATTCCGTTGTATATTACGTTTGGTAACATTATTTGGAAATGAATTAAATTCTTTGAAGTATTAATAATTCTTTAGAGAGGAATATCATTTCATGACTAACATGGATGAAATTAAAATTATTTCTATTCCTTCGCATTATAGTGAAACAAAGGAGACCTTATAGATTGGAGAGACGTTTCTTATTTTGTGCCTAAGCTATTTATATGTGGCTCAATATTCTCTTCGTGTTATTAAAAAAAATATTATTTTCGTTGAAGAAAGATTTCTTTAAAGGATGAAGGTTTATTTTAAATTTAAAAAAATCGAAATGAAAGGTTGCCCAAAATAGCTTTAAAATTAGACTCGAAAACTTTGAATACCAGATTACCATAACCAGGAGAAGGTTTAAATAAGAATGAGATATAAAATGAGAATGGAAGACTCAATCTCAGCTGTTCATTTTGTTAGTGGAATTCATGGATGGAGAGCGTGGGGGATAGAGTGTGACATGGTGCATGTGATAAATTCATGAGTAGACAATGACATTAAAAGAGAGGGAATTGGACGGCTAAGATTGAGTCTCCCATTCTCAATATAATTTAAGGTTCTCATTTGAACCTTCCACACCATAACCATATAGGCTTTTATAAATAAAGTGTCTTTTGGCTAATTAACCAAAGCTGGAGCTACAATTAGAACTTTTACTTAGATTTGTAACCTATAGTTCTTATTAGTATGAAAATATCTGTTAAAACAGCTCGAGCTCGTTTTGAGCGTTTAACGATCCGAGCTCAAATAGCTTGAAAGGCAGCTCAGCTCGTTTACATCCTTACTCCCCACTCACAACTTAGTCTATGGATCCAAGTCCAACTACTGAACAACATAGACACCAACACATGCATAACCTTACTTTCAACATATAATGATTATAACAGTTGGCACAATTCAAATGCACCAAAATTCAAATGCAAAAGATTACAGCAACAATCATGTAAAATTACAGAATACAAAATCAAAACTTGTTTCATTTCCAGTATCAATGTGAAACTTATACAATTTTATCAACAGGGTATGAATGGATGAATGAAACTAGCATCAGAGCTCTTAAGTTCTTCTAAAAATACTAAAGATTTATTTCTTGGGTTGTGGGTGATCATCAGCATTGTACTTGTAGAATATGAATAAATATGCAGACAAGAATAGGATGTTTCATTGATTGAAATGAGAGACTAGATTGCTTTCAGTCCGCTAAGCTCACGCAGTTTCTCACACAGTACAAATGTGATTGTAGTCTGGGGACCTAATCGTGCGAAAATCGCAAAGCCCCTGCAATATATTTAGAGTCAAACTCTCGTAGCTAAGATATATAAATTTGAACAAATTTAAGACATCTAGATGTGGCAAAATGAGCATGTCGAGTTCATAGATGGGTCAAATGAGTAATTTTGTGTGGCTTGAAGTAGGCCGGTCAGGTTGGGTTGACTCGTAATGCTTTTTAGAAATAAGTATCAACATTTATTGGATTAAATATGACTATAGAAACTATACAGTTTCAGTCATAATGTAAATTTTTTGCATAAAAAGATTAATGATGTTTAAGGCATTAAAAACACTTTGGGAGACTTTACCCCAAACCCTGGCACATGATATATTAGACCATCAGCATCCAACCCCATGTTATCCTACCAAATTCACTGCCACATCAATGTCCACATCATCCCACACTTCCAACCCTCTCTAACCCTACAACCCCACATCCAACCCTCTTCAACCCATACCCTTTATTTAATTATAAAATAATAAATATTAAAGAAGGAGAATGGAATAAAGGAAGAAAAAGAAAAAAAAAAAGAGAAGAAAAGTTGGTACCCGCTACGGGCTTGGCAACCAGTTGGCTTCCCCAACCAGCGCCAACCCTAGCATATGCGATAGTGTTATTGGCGGGTTACAGCCCAACCAGCGCTGGTCTAATGACCGATGCGCATGGTCTTAACTCTGGATTACAATATTCATCTCCTTGTTGGCTATTGAACTGGTAGCTCGAGGCCCCTGGATGCCCCTTTTAGTTTGCTCGTTTGACCGGATAGAGATAGGGTGTCTTTGATGAAACTAGTTGGAGCTGGGGCTGATTAATTGATAATCTCAAGCCCAAACCATAAGCTACTTGAAAAAGCTTTTATTTTGGGGGCTTACGAGGGATTATGCTATTAATAATCCCCTCAAGAAATTAACACCCGAATGAGACTAGAGGGCTGGAGATTATAAAAACTAGAATCCCAAGCCCCTATATAATCCCCTTAAGCCCGATGCCGAACCCACCCATAGAGACAGAGATAGAGATAGTCAGATAGTACATGGACCAGATCGACCATATCATAACCGAAGGGATCGAGTTTGCCACATCTTAACAAAAACTTATAAAGAATATAAAGAAAGGGAGACCCTTAGGGAATGGGTATTTTTGGTTCTCACCCTTTGTAGAGTCCTCGAGGTCCCTCTGTGATCAGAACCTAGAATTAAAACATATGAAAATGTTAGGCAACGCAATCCAATGAAATCACTTTAGAAATCACACGATATCTTAAAAATCTTTTTGGAACTTGAAATCACGCCCGGATCGACTAATGAAGCTTGAGACCTAAAAAAGGCTCGGGCTTTAGCTTGGTGGAAATGAAGAAAAAGTTCTTTCTTGGAAGGGATTCTCGAAGCCTAGCGGATTATCTGGAAGTTCAGATTTAGGGGATTTTCTGGAAGTTCAGATTTAGGACAACCAGCTTTCAGGTTACTTGTTTGAATGCTGTAAAAACTTATGAGCCAAATTTAAAGCTAGCAAGTTACCTTATATGCACAATGGAACCCGTTTTTGTATGCTCTGTCACTCAAAGATTCTCGTTGTAACATGAGACGGGTTTTAACCATGTCCATAGGTGCAGTTATGAGGGTGCTCACAGAGCCCGCTATTGTACTCGAGCTTCACATGATGCAAGAAACAATTAGAAACACAGGTCTTAATGTAATGATATGGATCTTAATCAGCTAATTTAAACCAAAACCACTACTTTTTTGATGAAATTATCGGAAAAGCAAGGTTGTAAGAGTCGCTAGGCGGTATATAGTCGGTCAACCACCTTCAAGCTATTAACCGGCTTAGGCGGTGATTGATTAGTTTCTAGACGGGGACCCTAAATTATAAAGGAAATTATCTTAAAAACAAATAAATACTAGCAATACCCTAACAAAATAAGTTAATAACCATCAAAAAGTTTAACAAGCTTGAAAATTAAAAACCATAAGTCCATAATTAGTAATACCCTAACAAAATAAGTCAAAAAAATTGCTGACCACTGGCGCCGAGGACCATAATTTTGACCGATTTTGACCACAATTGATAAACTTGACCGATCATGTAATTTCTAGGTTGGTGGACCGCTGATAACCCGCCTAGGCCCGATTAAACGGCCGCCAAGATCGATTTTTACAACATTGTGGAAAAGAGTATATATTAACAATTTGATAAAGTTATGTTTTAACTAACATTTGGTACTCTGTGTGTTACTTGAAATATAATATTTAGGTAGGCATGCATACATGAGATGAAGATACAATCCTTCTTCAAGAGACGTCCATTTTACCAAGACCTACATTAGAGCCACATAAACAAAAATGACAACCATAATTATAATCATATAGTATAAAAGAGTCCAAAACTAAATTTAATAACACTCCTTGAAAAGTCTCAATTAGGATTGGTTTCCAGCTCGACTTTGTGACTGTGTACATATAATCAAGACTCCTTGAAAAGTTTTAATACCAATGGGGCCCAAATATTATAATACTAACTCAACAATGTTTTGAAATCTACGGTTCCATGATAAGGTAGGATTACCCTGGGCAATGACGGATTCAAGATTTTCAACCAGAGCTACAGTGGAATAATAATAAGTTTTTTATACTTTACACTAAAAAACTAATTTTTTTCATGGTAAGCAGTGTACTTTAGATTTTTCATGTAGGTCCACTAATGCTCTTTGGAAACTACAGAAGATGTTTTGTAAAGTGAAAATATAACTTTTAGGAGATAACCTGCTTAAACTCATCATATGTAGCCATCTGTGATGCTGTTAAAGCCCCAGCCCTGGCCATAGCTGGGCCAACCCCCTTCCAAAGAGCTGTTACTCCCTCTTTTCCAGCAATTTTCTTCAGCTCACCAATCGCTCCTCCATGCATGTTAGGGTTCATTTGCAGACGTACCTATTCAGTTCACCAACCAATGTTTCATAAATTGAACATAGGGTAGATGCTAAAAATCATAGCTATTTGGCATCAAAAAATGAGATGAAATGTTTGCGTAGTGCAAAGTATACAACTATCAAATCTCAAAGCCCGGTCCCTATAAGGGCTCAATAGCCCGGTCCTTTTTTGAAAAAAGAAAACGGTCCTAAGGCCCAAAAGGCTACTTTATTATTACTAGGCCATTGTTTACAGATTTGCTTTGAGGTAGTTATTTAAAAATGCTTTGGGTTATTGTTAATGGTTTATATTAGTTAGTAGTTCTATGTACTGTTAAAATGTAAAATAAGTTTTTATATATTTATGTTATGATCAAAATCCAATTTCAAGATTGTTGTTTGAATTTTACAAATAAAATTTTACATTACAAAAAAGCCTGGGTCCAATTTGGACAATCCAGACTCAATTGGTCTCAGATTTTGATAGAAGGGCCAGGCTTTTGGGAACGTAGATAGACCAAGTAAGGACCTGGTTCTTTTCATCTTTACGTTACTCAACCCGTAAGTTTTGCCACCTTAAACTTATATCAATGAGTCAATGACTAAAAGGTTCGGTAAGTCTTTTAGATGTTCTTTACCTTTACAACTTCCATAGGGTTGGTGAGCAAAGTGGCAAAAGCACCAGAAACAGCTCCAGATGCAATCTTCATGAAGATGTTAGTGGACTCAAAGGCCAGTTCACATAAATTTTTAGAAGGTTCATACAAACCTAAACGTAGACCTCCATAAACAACTGACCTCATCAATGCTGGTGCCAAACCAAGATACAAAGACCGAGGTCCTTCTTTTCTAACAACTCCAACAAAAGTCCGTCCCTATAAATACGAAACTAAGACAAATATTAGTCCATTATTATTGTTATTCGTAAATACGGATATTTATAACAAATAACAGATGTCTTCATACCATTCCAATTAACGGGCCTCTTTGTCCAACAAGTTGCATTTGCAGTCTCACTTTGAGTACATCTGCATACAGAAATAAATTTTCTCCCTCTATAAGACACAAGTAGAAGGGGCACTTTAAACCCATTTTTATAAGGGTTTTACTTATGTTCTACTGTTAATGTTAATGAGTTAAATTAAAACATTTTGCTAAAAAGGAAACGGGTCAAACTGATTGAACGGGGATTCAAAGTCTCTAAAGCACATACAATTATTCAGAACCTCCTACTTTTTTTAATCCAAAAAAAGTTAAATCATTTTCTTCAATAATAGTTTTTGTAAGGAGATTTAAGATATCAATTAGGCTGAGAATGGATATAAGTGCTGACGGTTTACTATGACCGACCCGCCATAAAAATCAACTACTTACAACTGAACCTGCTGTGAGTTTGTTACCCAACCCGCCCTTTTTTCACAAAAGGTTGTTGCTTCCACATATATGTGTCTATAATTACATTACTTTTTGTTGCCAGATTTCCCATGATTTACCCCCTATCAGTTCTGTTCAACATGCAATCCAGTGTGATATGAAATTGTGATTATAAGTACGTAATATCAAAAGTAATTCTGTTTCTCCATTCTTGATATGTTAGTGTACAATTAAAGTGAGTTGAATGGGGTACCTGTTTGTATTATCATATATTAGTATAAGAATGTGCAAAAAAAAAAAAAAGACTATGGAGATGGTTGGATGTGCATTTAAACTGATACTTAGCTTTGAGTGTTTGGATAAAAGTGCTCTTTATAATGAAATTCTGATTGTTCGTTTGAAAAAAATATCAAATTTGAAAATGTAGTTTGATAGAAGTTGTAAGAAAACTGAGATTTCAAGCTCATAACATGGGAAGAAAAAATAACTTAAGCCTACAGAGATAGATCAATAACTACACATAGAACATGAAAATATTCAAAACTGAAATAAAAAACCTAATGGATGTGTAACGGCAGTGGCCGCAGCAACAGCAACACCACTTGTTCCAAAGTGAGATGCAACTTTTGATGGTGAAGCCCACCAGCTCTGACTGTTCTTCACTCCCATTTTGCCTGAATTTTCAAAATCCCTAATTTTTCAATTCAAACAACACGTGTACACCAATTTCATATGCTAGTGTCCTTTTCTAAGTACAGAACAGCTGAATTTTACTAAAAGAACATTGTACATATGCACAATTTTGCGAAACAAGAACTCAATAGAAATCCTTAGATTCGTTACTTTATCTAGAGTCAAAGGCGTGAAACTACCGAAGAATTTCACTAGATATAGAAAAATTGCGATGTTTTAAGTAGAATTGTGATTGAACGAACGCATATAAAATGATTAAGCATTAACATTTACAAGATTGAGAGAGAGAGAACCTGAATCATTTATGATTCCTTCAGGCATTTGGTAATTTACGTTTCCCAATGGCCCCCCGCCTTGACTCTGGAGTGCAAATATTGGTCTTGTTGCAAACTTGCCATTATTACGACACTCTTATTTTATTGATGCTTCACAGTACCCTTCGAAATCCAACAAATATACACTTTGCACCCTCGTACTTTGTTTTCGACTCGTTATTAACAATCAGCTGCTATTTATGACGAGTCCAGTTTTTATCAAGTTAGATATCGAGCTTGAGCTAAATAACGAGTTAGCAATCTATCATTGGCTCTTGTGTTGACCGGTGGTATGAGTCATTACTTATTGGTTAAACTTTTGGGTGTCACCATTAAACTTTTAGTGACATCAAAATCTAATAAAAATTAAAATTTTTATATGAAAATGATAAATCATATTCCAGTATCCTATTTATATTTGAAAATTCTTATTCTTTACATTCAAAACAACCATTTCATTAGGCTTCTATTGTATTAGGATAACATGTACTAATTAAAAATATCTGGCTACTCCCTTGCCCCTTGGTCACTGCATCAACAGAAAGACCTTGGGCAACCCGCGTCGACAGCCGTAAGCCCACACTCCGGTAAGTAATAGATTGATTTAGTATTTGGTTTTGTGTTTTTTGGCGATATATTCGTTTTTAAGTTCTTTGTTCTGTTGTTTTACGTTTTCCTTTGTTATTGTTGATTTGTTTTAAAAATCATCGATGTTAATGTGTCCTAACCTTTTGTCTTAGATTATTAACATTGATTTCTACCTATAATCCTCAATGTTGATGTCTGATTCTTCAAACCGTAAATTAATTTTACCAAATGCCTGATTAGATTATATTCAACAACATAAACAATATCCAATCTCGTTCGAGTAGGATATAAGGGAGGTAAAATATATACAGTTATACCATTATCTTTAGACAGAGAGACTGCTGTCAGATTAATCTTCGACTCAAAGAGAGACAAGAAAAAAAGTTCTAAATAATAAATAAAATAAGAGTAAAAATATAAAATAGATAATAGTAATAATAAAAAGTGGGGGGTAAATACGTAAACTAAGCAAACAATGTGGGTGTTAGATGATTAACTATAACACCTAAAGGGCTAAAATTAGCAGATTTGAAACCTTAAGGGCTAAATTGCTGCAGGTACCACTACACATTCGCTTTCATCGTCTTTCCTCCGTAAGCTAGGGTTTTTTTTCTTCTTCTTCTTTTCGCTCTGTGATCTGCTGCTTTGCTATCATCGTGTAAGTTCATGTTTACCATTTTGAATTCATTAATTTCTAAGTTTGTTCTGTTTTAGACATTAATCTCATTCATCATCTTCATAGTTTTTAATTGTTCGTTTACAAGGGAATTATCGTGCTCGATTTTGGTTAAAGATTAAAATCTGTTATTCTCATTTTCCATTAGGGTTAGATTCTTAATACGATGATGAATGATGCTTAAAATAAGACACGGCTATTTATGCAGTAAAGATTGTGAACTGATTATGTAATTTGTTGTGAATTCTCTGCAGATCATAAGTAACTCAACAAACCATGCCTCGGTGAGTTTTTCGAATTACGATAATTTTTTATTTTTTGTGATTTTCATTTGATTTCTGATGGGGCTAATGAGTGCTATAAATTGGTTGAATTTGCAGTTATTATTGTGATTATTGTGACACTTACTTAACGCATGATTCTGTAAGTTTCTTATCATTCATTCAATTATTATTTTTTGTTATTAGTTGGTTATGTTGTAAAGATTTAAGGCATACGTTATGGAGTATTACCATATTAATGAATTAATTAGGGGTTTAATCATCTTGTGTCACACAAGGCCTGTGGATGTTGTTATTATCTTTATATATGGGACTTGGGGTAATTTCTTTTGGGGTTGAGACCTGTTATCTGTTGACGTATTCTGGGGGTGTTAGGGATTGTTTATTAACATTGTTTATCTTTGTAGTGTCTTTTGTAATAAGCTGTTTGGAACAAGCAAATCCATACTGTTTATTTCAAAGAACATATTTCACACTCATATATAATCAGATAAATAGTGTGGAGTAGTCTTAGAGACCCTCAAGACAACTTACACAATACTGTGTAAGCAAATAAGCAATCCAAAAATTAAGGGGTCGGTGGTGGGGATTTTTTGGCTTTCTCTCTTTCCATCCATGATTTGATTTCTAAACTTTTTTTTTAATCTCTATTTTATGGATTTCTTTAATATAATGTAATTTGTGAATAGGTTGGGTTTTTTCTCTTATCATACAGGCTTTGGTTCTAAACTTGTTATTTAATTTTTATCCCAATCTTATGGATATTCTTTGATAGAATGTAATTCATGAAAAGGTGGGGTTTTTCTTTCCTCTTGCCATCCATGTTTTGATTACTAAACATGGTATTAACCTCTTATAATCCCAATTTTATGTATTTTCTTTGATGGAATGTAATTCATGAAAAACTGCCCGAGTTACTATTATGTGTTAATCTAATTGCAGTATTATGATTATTATCCCCTACCCTCCCCAACACTCTTCCATGTTATTATTTATGACTAACATAGAAAGTTAAAAAAACCATAAATACTGAGCACATGCTTGGTTTTATAGACATTAAAAATAATGCTCTAGGAACTTAGAATGCAACAATTCGATGTTAATGTTTAAAAGCATGCTCTAGGAATGTTGTGAGGTAAAAGGGAGAGCTTATTTTATTTACCTCAAAAGAAAGCAGAAGATAAACATATCAAAAATAAAAATAAAAAAAGTAAAGAAAAAAGAACTAAAATTAGCTCAAAATAAGAATTGGACTTATGTAAGTAAATTTTGGCAATCACCGGCGTGGCACACTTCACTATAATTTGACTGTTCACCTTTTGTAGACCTGCTTATATTTATCAAGTTTTTTTTAACATTTATGTGCAAATGTGCAATGAAAGTTGTCCCCAATTTGATATTGTAACCCAAGAAAATGTTATCTTCAGAAATAAGTAAACTCGTCCCTTACTGTTTGCAGATGTTTGTTTTAGCTAGTGGTGGCAAGATGGGCCTGTGGGGAACCAGGTTTTGGTTGTAACAAATGATTTTTTTAGTGCGAGTTGACCCACAAACCTTCTTTCATTTTTTTTGTTTATTTATTTTGCCATATAAAACTACTATGCTAACTGTGATTAGAAAAACATACTATTTCTAAATCTTGAATATAAATAATTAAATAGTTTAGGAGGTTGAATGGTTGATGCATAGAAATTGACACTGGGTGGGTTTCAATCCGCTTGTCCTCTTACCCTGCTCATTTGAGATGATACACAACACTTCCTGTTCTTTTATCTTTGACCCACTTGAGATAAAACACAAAATAAATCAACCATATTCATAAACTTGATCAAAACCACCATCTCTGTTTTGAAGTATTTATATATTTATTTATTTGTTTGTCTTTTAAGGTTTATTTAGTATATTACTTGAGGAAACTCTTATCTTGTGAGGAATATCTACATGACTTAGCAAGTAACTCACCTTTTTCTATCTTTTCTCCAGCCATCTGTAAGGAAGCAGCACAATGCCGGTTACAAACACAAGGTAGTCTCCCATATAATTCGTTAGTACATAACAGGACTTTTAGATTAGGATTATGACGTGTGTAATTCATCACAGGCAAACGTTAGGACCTACTATCAACAATATGAAGCACAGCAAAATCAATATCTAATTGACCAAAAAGTCAAAGAGCATCTTGGTCAAGCTGCAGCATATCAGCAAGTTGGTGCTGCTTACAACCAAATGAGACCTCGGCTTCCTGTTCTACCTACTCCAATGATGCCTATGCCTGGAATGAATCCAGCATTAATGCCTGGAATGAGGCCACCGATTTCTTTGCCTAGACCTCTTCCTGGTAAGTTCTTTTTCT
The DNA here is from genome assembly GCA_947179395.2 of Pulicaria dysenterica. Classification (NCBI taxonomy): domain Eukaryota; kingdom Viridiplantae; phylum Streptophyta; class Magnoliopsida; order Asterales; family Asteraceae; genus Pulicaria; species Pulicaria dysenterica. The sequence goes on along the minus strand of OX359292.1, from coordinate 69,014,307 downwards.
TTCTTCTTTTGTGTATATTGAAATGCTTGATTGATTGTTAAGGGGGTGTTTGGATTTGCGGTTAAGTTATTGTGGCAACTTGAAGAATAAGATAGTCAAATTATTGTTTGATTAATTTAAGGAGACGTTGGTTCTTTTACATTGCCTTAAAATTTTGGTATAACCATCTAATTACTTAAAAGACTTCACTAAGGCCACCCTTTGGTTTCATTTATGCTGATTCTGAGGAAATAAAATATAGTGATGAATTATAAATGGCAAAATGCACCTGCAGTCACATCGAGTTGTATAAAGAATACAAAATGCCCCTAAAAAGAATAATATCTAGAATCTAGATGGATTCCTGGAACATACTTGAGTGAATTAATCGGCCTTTTTTAGCCATTTTACAACTCTAGAGGTGAAAAGGTTAACTTTTATGGGCTATATGTCATTTTACGATTTTTTGGCAAGTTTTAATTTAGTGTAATGAGCATAAAGGAAACCAAATTGATAGTTGGGTAGCGTCTAGAGGTGTTTTATTAGTTGGGTGGCCTTCTTGAAAATTTTCAATGCTTAGATGACCTATCTATACAGTCTCCTGAAAAATATGTTTCTCAATGACCTATCATTGACACTAGAATCGTAAATAGTTTATGCCGAATACTCAAAATTGATTATGTTGCTTTATAGTAGTTTGATAAAGCACAAATTTACAACCCCTAACTGATTGATTCGGATAGATACTTCACTAGTACTCCCTGATAACTTACTTTAATAAACTTGTACTAGAGATGGTAAAATAGGCAGGTAAGGATTGGCCACGAAAACTTTGTGTCCAAATTCTTTAAATTTGCAATACAGAATTATAATGCTAAATCTGATTTTAAAAGCTATATTAGATCATTAGAAATCATAATTTTTTGGATAAAATGATCTATAGGATTTTACTTATTAGAAATACATTTAGATGACTTTCAACGCGTTTGACCCATCTGTTTTGTTTTGTTTTCTTTTATGTTCTTTGTTATTTTAAATAAGAGAGAAAAGTAACCTAGATAAACCTATTAAGAACTAATGGGTCAAAATTGTGACATATATGGTTGATATATCAGGATATCCAGGGATGCCTCAAATGGTAACACCACCAGGCGCACCTTCAGTCCCTGGTCATGTGAACCCGTCAATGCCTGGTCAGGTTAACCCATCTGTGCCCGGTCAGGTTAACAATGGTGTACCAAGGCCAATGCCGCCCCCAATGATGGTCCCTGGGAACTCAGGAACCCCTACGTCTGGTGGCCCGCCAATGTTCACATCAACTATGTATCAAGCTAACCCAACAGCACCGGCATCAGGAGGCTTTGAAGGTTCAAATAGCAAGGCCCAAACTCAGGATGCTGACCATTAATTAGTCTGCTAGAAAACAGTGTATCTGAGAACTGGCTTTGTACCCATGAACATCATTTCTGTTTGCATCCCCCTCCCCCTAAATTTTTTTTTGTATTTTTTCTTTTTCATTGGTGAGGACTGGGTATGCTTGATGCAGGTTTTAGGAGCTTCTCTTTCAAAAAAATATTCCTTTCTTTTTTGGGGGTAGAAGGAATGGGTATGTTTGTTTGGATGGCAAAATCTATGTTATATTACGGAATATGTATATATTGACCGCTACAACTCATCGGCCCGTCTGTTTTTCAGACAAAATGCCTATTATCTGTTTTGCCACCTCTTCTTTAAAGAGGTGGTCTGGAAGTTTTTGAACTCTTTTCTAGAGAGAAAAAAAGTCATATATCAATGATTTGAACCATTAAAGTTTAAACCATCAAAGTGGTAGGCGGTCGACTGATTATGGTTGAAGACTCTTTGAACAGATCGATCAGTGTTTTAAAAACAGGCTCGAGATTGATGTTTGTCACCCCTTCTTCATTTCTTCCCCTCCTTTTTAGGGTTGAAGACTTTTTGCACCAACTATTGATTGACAAAGATCGAGCTAGGGAAAAAACCGAAACCATTAGGGTTGGTTGTTGTCGTCGACTAAGGAAGTAAGGAAGGTGGGAGGTGTCTAAAGCAGATGGTATTGTTCGAAATTCTACGTATGTTTGTTGTTGTTTGGAGCCCTATGGGGTTTGAAGCAGAACGTCTTGATCAATAGTAAGCTATTAAGAAATGATTGTATCCTAGTAAATTTTATTCTACAAATTTTTCTAATGAAGGGTACATGAACATGAATGTAATAAAGAAGAAGTGTGCCCTTCTTAAAATGTTTTTTGGCCTAAAGATTAGAATGCGATAAATGACCAACAGTTTTAAGTTTTTCTTTTTATTTAAATGAAATGACAATTTCTAATCTGACGCGAAACACGACTTAAATCCGACATGAAAAAGTGATACGAACCTCAAAATGGGTCAAAGCAGGTCGACATGAAGTTGACACGAAAATAAATGGGTCGGGTTATGGTCAACCCGACAACCAAAAAGTGACCCTATAAGAGTAAAACTATAAAATTATAAATTTTTCTTTAATACTTAAAATTTAAATTTCAAAAAAGAGATTGTGAATTAAAATAAGTGACATCTTAGGCAATAAAAGTCAATAAACAAAAGTACAAAACATTTAAAGGTACAAAACTTAAATAAATAATAAAATATTTAAAGCTAAAATAATATTACATCGTTTTGCTATTTGTTATTTTGACAATATCTTTGACATTTGTCTACTTGGCATGAAGTTATTTTGGATTGACTTCGTAGCTGTATTTAATAATGCATTATTTTAATTTTATTTCAGTTATTTAATAATATTATTTATTTGTATTTGGTAGTAGTAGATTATATTGTTTAATATATTCAAATATATAAGTTGAATAAATATAAAGTCAAAATTTGTATTAAACGGAAACAAACAATGTATCAAAAGTTCAAATACAATCAAAACATACATAGAAAATTATATTTAAAGTTCATATTGAAGTAAACAAGGAATTAGATTAAAATGAAAATCGAAAAATTTCCGAATACATTTTGGCAAAATGGGTCGAGACGAAACAAGATACGAGAAAAAGGTGACACAACCATAACCTAACACGAAAATAAATGAGTTGTAAATGGGTCAACACAAAACTGACACAAACATGAACAACACGAGCTCGATAACCCAAACCTGACTCAAATTAAGCCATAAAAATGGAATTTTTGTATACTTGCAGCCTTCCTTAGATAACTTAGGAAGTGAAATCTTTTGGTATTAGAGGCCACAAGTTTATTTGCTTTTTAGCTTTAAAAAAGTTAAGAAATTGCTAGAGAAAAATTCGTCAAAATGAGTACTTGAAACAATTAGAGGCCACAAAATGTAATGGGTGGACCAACTTATCATTTTTGTTTAACACAATTGAAACGCATATACCAGAGCAAGGCTATTATTTTTCTTAAAAAAATAGAAAAAAGAAAGTAAAATAGTAATAATAATAAAAAAAACTTATGTTTAAAAACTCAACCTCAACCTTAGTCAAGTAAAGCAGTCAGTATGTGTTTTAATTATAAACCGTGAAAATTCAATGATCAACCTACAAAAATATGTGAAAGGAAATAATAATTGTACTCCAGTCTACAGGTAGACCCTATGATTTAATATGCGTGTGTTAACTATGCTATGCATCAGATGCGAAAGAAAGAGAGTGTCATTGACAACAAACAGATACATAAAACTCAGGGGCGAGCATGCTTCGGTTTTGGTATAAAACCAAAATCAAACCGTAAATTTCGGATTTTAGAAAACCAAAACCGTTCTGTTTTGGAGTGGTTCGGTTTTCGGTTTGGTTTTTGGTTTTTGGTTTGGTTTTACAACTTTTCCTTTTTAAACCATCAGGATTTGAAGTTACACAAAAGATTGAATCTACATTAATAACATCAAGACGTGTGCCAAGTAATTAAGATAAACAACTAGAAATGAATTTCAATATTTAGCTTGTAACACCCTGGAAAAGGGCCTAGCAGTAGTGACTTGTACCATGTGATGTGGTACTTGTACTGTGACCTTTATGTGAGTTTTAATTAACGTGTTTTAAGTGACTAACGCGTGTTAAGTGTTAATTAATGTGTTTATGTGAAAAGTATCGTTTGTGTCTAAAAGTGATGTCGTGTTATACGGTTTCGCGTAATGATTCCGTAGATATCCCCGTTGGTTAAAACGGGATGACATGTGTCAAGTTGTAAGTTAAAAAGGGGAACAAGATACCCGTAATTAATAATAAACACCCCAAGGTCGGCTTCAGTGAAGCCTTATCCCCTGGGTCTTGGCAAAACACACACAACTACACACACTTTCATACGTACAACACATTCACACTCAAACCTTTGGGAGTTTTGAGAAAGAAATCAAGAAGCAATCCTTTACAAGTGATTCCAGTGTCAGGTTTGAGTTCTAGCTACCGATCTTCTGCTGATTTGTGAGTATTTTTATGCTAGAACCCTAGTTTTATGTTCTTGATGAAGATACACCATTTTGATGGTGTATAATTGTGTTCTTATGAATTTTATTGTGTCAAAGGTGTTCTTAAGTGCCTAAGGATGTTAAACAACATGTGTAAACGATTGAATCTGGTTTGAATCGAGTTTTTGGTGTCAAAACGCGAGTTTACAGTTGCTGTGTGAAACACAGACGAAGACCTGCTGTGCAGGTACTTCCTACGGGCGTAGGAGATACACCTTACGGCCGTAGAAAGCATTGTATGTCTACTACGGCCGTAGGCAGGGTTTCTGCGGCCGTAGGATGTGTTTTTGTGTGATTTACCGTCTACGGACGATGGGACAAGGTCTACGAGCGTAGGTACATAACCTACGGTCGTAGGTCGCCAAAGAATAGCTACTATGGGTGTAGGAATAGGTTCCTGTGGCCGTAGTGCATTATTCGTTGGAAAGAAACTCTGCGGGCGTAGGGACTTGACCCTACGGCCGTAGGGAGTGTTTGACAAGTGTCCAGCGGCCGTAGGACTTGTCCTCTACGGCCGTAGTAACCTGTCATGTGCTGACAGCTTGTGTAACTTGTGTTTTAACCTATGTGTGCTATGTGTAAGTGATAACCAAGCCTGAACCTAATGTGTTAGGTGATTCGGACGACTCAGTGTGTTCTTGGGATTCCCGGATCCATATCTGCCTCATGTGATATCGAGGTGAGTACCGGTTTCCCATGAGACTCAGTAAGTAGGGCTATTGTGTGCATGTGATATGTGCCATGTGTATATGTGTGAATGCATGAGGTATGACGTGATGTAGTGACGCGGTGATAAAGTGATACAGTGACATAGTGTTATAAGTGATGCCATGTGATATAAATTGTGATACGTGATACGCATGCATACTGTGGACCCTATGGGTCAAACGTGTTTATGATTCCTGTCCGGACAGACGCAGTGGTTGAGGTCAGTTTGCTAACGCGGCTGGATCCTTGAGTGTTTTTCGGGATCAACGGTACTCGATGGTAAATTCCGGGTCTATGGGATTCGATGGCCATTTCCGGATCCCAGAGGGTTCTGCAGGCCGCCGTTCATCGACATACAGTGAGGATTTTGGTCTATGATCAAATCCGAACGGAGTCCTAGTGACTCAAACGTGATGGTAGACTGCTCTTCACTCCCCCACCGATGCGGTTGGTTGTGACTGATTCCCCAGCTCGGATTGTTGAGCCAGGCTAGCTACCTCGCAAGATATGATCCCGCTGACATGTCGGCACACCGCTACGTGATAGCTTAGCATTGTGTGCCATATTGTGACGTGATAGCATGCTTATTGGTACTTATGTGATACCTGTACTCACTAGCTAGTGTAGCTAATGTTTCGTGATATTTCCCTTTTCGCAGGTTAGTGATCAGGTGGCCTGGCGAGACGGGTTGCTATGGGTAGTGTTATTATGTACATATCTTTTAGAACACTTGTTGTTAACTCTGATACTTGTGACGATGGTCGGTGCATAGTGGTAACACTGGTTTATTTTTGGGACTTGGCTTGATTCATTGTTCTTGATCGCCAAGTCGATAAACGATACTTAATATGTAATCAGTGGTTTGTTCCGCTGCAAACATTTTGTGTAAATAAAGTTTTAATTTACGCAAATTTTAAGCTTGTGAAACCCGGTGTTACATATCTGGAAATAGATAAAATCTAGAAAAAATGAACTCGTCGACTCTAAACGGAGTGATGTAGGTGAAGTCAATTGAGTAGTCCGACGACCAAACGAAGCTACACTGTGAATGAGATCTAAATCAGTGTGAGCCATCTTTGGTGGAACCATGTAACATCCGTCCCACATCGGTTGGAGAGGGGAACAAATCATGCAAAGCGGACAATAAGGGTTTGGGTTGTTACTAACCATAATGTAAATAAGGGTAGTTGTGTAAAAGGAAAAGTCATAGGGTATTTGATTTTGACATGAATATAGAGATTTGGTTTTTTCGGTTTTTGAAACTATAAAAACCAAAACCGAACCAAAAAAGTCGGTTTTTGAAACTATAAAAACCAAAACCGTTGGTTGCTATATTGATTCAGTTTTTTCGGTCTGGATTTTTGTTTTTTGATTCGGTTTCGATTTTTCTGCTCACCCTAAATTAAAACTAATAACATTGCCGGGCAAGGCCATCGTATGTCTTAACATCAAAACTCTTTGCCAAAAAGGATATGCAAGTAATCTTCGGTCAACTGTTCGATAACAATTAATAGTGTTTGGAATTTGCAGCAAAAAGTAAGGAAGAACAGATTTCAAAACTGGTGGCAAGACCAAACACGTTAAATCTCAAAATCGGCCTCCTCTGGGATTGGATAATGTTGTAATATTTTTTATACTTCAAAATCGGCCAATCGCCCTAAACTATGTGCAAAAATGTACAAAAAGATTTCAGAATTCCATGTTTCCTTCTTTTTCTCGTATATCGCAGCATTTTGACATGTCTTGTGAAGAGTTGATGTCTGAAATGTCAAAAACCAGAGCTTCAACTTAGTGTTTAACAATACAAAAGGTCAAGTCTACACATTGATGTATAATAATCGAATATGTTGTTCAAAGATAGTAGTAAAAGTGGCATATGTGCGGCGGGTCAGGCTAGTTGAGCAATGTGTCAAAACGGGTTGCGTCTGATTGTGTTGAATCGAGACACTTTTTGCTCATAATTTAAAATGTTTTATAAATTATTCTTTGCCTAATACAGTTATATAGATTATACTATTCTAGTAATAACATGCTGATATTATCAACTTACCTCGTGTACTCTAGTTTCTGAATAATGATCCCATTTAGCAAGAGTTCTGAACAATAAACGTTTGCACCTACAAGTATACACACATATAATATCTTTTTAATATAGATTTCAAATTTTCTAGGAATAATGAAATATGGGTATTATCAATACCTTTGTCTAAGAAAGGAACACATGTTTCATAATCTTGTTCACAAGACAGTATTAGGAGATTATCTGAGATATTGTATTCCATGCTAGCTTGCTGATCGCCTTCCATAACCTGGGGAGCATATCATTATAACAAGAGTACCATTTACATATAAATGGGTCGATTTGGGTTGTCTTATCTCAAACAGGTCAAATGAGGAAAAAATAGCGAATGGGAACGGGTTCAGTTGGTGAAAGTCTCACTATCTATTTTTGATAATACATCCTAAATCACTCTATTCGAAGATTAAACATAACTATTGCAATAATATTGTTTTTTAATCATAACTAGTGCATCAGTAGTTCATAATGAAATTAGATGTACAAAAAGTGTTTTCAGGTCAAAACAGGATAGGGTCTACCTTGTTTTGACCAGAAGTATATGATGACCCGTTTCAACCCAATCCCTTTTTCGAATGTAGTGTATTACGATTGTAGTACTAATAAAAAAAAAATAAGAGTAGGATAGCACCTGGCCATGAACTGCCTTGACTAAAGTTTTAATAATTTCTCTATTAGGTTCCACGTTTGGGGTGATGATGACTCTTTGATCCTGGTCATCAACACCAAATAGATCATAAGGGCCCCCTTTGTATTATGCATTTGAAAAAAGATTTATGCAAAATTGAATACGGTCAGCTGTAATGTTGATGCTACTTAAAAATTCATGACAATCACCTTTAATAATCATATGGATCACTTTTAAAATCACATCCAAACACAAAAATTACCTTCAAAAGTGGATTTGCTCTCGCACGGGACAATGAAACAGGCATACTAAAGCCAATTTCTTTTTCCTTTTTGGTGTCTCTAAGGATGTAATGTTTCTCATCAATAACACACCTTGCTTGCTCACAGCTCTCTAGCCACAGCGGTGTCACAACTGGTTTACCTAGAGCCATTGCTTCTAACATCTTTTTTGTCCTTGCAAACCTATCCGCAACAAAATGTGTAGCATCTGAGCAATCTTTTGCCATACACGTTCCCAATTTTGTCATTATCTGCAAGGAACAAAAAAGAATATCATGATTTATATCCCTTACAAGGACGAGTTAGAAACAACAAGGCTATGATTAGAGGTGGCAAAATGGGTCAGTTTGGTAAAGGGTCAAAAGAGGTTGTTTCTGTATACTGGTTCAGGCTGACCCAAAGCTTTTAGTCATTTCATACACAATTAGTTCCAAAATTATTACAAAGAAATATATTAAAAATTCACATTTAGCACTCTAGCCGCGTTTAACCTCTTTGACGCATTTGACACGTTCATTTTAACTATATCTTCTTATTTATATTATTTTTACTGTTTGATCTGTTAAATATTAAACATAACCCGATAAGCCCCTTGGTATAGCTATGATGATAAATAAGGCGATTGAAAACAAATTAGAGAACCTTTCTCTGCTGCTTAACCACTTCATCATCAAGATTTTGACTGAACAATACACGAATTTCCACCATACTTCTATGTCTTCTCAAGTCCTTTGGTATCGAATCAGGGAAAGATTGTGCAAACCCGAATCGACTAAGCTCATTCCTGAGAGAGAAACTTGTGGAATTTCTTTTTATCATTTTTTTGCTCTTCCCATTTGATGATGATGATTCTTTCATCTTCTGTTCACTACCTACAGATTTGCTCATTGAAACACATTTAATGTTAGTAACATCTGCTAAACTCGGTTGGGTGAATTTCTGTATCGATGATCCTCTCAAAAGCTTCTTTCCAGATGTTGCTCTGAATTTGGAAGCAGAACGAGCTTTCCTCTTTATCCTTGACGACAAAAGAGCTTCCTTGATACTCCCTGAAGTCTCACTGGGACCCACAACTGAATTTTCATTGCCTCTTCCAAACTTAATATTCAAATTTGCAGTTTGTCTCGTATTTCGACATGTCCTTTTCTTTTTAGGCCAGTTCCAGGTATCAAACTTCGAATTACCAAAGGTTGTTTCTAAACTAGGACAGTTAATTCTCTTCTCCACCAAAAAATTTGTATCTAAATCACCTGTTTTTCTTTTATTAAGGATGTTACCCTCTTTACCCTGAATAGTATATCCCAGAGTACATGTCTTTTCAGCCCTCTTTGAACATTTCTCTGATGACCCATGCCTCGTTCGACAAGCCACAGGTGAAAAGATTTTAACTTTGTGATGCATTTGCTTATGTGACTCACATTTTCTATAATCACGATCTTGAATATTTTCCTTTTCTGAATCTGAAGCTTTCTTTGGAGTAACAACTTTTAAAGATTCATCATGTGAATTCTTCAAATTTTCAGGTGGTGGGGCATACAGCAAGGATTCCATAGCTTCAGCTGCCATTTGGGTGTCGAAACCAACAAATTCATTTTCAATCTGTTCATCAGACTTATTCACATCAGTTCTGGAATACCTTCCATTTGAGTTAACAAGAACTGATTCTTTAAATCCATTTTCAAATTTTTCATCCAAATGCTTCTCTCTTTGAATGTGGAGTTCTTTTTTGTTTCTTAAAACAAACTCCTCTACATCATCGGGCTGATTTTCATTCCAATCAAAGGTTGAAATACCAACTTTGGTCAATAGACTGGCTTTCTTTGCTAATTTTTGGGACCCTCTTGCACATGAAGCAAGGGGTGATCTTAGTCCATCAAATTTTGGAATTCTGGTTTCTGGAGATGAATTTGCAACATTAACTGAAAGAAAATGATCCACAAAGCTCAATGCATTAGCTTGTGATAACTCCCCGGGTTCTGGAGAATCATTAAATGCTCCAATTGCATTCTCAAAATCGTTGGAATGTGCCTTCAAGCTAACAAACTCAACTCCTTCTGAACTTTTATCCTCTCTGCATTGCTTGCTAAACTGATTCAGATCAACTTTTGCCACATTTTCATCATTTAATATAAAGTTCTCTCTTGATTTCCTAGTAAATACTTTTTGATAACGAGTGTCAGCATGTATAGAGTTGGGACCGTTAGGGGTTGCTTTGTCTGTCAAATTACTTCCTACAGAAGACCGAACCTCAAATGAGTGTGCACCAACGGCACTAGCACGTCGCCATAAATGTCCTGATAAGGAATACGGTTAAAATGAAACAGATATATAAATTCTCATGCATGTAAAACTATATCAGGTACATAAGAATACACGTGAGCCATTTTCTTTAGCCGTAGCATGCACAAAAGAATATGCTAGCATTCTTGAGTAAAGATTGTATATATGTTACTAATCAAAGAGAACAGATCACATCTGCCCCCATAAACCTGTATGTTTCATGAGAACCAATTTGTATGCAACCAAATGAGAAGAAGCATTAGTGGTAGAACTTTGCTTCTATCAAATCAAAATCACAAGAGAACGGAAGCAAATCACTTGTAAGAAAAAAAATGGTTATCAATTATTTTAATATGGGATCCATCAAACTTTACGAGGATTAATTAATCGCGCCATATTATCACGATTTTAAGCTAAAAGAACAGATTAAGAGGTTACAAGAAGCTTAACTTGTAATAATGAAACATATTTCTTGAGCACAGATATTGCTCATGTTTACGTCAATTATGAGGCATAGTTATTCATGATATTCGGTGAAGAATAAACAGAAAAAGAGATGCACAAACCACAGTTTTCAAATGACATTACCAAATTATTGACCTTAAATGACAGTTTTAGATAGTCATAGAGTTCCCCCTTGGCTTACCTCTATTTTTTCCTTTTTGCTCAGATATTACTTCATCATCACTATCCAACACAATATCATCTTCACTGTCATCTACCATTAGTGCTCTCAGGTCACCAACAAAATGCGGAATATCTAACTCCTCAGTTTCCGCATCCAAATTCACAATTTGGCTTTCCTTGCTGGGGATTTCCACTTCTTCAGTGTAATCAAAATCCCTAGCAACAAGATGACCATCCTCAACACTTTCATCAAGCTTATCCCCTGTGTTGAATCAAGAAAAAGACACACAAGCCCTTATGAAATCACATAGCATTTATCTTCTGTAACTATGAACCCAAACTCTTATGAAATCGAAATCAAATAATCAATACAGAGTATTTCCTCTAATCAAGAAAACGGATTTCACTTGGATATTTTGAATTTCAACAGCTAATCTATGCAGTCATAAACTTCAAACATAACTAACAAACAAAATTCCACCTTTTTAACATATCATCATATCTCAAGGACTAGTTAAAAGCTAGAGCGAGGTCGCGCACACGTGTGAAGGAAAGAAAGTGTACCAGCTTCATGATTGTTAAATCCAGCCATAAAATAAACCCTCTACGCTGATCCAAAACCCTAATCAGTTCTTTCGACTCACATCAAACTCCTACAACAACAACATCAAAAAACAATGAATTAGAAACAGCAAAAAGGACATGATTTTAACAGAAGATGGAAGAATCGAGTGGGAAGCTTACTCGAGAAGATACTGATGACTAGCGTTAACTAATTGGAAACTTAATCGTCAATCGGAGGAGGTTAAAATCATGGAATATGATGTGTAATTGGTGAAATTACAGCTCAGTGGCGCAAAATTGATGGTGAAAAATTGGGGTTTAAGAGATCGTATGATGAATTTGAGAATGGTATATGAAGCAAAATAGTAGTGGATTTTTGCGGGAAATTTGGAGAAAAGATTTATAAAAAAGGTGGGGCATTCCGAGAATCGAACTCGGGACCTCTCGCACCCAAAGCGAGAATCATACCACTAGACCAAATGCCCTCACGCCTTGTATTCCTTCTTTAGACCTTATACACGATATAGCCTTATTACTTTATTGGGAGATGACTTGTACACAATACAAATTAGCCATACATAACAATTATGACTTTTATGCCTTTATCTACCCACTAACTTTTATTCTCAACCATAAATTCAAGGGTATAATAGTACAAACAATCACTTTTTGTTGTGTATGGTTAATTTGTGTTGTGTACAAATCACTTCTTTACTTTATTAGATACCCCATATAAGTTTACTAATAATTTAAATCAGTAGGATTAAAAAAGAACACTGGTTTTGAAAAAACAAGAACAAGTTATCCCTTAAACATAATCAAACACCTTCTTCAATAGTGTGCATGAAATGATATATAGGTATTCTTTAGAAAAAAAATATGCTAGTGGGCATATGTTTTTTTAAAAAAGATTGTATCCGTAGATGTTTTTAAAGAAAATTGTTTGTTTATAATAAATAACTAAATACCACTTTGTCCTTCACATGTATTTTAACTATGTCACATCTTTTCTTACAAAAATTTAATAAGATATAAGACATTTTCCTTTCTTTTAAACAAATGTCAATTTAGTTGATCAACAATCAAGCTTGTGATTGTAGACAATAAGACATACGACTTAATGAAGTAGTAGACACTAAAGTTGTTGGTAAATTTGGTTGAAGTTAGAACTTGAAGCTAGAGTGTATGACGTGTGTCCTCATTCATTATTTCTTACGAGTTTAAGTTTATACAAGCGTTCACCAACTTTGACAGGCACAACATTGCAAGCAAATAGAGCAAAAAGCTTACCCTGTTCTTTTTATCATAAAATTTTTATTTGGTTATATCCATATATATTTTAAGTTATTTTATACGTTGAGATAAAAACAATAAATCGCCAACACTGATGGCCAAGGGAGGCCAAAACATTGATATCAAATGAGACTAGTACCATCCGTGACTCTAGGATTTTCGTTTAGGGTTTCGATTCCAAGAGGTGATTGTTAGAACCTAGAGGGGGTGAATAGGTTATATGTCCAATTTTTGAAGTTTTTACAAGTTCTTGCAAGAAAATAAAAGATATAGAGTTAGAGAGATATCACCAATCACAAGTTGAACACAATGATTTATAGTGGTTCATGCAAGTGTTAACAAACTTGCACTACATCCACTCCTTGGCCTCACCCACCAAGAATTTGATCCACTAGCTTCTCTCTTTGAAGGTAGAGATAAACCTTTTACATTTCTCTTTTTATACTTGCAAGAATTAATCTTCAAACTTGCAAATAAGGTAAAGATAACCTTTCTTCACTCTAATTCTCAAGGCTAGAGTTGATCCTCACTTCACTCTAATTTGGTAGGATAGAGTTGATCCTTACACTATTACAAATAATATGAAAGTATGGAGTAGTGTTTAAGCTTTGATGGCTTTGACTCTTGCTTGAATCTTGAACTTGAAAGATGAAATAATATTCAAAGATATGAGCTCAAGTATTAGAGAGTATTCTGAATGTTTTGTATTTGCAAGAGGTAAGTAATAAATGAGGTTTGAGTTGGTTTAAATAGAGAAAAAGGTCCAAGTCTCAAAACTGTCCAGAAGTGCGACGGTCGATCCACGGTCGACCGTGGCTCGACCGTGAGTCGTCTGGCAATTTTTGGTTTTTGCAATATAGACGTTGGGCTTTATTTAAAACCACACTCAACTCATTTTTACCATAAAAATCAACTGAAAAGTAGATGTTTAAAAGGTTGGTTGATCCCATACTTCTAATGTTTGAATTCAAACACAAAAATGGAAGTTTAGAAACCAATACACAAAGTATGTTGGAATTTTACCCCTTTGGGAGATTCCTTTGCTAGATATGGTTGTGTATTGTTTCAAAGTGAGATTGTGTTTGGTATTTGCTTAAAATGGGAAGTCTTAGAGTAAATCAACCCACAAAAATAAGTTTATAAAAATTTGTCACTTTTTATAAAAGTTTTATAAAAATAATTTTATAAAAACTTAAACTTATTTTAATTATTTTATTTTTATACTCATATCAATTGAATATATTCTTGTAGGTATCTTCGGCGAAGACTTCATCTTGAATGTTGATGGCGCTTTATCTTCGACGATTTGGATTTTGACGATTTATATAAACAAACTTTGTAACAAATAAATATAACTATTTATTTGCTTGACTATATATATATATATATATATATATATATATATATATATATATATATATATATATATATATATATATATAGATGTATATATGCACATATGTTAATGTTAATGGATACAATTATATAGACATATTGTATATTTTTGAATTAACAAAAGAGGATATAAATTATATTCCTATTTTCCCAACAGTGATATCTACAATTTTCATTCTAATTTCAGATTTGTTTATCTCGATTCAAAGGAGAGACAACAGCGGTTTCATCTTCATTTGTAGGGGTGACATGTATGGTTTGAAGGTTCATGGTCCCGGTCCTATTTGAAACTTTTCATATGTGTTATCTTTATATACTTTAAAGTAGAGATGCAGAAAAAGTCGAAACCGACATAAACGGGAGGGTTATGCTAATCGGGGAAGGGGAAAACCCGACTATTTTAAACGGGGACGGGTTTGGTGATCCTCCTCCCCCCCCCCCCCCCCCGAATTACCCGATACCCGATTATAATTTAATATTATATATAATTAATTTTATATAGATAATATGCAAATCTTTATACTCTATCACACAATCTAATTTTAAATTTTTTTTTTTTTGATTTTTTTGGTTTTGATATTTTGGATGCATTTAGACTCTTTAAGAGTTTAATTTCATTCAAATATGTAGATAATTTTGTACAATTTAGTATAATCGTTTTCTAAAACTCGTGACCTTAACGTTGATGATCCCCGTGTTGAAAAATCACAGTTATACTTAACGGGTATCTTCACGGTTAAAATTACTCGTTTAATCTCATGTTTATATTAAAAGGGGATACCTGTTTCCCCGCGGTTTTCTCACGTAACCTAACGGGGATTCCCGTTTAAATCCCAACACTTTTTTTAAGTGAGGACAGATACAGTTTCTTATAATGGAACGGGGACGAAGGGACCAAAGCCCCGTAAACCCGCCCCGTTGCAGTTACTTTAAGGTTTAAATGTTCATTTCCATTGATATTTTGAATGTTTGCATTATTTAACTTCACCAATTATAAGGGTTTGAATATTCATTTGCAATGACTGTTTATGGTTTAGATAATTAGATATAAGTTTGAATGTTCATGTGCATCTGTATGTTGAGTTTTTCATTGTTCATCTTTGAATGTTCGATTTGCGTTTGAAGTCATTTTTTCTTCTTTATGATCCCCAAGTCAGTTCTTTTTCATGTTTTTCTAGCTCATCTTCATCTTCATGGTTCTTTATTATTTAAACAACATCATTAATCAGTCATACCATGTTCTCGAGTTTTTTTTAACGAATGAAAGTAAAGAGAAAAACTAGAGAAATTGTATTCTCGAGTTTAATTTAACAGGAAAGGAAAGAAAAAAGGAGAGGTTTGAAGGAGGCCCTCTAAAAATGAGAAAATTTGAAAGGAAAAACTTCTCTTTTCTTTTTCTTTTATTTCTCTTAAACACGAGAAAACACCATTAGAGTCACAGAATTATAAATATATGAAAAAAAATATGAACAACTACTCATAAAATAGTAATTTTTGAGAGTCTAGCTAATATAAATAAAATGTAAACTTGGAAGTCGTACACATTTTAATCCCTTAATACATTTTAATCTAATTTGCTAAAAGTCTTTAAAACATAAGGAGTATTTGTTTTTCTTCTACACTAGTTTATTGACCCGTGCACGCACAGGTATTTTGGAAGTAAAATTTTCAAATAAATATAATGCAGTAAATGAAATATTACATTTGTGATATGAATATACTAATATAAAAAAATGTCATATTACTATAAAATTTATACTAAAACGTAGATAAAAATAAGACGGTCGTAAATATATAATTATTTTTTCTCTAAACAAAATGTATCACAAGATAGTGAAGTTACTAAACATAATTTATAAATAACTTATAATTAATTACATTAGTATACAATTTTTATAAAACCCCCTCACAATTTCCATCCAACCCCCTCTCCCAATAGATTAAAATTGAATTCAAATTCTTATATCCACGATTTTTAATCCACTATTTTTAATCTTTCCAAAATTGTTTTAAGAATTGAATAATTTTAAAATTGAAGGTTGTGATTGGTTAATTAAGACTCAATTTATGGTTATTTTTGAAAAATTTGCATGTTTTTTATATAGATATAGATTGATTAATATATGAAATATCCTTGAACTATTTCAAACTTAAAAAAACCTCAATCTTCTTGTCTCAAACCACAAACCTACCCCCTCTAGAATTATTTACACAAGACCTAAAACGCATTAACGCAACAATCGATCGCCACACTATTTATAGTATTTAAACCTTTATGCGCATCTCCATTATTCACATACTCCCTCAAGTGACCTCACCTTACTTACATTCCCCGACTCTCATCAACCTACTCACAGTCTCCGAGTCTACAACCTTCACCACTGTATCCACACTCAGCATCGGCACCTCCAGTATTTCGAGCACTTAATGTCATGGTTGTTTTCTACCTTTTTATTGCAATAACAGTTTATTGAGACTTAGTAAATATATAATAAAATTAATATTACATCCATTCAGATGTTTTACAAGAAAAAGCTAAATATAAGCAACATGTAATTAAACATTAAAAACCATATCTTATTGTTCAAATATAATATTCAAATTCAGATATATATACAATCTCCTACAAAACAAGCAACACTTTTAAGATCTTGTTATAAATATTGTGTTCCTAGTTAACTTATATAAGTTATAAAATATTTTATGTTTCTACAAAGAGAAAATACATGAATAAAGCTCTTTCATGATTGTATTAAAAAAATTCACAGTTTACATATATTTATGTATATATATACTATCATATAATAAATTTAACATTCTCTCTCATACTTTACTTATTCTCTTAGGTGGTGTTTGGTTTGATGGATTATTTTTTGAAGGAATTAGATTGTTGGAAATAATTGGATTTTGAAGGATTTGGAATTTGAATCTAATTCCTTTCTTGTTGTGTTTGGTAGTTTCAGGAAATAGAATTCACTTCCCCACCCCCAACCACCATCGCCACCTTCACCACCACCTCACTGCCGCCGCCCCCGCCCCACTGCCGTCGCCACCATCACCACCTCACTGCCGTCGCCACCTTCACCTCACTGGTCGCCGTCGAAGGCCTCGTATGTCGAAAAGAAGAAGAAGAATGAAGAAGAGAAGAAGAGGTTACCTGGTTGTCGAAACCCTAGATCGTCGTCGCCCTTTGGTCGTTGTCGAAGCCCTAGATCGCCACCACCTCACTGCCGTCGTATGTCGGAACCCTAGATCGCCGTCGCCCTTTGGTCTTTGTCTAAACCCTACATCGCCACCACCTCACTGCTGTCGTATGTCGGAACCCTAGATCGCCGTCGCCCTTTGGTCTTTGTCGAAACCCTAAATCGCCACCACCTCACTGGTCGCCGTACGTCGCAACCTTAGATCGCCGTCGTCCTAGGTCGCAGTCGCCCTATAGTCGCCGTCGAAGGCCTTTAGCCGTCGCCCTTTGGTCGCCGTTGAAGGGCCACCGTCGCCTGCCGTCGACCTTTGGTCAATGTTTCACGAGTTTAACTCGGGAATTTAGATTCCATAGGGTAAGGGAAGGATTTTGAAATCCCACAGTTGTGGGAATGTTTTCCATGTTTCAAATTCCTTTTCCTTTCTCATTTTTGAACCAAACACATGATTTGGTTGGAATTGGATTCCAATTCCCACCAATTCCCAAGGAATCCATCAAACCAAACACCATCTTACAGTTTCAACAAATGTAAATTACTAATATACCCCTCAAGTAACCTCTACCTCTCTCCTACTTTACAAATTCACCAATAAACATTATTCTATAAATACACACTTCCTCAACCACAAATAACCTCCACTTTTCTCCTACTTTACACACTCACCAACAAATATTATTCTATAATTATACACTTCCCCAACCATAAAAAATAAAGAAAAAAATTATTTTGTTGATTTATGAAGATTTTTTTTCTAAAAATAAAGAAAAAAGTTGATGAAGAAAAAAGGAAATGAAATGGCATATATGTTACCGAGCATAAATTATTCGTCACTGCAACATTGTGCAGGTACCATGCATATATATATATATATATATATATATATATATATATATATATATATATATGAGACGGTTCAAACGAGAACCATTTCGTACGAGAACTACGAGAAACAATTATAGTCATTGATTAAAGAGATGAGGGGTTCAGATTAAAGAGATGTTAATAGATAACCTTGAACTAATCAAACTTATCCTTAATTAATTAGTGGTAATTTGGACATTTTTACATTACCCCCACTTTTTTAAACTAATAATACAAAATTAACGAGAAAATTATTCTCTTTGATTTAAGACCGATTTTGATATATTTTTTTCAAAGTTTTTTATTCGTGTTTGCTAGGTTTTTTCAATACAGCTCGATATGCGTACATGTGCAGATTTTGCACTTGTGCAAATTTTGCACATATGCATATGCACAGATTCAAATGTCGAGCTGTACTGAAAAAAAAACAACAAACGCAACAGTCATTTTCCAAAAAAAAATATAGCAAGATCAGTCTCAATTTAAAAAACATAAATTTCTCGTTAATTTGGTATATTTTTTTGTAATTTAACACATTTTCGGTTGATGTATATATTAGTTTAAAATGGGGGTGAAGTAAAAATGTCCATACTACATTTTCTTATTTGAATTAAAAAATAAAGGAAATCAAATGATTGGTCAGAAATAGTTTTCGGAATTCTCGTACGAAAAACAGTTCTCGTTTAAATTGCTCCATATATATATATATATATATATGTCACGTGTCAAACCCATAATCCATCTTACCCATCTTACTCTAAGTTGCATTTTATTTGATCTTAATCATATATATATATATATATATATATATATATATATATATATATATATATATATAAATTGGATCAATAAATAACAATGTGTTAAACAAATAACCTAAAGAACCAATCTGGACATTTGGATCATCAATATCAATGGATGAGATTGATCGATGGCAAAACTGTAATTATTATGTATTAATTTAGGAAGAATAGGGCAAAAATGTAATTATCCCCCCCCCCCCAACACCCACGATTTTTAAAAAAAAAACCTCAAAAACATTAAATTGGCATAACTTTTTAAGTTTTGTGAATTTAATCAAAAAAATTATACTATTCTTTTAGTTTTTTAATCATCTTTCAAACAAGATCACTCTTCCTATACTTTTCTAAAAAAAAATTGAAAATGATTTTTTTTTTAATTTTGGCAACTGTACAGGAAAAACACCATTTTTTTTTGCATTTTGGCAGCTCGTCGCTAAGAGCTGAATATCGTCGCTAATGAGCTGAATGTCGTCGCTAATGAGCTGAATGTCGTCGCAAAAGGTTCATCTCAGATCAGAAATTAGCGACGATGAACTTAAATCTGTCGTCGCAAATAAGCAAAGTCGTCGCTAATGACCTTGCAGTCATCACAAATGGTTCGTCTCAGATCATAAATTTTGCGTTTTTCGTTTTTTGCATTTTGCATGTGTATACGGATTTACATTCTGCGTTTTGCATGTTTTTTGCATTCTGCATTCTCCATTTTTTTTTGCATTCTGCATGTTTTTTGCTTTTTACATTATTCATTATTCATTCTTCATGTTTTTTGCATTTTGCATTCTTTATGTTTTTTGCATTTCTGCATTATTCATGTGTTTTGCATTTTGCATTCTTTCATTCTGCATGTTTTTTTCATTCTGCATTCTTCATTCTGCATGGTTTGAATTACTCAGCTCAAAATGCAAATTACGGATTTTGCATTTTGCATTTAGGCTTAAATGAATCAAGCATATAAGAATTTTGAATTTTGGCAGTTGTAGTGTTTCTGTGTACAGAATTTGCATTTTGACAGCATGTTGTGTTTCTGTGTACGGAATTTTGCATTTTGGGTTTACAGATTTACGTTTTTTGTATTATGTATGTTTTTTGCATTTTACGGATTTGCGTTATACGGTTTAGGATTTATGTTCTACGGATTTTGCATTCTGCATGTTTATATTTTGCTATTTTCGTTTTTTGCATTCTGCATTTAATATGAACACAGCTCAAAATGCAAATTTTGCATTCTGCATGTTTATATTTTGTATTCTACATTTTATATTTTGCATTCTGCATTTTACGTTCTACTGTTCTATGTTTATGATCTACGGATTTTGCATTCTGCATGTTTATATTTTGCGTTTTTCGTTTTTTGCATTCTGCATTTAGTATGAACACAACTCAAAATGCAAATTTTGCATTCTGCATGTTTATTTTTTGCATTATGCATGTTTATATTTTGCGTTTTAGTATGAACACAGCTCAAAATGCAATTTTTGCATTCTGCATGTTTATATTTAGCATTTTAGTATGAACACAGCTCAAAATGCAAATTTTGCATTCTGCATGTTTATATTTTGCATTCTGCATTTTACGTTCTACGGTTCTAGGTTTATGTTCTACGGATTTTGCATTCTGCATGTTTATATTTTGCGTTTTTCGTTTTTTGCATTCTGCATTTACGTTATACATTATATATTTTTTGATTTTTTGATTTTTTGCATTTTGCATATAGTATGAACACGGCTCAAAATGCAAAATTTGCATTTTAAAAAAAAAAAGTTTCTGAAATATATCAAGCCCGGTCTTGTTTGAAAGAGGACGAAAAACTGAATCTAACGGTATAATTTTTTTGTTAAAATTGTTAAAATCGAACGAGTTATGATCATTTAAAGTAAGTGGGGTTTTTTTTAAATTGTTGGGGTTGCTGGGGGGAGGGGCTGTGAGCGACGATTAAATTGGTTTTTTTTAATTTTCCTTTTTTGCCCCTAAACTATGTGCCACGTGTCATCACGAGAGGAGGTTCTTTAGGTTCTATGGTTAAGGGGGGTTCTTTGTTTAACCATACCCTATATATATATATATAGAGAGAGAGAGAGAGAGAGAGAGAGTTAGGTTCAAATAAAAAGAAAATTAATGTACTAAATGTAAGGAGAAACCAGATGTTGCCACGTGTATTTTATGTATTAAGGTTAAAATAGGAAGATTAATAAATTTCTCTCTTTTCCATATACAATACCACTCCCCAGCCCTACGTAACCCTACCTTCCCCCCCCTTTTTTTTTCCGCCTCCACCAATTTTCCCCATCTGAGATTACTTCAGCCTCCCCCAAAATTTAAAAAAAAAACCACCACTTACTTTAAATGATCATAACTTTTCGTTTTTAAGAATTTTAACAAAAAATGTATACCGTTAGTTTCAGTTTTTCGTCCTCTTTCAAACAAGACCGGACTTTATATATTTCTAAATTTTTTTTTTTTGAAATGCAAAGTTTGCATTTTGAGCTGGGTTCATTCAAACCCAAAATGCAAAATCCGTAGTTTGCATTTTGAGCTGGGTTCATTCAAACCCAAAATGCAAAATTCGTAGATGCTGGGTTCATTTAAACCTAAATGCAAAATGCAAAATCCGTAGTTTGCATTTTGAGCTGGGTTCGTTCAAACCTAAATGCAAAATGCAAAAAACGTAAACGTAAAATATAAACATGTAGGTCATCTAGATGCTTCCAAAATGCAAAAATTATAATAATGCAAAATGATCATTGGTTTTGGTAGCTGGAAAGACATTGAAAATGCAAGTAGTCACAAGTAAAGAAACAAATAATTGTTGGCAACATTTTGTAATCTGCAGGTTTGATCTTATGAGTGGAAGCTATAGGTAGGTATGTATATATATTGAATTTAAGGATATAATGAATGGGTAGCTACGTAGCATATGCGGGTTGGACATGTATATGATCATGCACCAATTAAGTAGCTATGTACATTTTCATTTACACACACACACACCAAATTGGTGGGGCTGATTGTGGGTAACTAAACAAATTGGGGCAGATTTCGTATGGATCAGATGGGTAAATGCAAAATTACACATTCAACCCAAAATGCAAAATTCGTACAGAATACTACATTCTGCCCAAAATGCAAACAAAAATTTCATGATAAAAAAAAGTTTAGTAAAATATTAGAAGAGTGTTCTTGTTTGAAAGAGGATTAAAAAACTAAAAGATTGGTATAATTTTTTTGTTCAAATTCACAAAACTAAAAAAGTTATGACGATTTAAAGTTTTTTGAGGTTTTTTTTATAAAATTCGTAGGTTGTTGAGGGAGGGATTTTCCATGTTTGCCCTTTTCTTCATAAATTAATACATATAATTACAGTTTTGCCATAGTTCAATCTCATCCATTGATTTTGATGATCTAATGGTCCAGATTGGTTCTTTAGGTTCTTTATTTAAGATGAGGTTATTTGTTGATCCATTATATATATATATAGGGTTCATGCGAGAACCATTGTTAGCGCGAGAACCACGAGAACCAATCTCAGCCTTTCCTTTGATATGGGAAGTTCATGGATGAGAGAGCGTGGAGAATAGAGTGTGACAGGGTGCATGTGAGGAATTCATGGGTGGACAATGACATTGAAATAGGGGGAATTGGACGGCTCATAGTGGTTCTCGCGGTTCTCGCACTAAGAATGATTCTCACATGAACTTTTTCATATATATATATATATATATATATATATATATATATATATATATATATATATATATATATATATATATATATGGAGGTTCAATAAGAATTAGAAATTAAATGAGAATGAGAGACTCAGTCTCAGCTATCCAATTCCCCTTCTTCAATGTCATTGCCCACCAATGAATTTCTCACATGCACCCTGCCACACTCTATCCCCTCACTCTCTCCATTTATGAATTCTACTTACAAAATGAACGGCTGAGATTGAGTCTCACATTCTCATTTGAACTTATATATATATATATATAGGGGATGATTCATTCGAGAACCGCTGTTAGCGCGAGAACCGCAAAAACCAATCTGAGCCGTTTCTTAGATATGGGAAGTTCATGGATGGAGAGCGTGGATGATAGAGTGTGGCAGAGTGCATGTGAGGAATTCATGGATGGACAAAGAGATTAAAGTAGGGGGGGATTGGACGGCCAAATTGTTAAGGGCCAAATTGGAAAATTTAAAATAAAAAAAAACTCACGCTTCCATCACAAAACCCAACAGCCCCAACATTTAAAAAAAAAAACCTCCACTTACTTTAAATGATCATAACTCGTTCGTTTTTAATAATTTTAACAAAAAAATTATATCATTAGATTCAGTTTTTTGTCCTCTTTCAAACAAGACCAGGTTTGATATATTTCTGAAACTTTTTATTTTTTGAAATGCAAAGTTTGCATTTTGAGCTGGGTTCATTCTAAATGCAAAATGCAAAAAACAAAAAACGCATAATATAAGTTATCTAGATGCTTCCAAAATGCAAAAATTATGAAAATGCAAAATGCAAATCCAACATGATTCAATGAAAATGCAGTCTAAAATTCAAAATTACACATTCAAACCCAACATGCAAAATCCGTATAGAACACTACATGTTGCACAAAATGCAAACAAAAATTGCATGTTAAAAAAAAATTTAGAAAAATATGGGAAGAGTGATCTTGTTTGAAATAGGATTAAAAAACTAAAAATTTGGTATAATTTTTTTGTTTAAATTCACAAAACTTAAAAAGTTATGATAATTTAAAGTTTTTTGGGGTTTTTTTTTTTAAAATTGTGGGTTGTTGGAAGGGGATTTTCCATATTTGCCCTTTTCTTTCTATATTAATACATTATAATTACAGTTTTGCCATCGTTAAATCTCATCCATTAATTTTGATGATCCAATGATTTAGATTGGTTATTTGGGTTCTTTGTTTAATACATGGTTTTTTATTGATCAAATATATATATATATAGGGGAATGTTCATTCGAGAACCGTTGTTAGTGCGAGAACCGCGAGAACCAATCTCGGGCGTTCTTTGGATATGGGAAGTTTCATGAATGGTGAGCGTGGAGGGATATAGTGTGGCAGAGTGCATGTGAGGAATTCATGGGTGGGCAATGACATTAAAGTTGGGGGAATTGAACGGCTCAGATTGGTTCTCGCGGTTCTCGCACTAAGAATAGTTCTAGCATGAACTTTTTCATATATATATATATATATATATATATATATACACTAGCGAATTAGATTCACACAAAGTTTTGATGCAAAAAGGATTAGGGTCAATCACTCATTTGGTATATTCAGGATTTAATAATTGTTTACTTATGCTAATTATTGATTACCTTTTTTCTTTCTTTTTAAAAAGCCCAATCACCTTTTCTTCCTCTTTACCAATTAAATCATGTACTTTACCACTTATGCTAATATTCTAAAATAATTTGTTAATGTTATAAGTCTATTTTTAATATATTAAAAAATTAAAGATTAAATATTTGTTTATGATTGAAACTTTTGTAGCCTCACAAATTTTCAAGTGTCAACGAACGAGTTCAGTTTTAATTAATTATTTATTTTAATTAGAGATTTAAACTCAACCAGTTTAGTTTGTTACTTAAGATTTTAAGCAATTAAGACTGATTGCCAATATTTGTAGTTTATGACATTCTAGATTTTAGTGTCTCATTTAGTTTTTTTCCCCTATTCATGAGCACAGTTCCCTTAGCATTCGAGTGGGTTAGAAGACTAACACAACTAAATAATATTTCTTTGATCTATTTTGAAATCGTAACTTAAAAGTGTACTAAACCCCCCAGAACAAATCCTCATTCCGTACCCAGTCTCATTTAGTTAATTCTAAATCTAAAGTCTCATTACTTTTTGCGATTATCCAATTTATAAGAAAAAAACCAATATAACGAAAATATAATTAAGGGAGATAATCTGTATACAACAGATTTTTGTCATACACAATAATTATTTGTTGTTTGGATCATAATACCATTGAATATGTGGACTAGATTAAATGATAGTGGGATTCTAGAAGTATAAAAATCACAATTGTTATATATGACAAAAACTTGTTGTATATAAATCAACTCCCTGTAATTAATGGTTAATTAAAATACCAAATCCACTAATATGTAAATCCAAGACACATGATGTCATCCCATGTGACATCTATACACACATTACATATATACATATATCTCTATATCACATACGTATACAGTATACCAACACCTCTCCCTCTCTCTCTCTCTTTCTCTCTATTTCTCTTTCTGTCTCTATCTTTCTCTCTGGGTATGCTGTAATTGGTGTGATCAAGATCAAGGATGATAAGATCGATTAGATCAACTAATTAGTACGTAATTTCTTCTACTTTTGCTAATTATTACTTATATCTAAAGAAGTATTATATATAAATCTTATAACTTGTGTTAATTTCCTTCCTTTTTAATGAACTGAAGCATCTCCATTATTTCAAGAGGTTTGGTTGCTTCAAGCTTCCAGTTTCGCAGCTTCTCTTCTGATATTCAAAGGTTTGTTTGATTGTTTCTTATAATTTTTCCGACATAAAGACATAGAGTCTATTGTGCTTATGAATTATTAATTACGAAGTCCATCATAAGAAACTTAACTCATGCAAAAATAACATCCTATATATTAGCCCTATATTAAACAAAGTCTGGTAATAATTAGTAATATAAGTATGATTAAAGGTTGTGTTTTTCACTCTTAAAAACCCAATAATAAATACTTGAAATTGATAGAATATATGTTTCTTAGCAGTATTTATCTTAGATTTCTTATAATTACAAATAGTTTAAATAAGAAGCATGCTAATTATTTTATTTTATATATGTTTATTTAAATATTTATAAATATTTGTATTGGCTAGGCACTGTAATATCTTGTTTTTTTAATGTAATGCTGCTTTTCCAAAAAAAAAATGGATGTTTCTATTTACACATCTCATTTTCTCATGATATCTATATATGTTATTGTATTTAAATTTAGTTAAAAAAAGAAGAGTATAATAGGATGGGATGGATGAGGGTCAGTGCATGACAGATATGAACATGTGTGCAGACAGACAGACAGTAGACCCACTTGTAAAGGAGTTTTTGACCAAATTGGTGTTTTTTAGAAACATATTTACCTAATAAGTGTTGTTTAAAACATATTTACCAAATAAGAGTTTTTTCTATACATTATTATTATTATTATTAATTATTATTATTATTATTATTATTATCCAAATAATTATTATAATAAAAGCTATTATCAAATGCATCACACAATGCGTCTACTTTACAAATCTCCTCCTTCCTTCGATTTCGACCACCACGTTGTCGTTAGCTCCTCCAGCACCTAGAATCGGTTACTCCATCTTCCTTCTTTTTTTATCATTGTTTGAGATGTAGATTAAATTTTAGGAACAAAGCCTACAACAAAAATACATTGCTATCACCACAAACCTAAAAAGCTTATTCCATCCAGAGCAAATCGCAAAAGCAACAAAAAAAAGAGAATGAACAGTAGCAGCGATGACTGGTGGTACTGCAAGGACAGAGGCAGCCGAGCAACAGGGCAGCGGTAGTTACTGGAAAGAATAGCAGGAGCGGCGGCAGTGAGCAGAGCCGTCGGCTAGGGTTCCGGCAATAAAAGAACGGCCTGGTGTGGCTTGCTAAGGTCGCAGGGGTGTCGGCGATCTTGGAACCGGCGGCGGCTGACAGGGCTGTGAGAGCAGCGGCGACAGCAGGCACAGACAACGCAAGATGAGAACGTCGATGTGAACTTTTTGTGACGCAAGATGAGGTGGCAGCGATGGTTTTATTACGGTGGTGGTGGTATGGCTGGTTATGAAGCGGACAGAATGGCTGTAGCTAGGTGGTGGTGGTGGTAATGTTACGGCGGAGGTGGTGGTAGGAGGGTTGTTGAAGTTACGCAGGGCTGCTATTGGAAGTTGTGAACCTGACATCGTTTGATACTTTTGATAATAGCTTTTATTATAAAGATTATTTGGATTAAAAAATATATAATAATAATAATAATTAATAATAATAATAATATATAGAAAAACTCCTATTTAGTAAATATGTTTCAAACAACACCTATTAGGTAAATATGTTTTTAAAAAACACCACTTTGGTCAAAAACTCCTTGTAAAGTTCTAAATTGTGAGCATAATGACACTTCAATTATTTTCATTTAGAAGGTTTTTTTCTTGATAGTATTTGGCTTTCCTCATCTCAAATAACATACACGTCTAATTATTTAATTATAATTTTTAATGTATGTCATATACTCACATATATCATATCAAAGGAGGTTTAATAGAATCACCCGTTCTTTTTGCATATTCTTGTTTATAAAAAACAAAATTTATGGTTAATTATTTACAATTTTATATTCAAGCAACGATTGATGCACCTTAATTTATTTCATATTTACATAATATATTTTGATTTATGTATATGTAATTTATCATTGATGAAAAAAAAACGGAAAAAGCATTATAGACGATGGACATCGGAACATGCATGCCAACATTTCATGCGTGGAGTCATAATGAGTCAATTAAAATAGGGAAAAGAACTCAGAGAATTGAGTATTTATCAATTTTCTTTCTTTTTAATGCGGTAAATTTGGTCACAGATCCGAGTCATGTTTACAACGGACTGAAATCAAACGGACATTCTACATGGTTAACTAAATTTATAAATTAGATAAGTAGAGTAATGGGTTTTTTCTTTTTAAGATTATATTGTACAAAATAACATCTTTTACAGATAAAAATGTAAGGTGTACTTGGTTGAAGGTTTTGATAGGTAATGAATAAGAATAATATTGATTAATATTACTTGATTAGATGAAACATAATTAATTATGATTTACTAATAGATTATAAACCATTTTCAAATTGGTGTTAATACATTGGATTCAGCTTTGTATGTCTCCACTGATCGCTTTGTATGTATCTCCACTCAGGCAAAAGTAAATAATATTGTTGTTTCACTTTATATATAGAGTCTTATTTCATAGTAGATCATAAATCTGAAATTCTAACATTTTTATTTTAATAAATCTATAACTATCACATTTTTTTATTACAGAAAATATAGTTTACTTTCATTTTCTCATTAATTATAGAAAGCTAGAAGGCAAAGTAGCGTTGATTACCGGAGCAGCAAGCGGTATTGGCAAAGAAACAGCAACCAAATTCATAAGCCACGGGGCCAAGGTGGTGATCGCCGACATTGACCATCACCTCGGCCACACCACCGCCACACAACTCGGTCCCAACGCCACATTCGTCCCGTGCAACGTCACTAGCGAGTCTGATATCGCCAATGCCGTCGATTTCACAATATCCAAATACGAAAAACTCGACATAATGTATAACAATGCCGGGATCCCATGTCGGAGTCCAATGAGCATAGTTGACCTAGATCTCGAGACGTTTGACCGAGTAATCTCGGTCAACGTGCGAGGAGTACTGGCAGGAATCAAACACGCATCACGAGTAATGATTCCCTGTGAAAGTGGGTCCATATTATGTACCGCCAGTGTGACAGGAATATTAGGAGGGTTGGCCCAACATACATATTCAATATCGAAATTTTCGGTTATCGGGATCGTGAAGTCATTGGCTTCCGAATTATCCCGCCACGGTGTCAGAATCAACTGTATATCACCTTTTGCGATCACGACCTCGTTCGTAATGAACGAAATGAAGGCATATTTCCCAGGTCTCGAAGAAGATGAAATCGTGAAAATGGTGCATGATGCCGGGGAATTCAAGGGTGCTTATTGTGAGCCAGGTGATGTCGCGAATGCCGCGGTTTATCTTGCCTCGGACGATGCTAAGTATGTCAACGGGCATAATCTCGTGGTCGATGGTGGGTTTACATCGACCAAAAACATTAGATTTAGTGTACCAGATAAAAAACAAGATTGACTACAATTAGAATTTTCATTAGCATGTTTATAACTTGTTAGTGTTATTATTATTATTTTTTTAAAAAAGCAAACTTGTTAGTGTTATTATTGATTGATTGTCACCATTTAGTATTATAACTTGCTTCTCCTTCATAGTTGTTGAGATAGATGGGTCCAAAATTCCCTTTTGCTACCTATGTCTGAGTTGGTGCATGAGTAAACTTAATGAGATGCAATTAAGAATGTAAACGAGCCGAGCTACTCACGAGCTATTCGAGTTCGGCTAGTTAAAAGCTCGAAACTAGCCTAGCTTTAACGAGCTCGAGCCTCGATTAAAGTTCATTTAATAACGAGCCTACCTCGAGTTCCAGAGAGTGGGCTCCTTTAAGATCGCGAGTCTAAACGAGCTCGATATATAATATAATATTATTTTACATGTTTTATTTTTAATACTTATATATATCATTTTAGTTAAAAAAATAATAATAATCGAGCCTAGCTTAAACGAGCCAAACCCGAGCTTCATAACTCTTAAACGAGCCGAGCTCGAGCTCGAGCTTAAAAAAAATCCTAATGGCTCGAAAAATGTCTGACTCGACTCAACTCATTTACATACCTAGCCGCAACATATTAGATGATGCTGAATTACAACAACATAAGTGATCTTTAAATTTATAATTATTTATGAAAATGGTCTCATATTTAGGCAAACAAGATATGATTGTCTCCTTGATTTCCAGAGATAAAACATGACCAAACAACAAGAGAACACTATAAATAACTCAAAATTATATTCTTAAAGAGAAAAACTACAAAATTATGAAATATAAGCAAACAATAATTATTTTACAACATGGTGATTTTATTTGGAGATTAGGTTGAAAATGTGATGGGCTATGTTTTGTACTTCCATGTTAACTGTAGTCATGCCTCTCCTTGCAAGCCCAACACAATATAGCCCATTTTCTCCTTTCCATTGGTTAGGATAGCTTTGCTTTGGATATCCATCTTTGTTTAGAAGAAAATCACCATCCTGCTAAATTTTAACATTATATATATATTATTCATCTACTTGTATTTTATTTGTTAGAAGTAAAATAAATATACACATACTTGGTATGTTGTGAAAAGTAAAATTATATAGTTCAATAATTTCTTGTTTTTACTAATCTTGAAATAGAAAATTATAGGAAAACACATTACCTCAAGCCATAAGTAGGTTGATCTTTTGAATCCAGTAGCAAAGACGATCACATCAAACTGATAACATTTCCCATTCACAAAAACAACTTCATTTCCTTTGCCTTTTATGTAGTTTAAGGCCGGTAAAACCTGTTTATTTCGAAACAATAATCATCAAATTCATGTTTTTATGTAACATACATAACTTATTATTAGGATAAGTATAAATACCAGACCTGTATCTCACCAGATTTGATCTGTTTGACCGTGCCAAGATTTATAACTGGGTATTTACCGTATTTTATTTTCATTAACATCGGGCCTTCTTTAGGTCTTTGAATCCCATACTTAGCTAGATCTCCATAAGTTAACTTGCTAATTATCATCAACAAAGAGTCCATCAAATACAATGGTAACAATCTCATTAACACTATTCCAAAATTTGTGGACCACCTTGATAATATATGAACCTACATATAAAAAATGTTACTGCTTAAAATTACATGAAAACCATCTTTTCAAACAATAAGGTATCAATACAATTTAAATATATATATATATATATATATATATATATATATATATATATATATATATATATATATATATATATATATATATTAAAACATCAAATGAAATGTTCTTTTCTGAAAAATATTGAAACTAAAAGTTCATTAGTTCAATATTCATTTCATTAATTATCTTCAAAAAGCAAACAAACTTGGCAATCATTATAAATAGAAGTCCGTTGATCAAACTCTAACACATGTTAGTTAGCTTTGATTTATGTAATTTAACGTTCTTTATGTTAAACAAATAGGTGGATGAGGGATCCTGACACATCAAAGTGATATACCTAATTTAACGGTTAAAGTCTCTCCATCGTCACTTTCTCTACGTCTATAGACTAATCAGTACATCAATGTTAAGTTTTTATAACGTTCACTAATAATATTAGACTAACTTAAGATATTCTTTTAATTTATTATCTTTTATAACTTTTGTTTCATATTTTTATTAGGTTTATAATTGTTATACATACATATTGCATACTTTTATTTGTATATTACTTTTTAAAAATGGTAATCACAACTCATATTTTCATAATTAACTTTTCATATTTTTCATAGTTACTTTTTAATTAGTTTTAAAATTTCCATACATGAAACAAGGTTACCATTTTTAAAAACTAAAAAATAATTTATTTTATTCTTATCAACAACACTTAGAGATATGTTTATAAAAATCTAAAAATATAATAATATAATAATATAACTAATATATATTTTAAATTTAATATATAAACAAAAGTAATACATACTATTAATTAAAATAGAAAAAGTAATTAAAAAAGTAATTATTACCTAATAAAAAGTAGTAGAAAACAAATAAATGTATAACTAACCAGGATAAGATATATGCTTCTATCAACATTTATAATAGGTGTTTTCGTACTCAAAAACATTTTACGTGAGAAATATGTTAATCATTTCATCATTTACTCCATTAAGTGTTTATGGGTGTAAACATGTATTATAAATATTTCTTGCTGCACACATCATTTTCTTTTAACTAATTAGCTAATGATGTACAATGAAGATTGCCCATAAGGCCATGAGTATAGTCTCCTTCAACTCAAATCAAGCTAAATGTCAGATCATCCGCTACATTAACTTTTCTTAATTTTTTCTTCACAAACTATATTAACCCAAAACCCAAGTAGTACCAAACCCAAACAACCCAAATATTTTATCTCTCATACTCTTTCTACAAAACAAAAACAAAAAAGAATTAAAAAAGAAAGCTTTGACTCACTCGGTTTGGCAAACCCGAAATAGATTAGGAAGGATGGAACCCGAAGGGCCTGTAGCGGTGTATCCAAAGGTACCCGCCGAAGCCGAAGGCTTTCAACTCACCCGCTACAGGTAGCCTAAGGTTGGAAGTTCAGAATTTTTAGGTAATAGGGAGATCGTTAGTCCTAAGTAATTGTTTGGGTGGAAGCTTCTTTTGTTAAAGATGATGGGAATACATTTTGTAGGGGTATTGGTTGTCTTGTAGAAAATCTCAGATTTTATAGATTATTTCTTGGTTTGAGGATTTGTTATGCATGTTTTGCTACGGGATTTGAAATATATATATATTTTATTATATTTGTGAAATGATTTTATTTATCAAACTTATTCTTTTACTACATTCTTTATTTAAAAAAATAAAAGTTGTCTTATTTTAGTTATATGAATTAAGGTGCAAAATACACATAATATAGATAAATACGAATGAAAGATAATCTACCTAAATAAAAAGATAACTGAAACAAAAATAATATACAATTAATTTAATAAATATTTAGTTAAAAACAAAAGAAAGCAAAAATTAATAATTAATTAAATTAAAATTATAGATAAATACGAAAAAAAGATAAGCTATCTAAATAAAAATATAACCGAAACAAAAATAAATATATGTTTGATTTAATAATTATAAACAAAAGAAAGAAAAAATAGTTAATTAAGTAAATCAAAAGTTTTACCGTTCAAAATTTTTTTTACCATTCACACAAAAAAAAAAGTTAATCAAAAGTTTAAGGGTTTAGTTCATAAAAGTGTATCCAACTATACACCTTTTGCTATCGTATGTACTGGACTTTCAAACTTACCATTCGATGTATTGAAGTTTCAAAAAGTTACTATTTTGTATATCCGGTTACCTAGTCTTCAGGTAACCGGTAATTCTTTGAATTTTTTGTTTATTTTTATTGCCACGTCAGTAAATTCAAAGCCACATCAGTAATTTTTATTTCTTGAAGAACAAGATGAAGAACATGAATATGTTCTAGCAGATGAAACCCAGATGAGGATCCTTCATCAATGAAGAAACCAAACCAAAACCAAGAACAAGAAACCGAACCCTAAAATCGACCCCAAACTCATCGATGAAGAAACCAAACACAATAACCCTAAACTCGAACCCTAAGATGAAGCAGATGAACATAGAATCCAGAAATCAAACAAGAACCGTAACCCTAACTCGAACAAAGAACTCAAACCCTAAAATCGAACAAAGTTTAGGTGAAGGAACAAAGCCCTAAATCAAAACAAACAAATCTGGATTTGTAAAAGCAGAGCCCTAATCTGAATAAACAACTCGTGTACCTTTGAAGATGAAGCAAGGCCCTAAATCAAATCTGGAATCGTAAAAGCAGAGCCCTAAATCGAAGCATATAAAAACCCTAATTCTCGCCGAAATCGATGGTTGATGCTGGAACCGAACTCTGAAACTTACCATGGTGGTGGTGATGCTGGAACTTGACGATGCCAGTAGGGATGAAAAACTTGAAGCCTCGATCTGATGGTTTCAAAATCATGAAGATGTACTTGCTGAAACTTACCAAAGAAGATGGAGAACTCAAGGATGAAGATGAACTCGAGAATGAAGATGAAGAACCTTGAAGCCTCAAACTGATGTTTTCAAAATCGTGAAGAAGGCAATCGAGATTTAGGTTTTAATATTATCTGAGATTTGGGTTTTGTTAATTGTTATAGTTTTAAATTTTTTTAATTATAAAAAAGGTTTAAATTTTATTTTGAATTATTTTTTAACTTAATATCCCATGTCACTTGCCATGTTATCATCCAAGTCAGCAAAACCTATGCCACATCAACATAAAATCTTTTATAGCAGGTTAGATACACTATTTGGTAACTTTATGAAACTTCAATACATCAAATGGTAAGTTTGAAAGTCCAGTACATACAATAGCAAAAGGTGTATAGTTGAGTACACTTTTATGAACTAAACCCAAAGTTTAAAAAGAAGAGAAAAATAGATGCATGAAGGTTTAAATGGGGTTGGAGGCTACAACAAAATGCTGCCTAACCATTAGGCTAGGTGCTTAATTTGTAATAATTAAAGCAAAGACTATATATAGGTTAATTACAAAATAATAATAATAATAATAATAACACTTTTTAGTAAATGTTATATTATATAATATGAATCTTGTATTCATTGTCTCATAAAAAATATATTTTATTGTTTAAAAAAAAAGACTATATGCTATATTAGATAAAATTTTGTAAAGTCAAGACTGATCTTAAAAGAAGTATAAACATGGTTCAATAAAGCTCAATTTAGCTCTGTCATGGCTTGAGATTTTGTCATGTCGTTATGACATGGTTTAAGACTTGAGTGTAAAACTTAGCGTGTACTAAAGTTCAGTTTAACGCACATTTGCCTATTATAAACGGTGTTTTTTGAGACATGTTGAAGGTATTGAACCTTATGGACCGAATAGATAAAATTATTCGGTTATAAGGATTGTTGGATATATCGAAAACGAAAAAAAAGACCGATAAACTATGTTACATATTGTAATTATATGCTTTTTTATCTATATTATATAATCATATATATAATTATAATTTACACACAAAATTACATAAAATTAAGCTGATTTAACCATACCTCTACATAATGCTTCACATTATTTATAACTTTTAAGTTTATAAATTGAATTGACACAACTAACCAAGCAGAAACGTGAATGAGCTTTTTATTATTTTTAATATTTCAGTGATTTTATCAATATTTTTAAAAACTTAAAAAGAGTATAATATCTACGCATATTATCTCTAAAAAGTTAAAAAATATATATATTTGATAAAACTCTAAAATAAATGTAATACTCCATAATATGATTATAATAATTCAAGTGGATTCTGGAGGCTTTAATTTTTTAAAATTAAACTCGCTAATTTTACCTACTTTGTTACAAAAGTTCTAATAATTATTACTTTCATTTATAAATATGAAAATACAAAAATCATCATTATAACTACACAAGTAAGAGGATACAATATATGCTTGTATCAATATATATTATAGTGATTTCATACTCACGAGTATTTTAATAAGGGTTATTTATAACTTAATTATATAAGTATTTGCAAGTATGAGACTACCGATCATAAGTGTTTTTAGCTGCATAAAACATATTTTCTATAAGTAATGAAATAAAAGCTTAAAAATTACCGGACTTCGGACAACTATGGAGGTTTTTGCACCATGGTTGGATAGATCAAGTGCAATCTCCATTGCAGAATTTCCAGCTCCAACAACCAAAACCTTTTTTTTATTATATTCTTTTCCAGATTTATAGTTCGTCGAGTGAATAACTTCACCTCTAAACTCACTTAACCCGTCAACCTCCGGTATAAACGCATCACTATTTTCTCCGGTTGCCACCACCACAAACCGCCCCTCATAACACCCAACGCCGCCATCCCCAACTACCTTCGTCTCCACCTTCCATTTCTTCCCATCTTCATCATACTTTGCAAACTTCACAAAGTTTCCAAACCTCGGATTAATCTTGAAATACGACGCGTAATCAATCAAGTATTTCAAGAAATCAATTCTTGACACGTATGTCGGATAACTCGCTGGAAAAGGCATGTGAGGAAGTTGACAGAACTGCTTGGCTAAATGGAGGTGAAGCCGGTCGTATGATTTGTTTTTCCATAAAGAAGCAATACAATCATCTCTTTCGAGGATTATGTATGGGATTGAGAGTTTATGGAGACTAGCGGCGATGGACAGGCCCGCTGGGCCGGCGCCGACGATGATCACCACCGTTTCTTCAACTCCGGTAGTCATTCTCCGGCAAATGCGAGGAGGTCAATCGGTTAAGCTAAGTATCTTGGCCTAGCTTGTAGTAAAGTGCGTGTGTGGGGATTATTATATTTATATATATACAGCAAGCAAGCCACCTACTCTACATTATTATACAGTTAATTTAATATTATATTTATATTTATTACAACTTACTTTGATAAAAAAATTATGTGAGTTTTAATTAATAATAAAATTTTCGTAAACAAAGTATATATCTTTATTTTTCTCCTACACTGTAAGCATGTATGTAACTTTTTTTAACCGTTCGATCACAAAGAGTCACATTAAAGAGTTTTTTTTTTCTAAGATGTAAAAATATTGTATTAACTTTTTCACATTTTATAAGAAAATATGAGATAAAAATAGGTAAAATGCGCAAAAATATAAAAAGCTTTGTCAATATTGTCATTGTAAACAACAAACTTTATTTTGTATCTAAAATTATATACAACTTACAAATTTGGGCCGGTGTATAGAATTGGTAACTTAGCTAATTACCAGATTACCGGGTAGTGATTATATACAATGAACCAAATTTGAAAGTTGTTTGTATTTTTAGGTACCAAATTTTTTTTTAATTTTTGGCCAGTTTACCGGTAAGTTACCTATTGTCACTACAAAAAATATAACATTTATCCACGCTTCATAAAAAAGGTCCAATTTTCACACTTTCAAATGTAAAGAATTGGTAGAAACTAGTAACACCTAATTTTTTCACGCTTGATCGTAACTTTTCACGGTTTTAAGTGTATTAATATTAATATTAATAAAAAGTGTGAATAATCGGCATCTTTTCTGTAGTGTATCATAGGTAACTTGCATACAATGAACAAAATTTGTAAGTTGTTAGCATTTTTAGGTATAAAATAAAGTTATTTGCATAAAATTTAAATATTGGCATAGTTAATTTGTTGTATTTTCGCACAATTTGCCCAGATAAAAATTTGCTAGTCTCACCATCCGCAACCCTAACGTGTTCTCAAGTTAAGGAGTGGAAGGAAAGGATTGATAAGAAAGGAGAGGAAAAATTGTGTTCTTTAGACTTTTTTAAGAAGGGTGGCTGAGAAAGATTTGAAGGGACAATGCTACCATTTTTGTTTGTTAAATCTTTCCACCCACTTTTGGATGATTGGGAGGGAAAGTTTCTCAATTCTTTCCTTTCACCCTCTTCTCACCCCTTCCGTTTCCTTCATTTTTCATTTAAAAACTGAAGAACAAGGTGTAACAAAGAAAGAGAGAAACAAAGGATCTTTGATGGTGAACCAGAAAAAAAGAAATAGGAGAAAAGCTTCATCAAGCCCCTAATAAAGAACAAAATCGACAACGATGAACCAGAAACGAAAAACAGGAGGAGGAGGAGGTGCATGGTGGTCAAAGTTTGCCTGTTGAAAAAACCAAAAAGCAATAGAGGGTGTCGATAGGGTAAATAACCGACCAAGATGGAACTCCAACTGATGAAGGAAAATGTTGCTCAACCAAAAGCTCCAAATCAATATTTCCGAAAACAAAAAACATATAAGAGTTCCTTATTTCCTCTAGTTTGTTACATTTACATGATAATTTGCTAAAAAAGTAGGTTAATAATATCATCATTAATCACGTGCTTCTATTCCCAAACAGGAAGGTAGATGTAATGATTGATAGAACAAAAGTATGTAATTATGTATCATTAATTTTCTGTAATAATTAACTTTCTAGCTATTTCATCAAAATGTGCCTATTTCTGTTACAAATATAAATAAACAAAAAGTAAGTATTGTGTAAATAAGTTATATTTTTTATGTGGATTTACCTAGCTATCACTACTACAAAAAAGACCTTCAGGCCCGGTTATTTAAGACATTCAGACCCGGTTTTGATGGGGGCCTGAAAGGGGAGGAGCCTGAAAGTCATGAGTTTCAGGCCCGGTTAAAAAACCGGGTCTAAATGTCACTTTCAAGCCCGGTTTTATATTTAAAAACAGGGTCTGAATCTATCCTTATAAGGTCTAAATATTTGCTTTTTAAGCCCTGTTCTTTATATAATTAACCGGGCCTAAATGTATATTTAAAAAAAAAAAATTTGTTCTTTTATCGTTTCTTGTTATTGCTGGCTAATTATATTTCACACAATTAACAACATGCCAATTGTATCACACCAAAACTATTCATTAGTAAGCATAAATCATAATAACAATTCCAACTAAACCGATTGTTAATGAACCAATGAATGTTTAATTTTGGCTACTAGTTTTGCTCATTTGTAAATGTAACTCAAAGCTCACAAGAACTATACATAAGATAAGTAAGTAAAAAAAAATATTACTACGTCTCAATTACATTTTGTAACAACGTATTTCTTAACTTGCAACACGTGCAAATCGATCATCCCTTGTATTGAAAGAAGCCCTGCATAGAAAAGAGGAATACTTATCTTAATAAATCATAAGCAATGGAATTACACAAATATTTTATATATTATACCTAACAGCTCATAAAATCTAATCATTCAAACATGAAGTATAACATTCCATCCATGTTTCCACAACTCATAAATCAGTAAGCAAATTACAGAGACATTAGACTAGTTACTCAAGCTCAAGATACAAGACATGCTTTTTGCTAGTAAATACTTATAAATGTGTAGAATAGCAAATATGTTAGACACAACCATCAAAAAAGATATTGCCTGCGTAAAAACTTTTCCATTAGACATGACTAAACCTCCTGATTCCTAATAAACGAAAATTCAAGGCTCCAATATCAATATGAGTTTCTGGTCAAGAAAACTTATACCAGAAAGTTCCACTCTGTAAATTATGAGATTAACTGTTGCCTAAGCATGGTCTTTGGCTATTTGCAGATGAGTATACAAGTTCACTTGTTGAGCTGTTGGGAAAGAAAGACTTGCTGTCATAATATTCTTTGTAAGAATCAACTATGCGAGATCCAAGTCCTTTTTTCATAAGTAGAGATGCCCTTTACTCTGCTCCATTGTTTCCTGCCAAAACCATTTTTTATTTTGTTGGAATTGAAAGTAAAACTAAAATAAGATATTAACAACAGATAAAGGAAAAGTCAATTAGCATATAGAAATTAAGAAAGAACTTACTACAACAAAGCTATTCCAGGATACAAGCTATAGCAGATATTGTTTGAGTCTGAAATAGCATAATCAAGAGCTATTTATGTATTCAAGGATGGTCAAATAGAAAGATAATGAAATTAGAACCCTAATAGAGAATATGATAAATAGATACATAATCAAAATTAAACCCTAAAAGAAATTAAGGTTAGGGATAATCAAATCAGAAACATACTTAGTCGTTCTTCGCATAATGCCCCTTCTCCATTGTCATCTTGATCTTCAAACTAAAAAACCTACCGACTCCCCACCTCCATCTTTCTTTCGTACTGCAACATCAACCAATTGCTTCTTTCTTTCAACAGGAAAGAAGAAGGGCTCGAAGGGGATATGAACCAATACGTGAGAGATATGAGAGAAAATGAAGATTAGAGGAAGGGCAGGGCTTTTGAATCGGCGAGATACATAAGAGCATGGGGAGTACATGCCCCATGCTTCAGCGCCACATCAGCAAACCCCATCCATGCTTCAGGCATGCTTAAATGCCAGTACTACCCACGCTTCGCACGCTTTAAACTTTTTTTATTTTTAAATTAATTATATTTTTTAATTATTATTTATTAATATTATTATACGAAATAGAAATAAATATTTATATAATAAAAATTAAAATAATATAAATAACTTCTTTTTCATTAAAATAAAAAAAGTACATAGCTAAAAATACGATTAAATAAAACATAGAACGACATTACGACTAAATAAAAAAAATACATCAACGGTTCACTTTTTTAGTCCATATTTTTTCCGAATGGCATCCTTTGCTCGTTGAACAATCTCGAGATCCTCGCCTTCCAAACCTTCGTCCGATTGTTTTAAAAATTGTGACGCCTTGCGGAGTTCTTTTTCTTCTTGCAAACGAAGCTTCCGTTCGTTTTGTTCGAGAAGCCTCGTGTTGTACTCATCCATTGAACTTCGAAAGCCGCCGAGATCCTTCAATAGTTGGTTAAAATTTTCCGATGAAACCCCGGTCGATGTGGAAGAAGCCGTCCGTTTTCCTTTCTTTTTTCCAACCGGGCGTTCCGGTTCAAAAAATTCTACCTCGTTTTCGTCTTCGGTTTCTTCGTCGAGGTGGTGTGCTTGAGCGTCCGAGAAAGTATTGGAGTCGGACGTCTTGGTTCTTTTGCTTGAACCATGGCTTGATGGTGGTGGTGGAACGGGAGCCCATTTTGGTGCAACTCGAAGGATGTCCCAAGCGTGTTCGAGGACAAAGTTACTCTTGTAAATTTGCCTATATTGTATATAGGCGTTTTTCTTGATGTCCGCATCACTTTGTCCACTCCTCCGGCTCATCAACAAATTATTGTAGATCGCGTTGAAAGCGCCAACTTGCTTGTTCAAAGTTTTCCATTTGGAATTGAGTTGGTGGTTGGTGCGGTGCATTTTTCCCGTTTCTTTGTGGAAGTAATCCACAACACGACTCCAAAATGAAGCATTTTTTTGAGAGTTCCCAACTTGGTTATCTTCGGAAATATCGACCCACCCTTTAGCCAAAGCCACCTCCTCCTCGGGAGTCCACTTGGTGTTGGGTTCTCGTCCTTTTTTAGCCACTTGAGAGCGTCGCGAACCTCCTTGGGCGTCGGTTACGGGTTGGGTCTCGACCTCGGGTTGGGTCTCGACCATGGTGTCCGGTATGGCTTCAAGACCGGCTTCGTCTTGGGTCTCGGGAACCGATTGGGTCTCGTATCTAAACTCGTTGTACGCTACTTGAGTCGGGATGTTGGGGTTTTGGATTGGAAGATGAGGGTATCTCATTCCGTATTGAGGGTTGAATAGTTGAGGTGGAGCAAACATCGGGTTCGGTACATACATTTGATGTGCCGTATCAAGACGGAATGGGTTAAAAGATGAACTTGGTTGACGGGATTTTGAACGAGACGAGTTTGGAGTGTTTGAAGATGAATCCATCTCAATGATGAAAAATAAAAGAATAAAGTAGAAGAATGAGAAGAAGAATGAGAGAGTTTTGGATTTGGTGTAGGTAAAATGGTATAAAATGGTGTAATTTATATAAAGTAAAAAAGTAATTTTTTTTTTTTTTTAAATTATCAAACGGTCAAATGACCGTTGGAGGTTTAATTCGCCGCCCCCCATGCGCAGCATTCAAATGCCGAGGGTTGATGCTTCTGCTCGGTACCGTTGGAGGCGGGGTGGTGTTTGCCCCGGTACCGTTGCTCCACCTAAGCATGCCGCACCAACGCTTCACCCACTCCCCATGCTCTAAGAAAGGCGCGATGAGGAGGGAAAACCAAATGCTACCCCTAAAATTTTGATGTATTTTGAAACTTGAACTAATGTAAATTTCAACTTTATGACCGGTTGTTTATATAAAAAAGAGGGCTTGATTATCATACTTGCTTTTATAAGTGATTTAGACCCGGTTTTTTTTATAAAAACCGGGTTTGAATCTTTTCAGAGTTTTGGACCCGGTTTTTTGTTAGAAAACAGGGACTAAATACTATAAAAACGCGCATAGGCACTTTTAAGCCCGGTTTTAAGGTATTTTTTAAAAAACCGGGTCTGAAGAGGGGAGCTTGAAAGTGTTTTTTGTAGTAGTGTATTATTGACTGACAAAAGGTATTTTATAATTACACATTTTAATATGTTAGTGTATTATATATATATAGGGGAGAGTTCAAACGAGAACTGTTTTTCGTACGAGAACTGCGAGAACCAATCTCAGTCGATCCTTGGATATGGGAAGTTCATGGATGGAGAGCGTGGAGGGGAACAAGTGTGACAGGGTGCATGTGAGGAATTCATGGATGGGCAATGACATTAAAGGAGGGGGAATTGGACGGCTCAGATTGGTTCTCACAGTTCTCGTACGAAAAACAGTTCTCGTTTGAACTTTTGCCTATATGTGTGTGTGTGTGTGTGTTTGTGTGTGTGTGTGTGATCAGGTGATCTTTTTACAACAATATTTGGTCACATATTATAATTATGTTTTTTTATGTTCATACAAACTACTAACTATTTTCTCAAGTACGTGTTCAAAAGTATCATAATTCAAACGTGTAATTTTTATTATCTATAATAAATAAGCGTTATGCACAAGTGATCTATCATTAATTACACATTTAATTACACTACTACAAAAAACACTTTCAAGCTCCCATCTTCAGACCCGATTTTTTTAAAAATACCTTAAAACCGGGCTTAAAAGTGCCTATGCGCGTTTTTATAGTATTTAGTCCCTGTTTTCTAACAAAAAACAGGGTCCAAAACTCTGAAAAGATCAAGCCCGGTTTTTATAAAAAAAAACCGGGTCTAAATCACTTATAAAAGCAAGTATAATAATCAAGCCCTCTTTTTTATATAAACAACCGGGTCATAAAGTTGAAATTTACATTAGTTCAAGTTTCAAAATACATCAAAATTTTAGGGGTAGCATTTGGTTTTCCCTCCTCATCGCGCCTTTCTTATGTATCTCGCCGATTCAAAAGCCCTGCCCTTAATGAATAGTTTTGTTGGAATTGTAATTATGATTTATGCCCTTAATGAATAGTTTTGTTGGTGTGATACAATTGGCATGTTGTTAATTGTGTGAAATATAATTAGCCAGCAA
Source organism: Pulicaria dysenterica (assembly GCA_947179395.2). Lineage (NCBI taxonomy): Eukaryota > Viridiplantae > Streptophyta > Magnoliopsida > Asterales > Asteraceae > Pulicaria > Pulicaria dysenterica. The sequence continues at coordinate 68,971,632 of OX359292.1, read as the reverse complement.
TAACAAGAAACGATAAAAGAACAAATTTTTTTTAAAAAAAAATATACATTTAGGCCCGGTTAATTATATAAAGAACAGGGCTTAAAAAGCAAATATTTAGACCTTATAAGGATAGATTCAGACCCTGTTTTTAAATATAAAACCGGGCTTGAAAGTGACATTTAGACCCGGTTTTTTAACCGGGCATGAAACTCATGACTTTCAGGCTCCCCCCTTTCAGGCCCCCATCAAAACCGTGTCTGAATGCCTTAAATAACCAAGCCTGAAGGTCTTTTTTGTAGTAGTGGTAATTTACGTTTGGGATGTATTTTAATAATTTTTTTAATTTTATAAATTGAAAGGTTATAATATAAACGCATATATATCCCAAGTGTTGAAAAATCTAATTAAAAATAAATCAACGATGGATCTTTGAAGATATTTAATGTGTTTATTGCACTAAAAGTCTAAAATACAATTCACTTTGTATAAGTTGTTATGGTATGCAACGGAGTTTATTTTTTTATCAATAAATATAATTAATTTTCATAACTTTTTATTGTATACAAAAAATATTTTTATGTTTTGTATTTCATTATTTAGTACCCATTGTATACAATAAATTCTAGATACGGTATCATTATATATAACTGTTTATATACAATTAGAGGAATATGAGGTTGATTGTATTTATTCACAAAAAATAAAGTTCATTACATACAGTAAGACTATCAGCATCCAACCCAACTTACCCAACTAAAAGTACTGCCACATCAGCATCCACATCATTCTCCACTTCCAACCCAACTTAACCCTACAACCCCCACATCCAACCCAATTCAACCCTCTAGCTTTTCTATTTTTATTTTTTTATTTTTTTCAACTAATATAAAATAATTAATAGAATTATTTAAATTATTCAATTATTTAAAATTCATTAAAATATAAAATAATTAATAATATTTTATAAATTTCATTATATAATTTCGAAGTGCATTAAATAAATAAAAGGAAATACATTAATAATAAAAAAGTATTATATATATATATATATATATATATATATATATATATATATATATATATATATATATATATATATATATATATATATATATATATATAAGTAGAGAGAAGAGAGAGGGGAAAAAAAAAAGAAAAAAAAAGAAACCACCGGGTATAGCATTGGGTTAGTGGACTAGTTGGGTTGGAACCCAACCTCTACCCAAGGAGGTGTTATGGTGTTCCCAATGGGTTCACCCATCCACCTCAGCACAAGCCATCGGGTTACACCTTGGATGCGGATGGTCTAAGAACTTATTGAGAAATGATATATCCTCCTACTCATATGAAGAGGACACTTGTCACCTTCTTATCACTCAAACCATATTGTATTTGACAAGTGTCCTCTTCACATGAGTAGGAGGATGAGTATGAACAACATATAAGAGGATATACCATTTCTCTAACTTATTTAATGTTTGTTGTATTATGGTATAATAAATCTATATTTAAATCAGAAAAATATTATATAACCGCATAAAAATAACAATATGCATAATGAACTTATATTACTTATGGTTCACCAAAATGTATCTAATTTGTCAGGTTTTGTCATAGTGTGTACTGGACTTTAAACATCTTCATTGTATGGATTAAACTTTTTTATTATATGTACTAAACTTATACCTTTTCCTTTTTGGGTTAAAGTCACTGTAGACAAATATGTTTTTCCCCATGTTTTGATATGACACATTAATTTTTTTTACACACATGCCTATTTAACATGTAAAAAACGCGTTATTACCCATTTTCTTGGCCTACACTTGATGGTTTTTTCATGAATTTGGTGTCCTTTGAAAGGTAAAAAGATTATCTACGATAATCTATAAAAAGAATTACGTAAAAGATCAAGACTCAAGCAAAAAAAGCTTTTTTTTCTGCCATGTTTTCGAACCAAAATCAACAAAAAAGTCGAGACTTTGACCTCGAAACTCTCCATGAATACTTGACGAAAATTCATAAATTTAGTGTCATTTGAAATGTATAAAGATAATTTACAAGATTTTACAAAAGAATCACATAAAACGATCAATAATCGACAAAAAAAAAAAATACAAAAAACAGTCTGAAAGTGGGTGAATAGGTTGCAGGTCGCGATTGACACGTTTTTTTGTAAGTTTAATGGCCAGATGTGTAAAAAAATTTAATGTTCCATATCGGAACATGGGTGAACGCACGTTTGTCTACGGTGACTTTAACCCTTCCTTTTATGTAAACAAAATATATACAATAGCAAAAATTTAAAGTTTGATACACACAATATAAACTTTAAATTTCGATACAAACAATAGCAAAACATGATGAATTGGATATATTTTGATGAACTAAACCCTACTTACTGAAAATCCATACTTTGAATCATATCATGATAAATTTAAGAGTTATGATTATCTCACCCTCTCTATAATGTAGTGATGGTTTGACCTTTTGATTTTAGGTTTATTTTTCTACACCTTAATTTGATTTCATATCACATCTTAGTTAATGAAATAGAGTAATAATAAAATGATAGAGACTATGATACAACTAATAACACCCTTTTGGTTTAGCATAAGTGTGTGATATTGATTATATCTTGAAAACTATAATCTATCAACACTACTAGAAAACCTAATATTTTCGACAAAATTTAGTGATGGATGAAAACCGTCGCTTATTAATGCCAGATTGGTGGCTGATCTGCGACGGAACTGAGTTATTAGATATCAAGGGCAATTCATCTCTAATTCGTTGCTAATTAGCAACTGATTATGACAAATTTGTGACAGATTTAGAATCAAGGCATATCGTCGCTATTTACTTGCTAATTGGCGAGGGATCTGTGAGAGATTATGATGGAACCGAGTTACTAAGTACGTATCAATGGTGTTCCATCTCTATTCCCTTTCTAATAAGTGACGGAACCGTGACATTTCGTCGTTATTCCCTCCCTAATTTGCAACGGATTTGCGATAGATCTACTACGGATCCGAGTTATTAAGTATCAAAGGAATTTCGTCACAATTCCTCGTTGATGATGATATATATATCCTTCACGAGTTATTTAATGGGCCACATTTCCTTATCTACAATCCTCCTAGCTTATAAAATTCCATATTGAATATCTACTTGTTGAACTGCTCTATATGATTATGGGACGTCTCATGTATAACTAAACTCATAATTGAAAACCTTGATAAAAGCCTCAAAGACCTTTTCCATCCATAAGAAACTCGAGCTTCAGAGACACTACTTGAACTCAATGTCAAAAGTTATCCAATCATAGCACCAGATCGGTTAGCTTTCTTGTTACTAAACTAAATATGGTAAGATACCAATCTATGTTTTATATTTAAAAATGTAGTTGGTATTGTTATGTTTAAGGAGTTTATTTAATATTCTTAACAATTACATGTTACTTTTAATTTAGTAGGAAAAGAGCTTGGGTCAGGCTGTGAGGTATAGTGAAAATTTCTTGAACACCCATAAATAAAAATATCGAGGGACACAATGGCTACATGGTCCGGGGAACCAGAGTTCATTCACTGCTAGAAAATCCCTAATTTCCGACGAAAAAAATCGGTCGGAAAATTTTCGAGAGAATAGCACGGATTAAGATCGGAACCATATTCCGACTTATCGTGTCATATTCTGACAGATTTTGTGATGGGCAATTACTCATAAAAAATCTATCGGAAATAGTATACATATCCATGTATAATTGTATATAAAATCTGACTTTGTATACACTTGTAAAAATATAATATTTATAATTTATTTTAAAGAGCTACTGCAACCAGACAACTAATGAGCTGCTACAACCTTGCATAAAATATTTGAACCATATATGTTTATACATAACCAAACCCATATATTTCTCTAATTTTAAATGTATATGACAATAAGGATTTTTCTCTAGGGTTTTTTTTGTCGTTATATTAAACCGTTATTATTTTGCTTTGTTCACTCTTTCCAGAGTTTAGTTAAAACGAGTGAGTATTAGACGCGCTTCGCGACGGGATAAAATTACTATTTTAACTTTTCTGAGTTTATATTATTTACTTTAAGTTTTTATTAAATGCGTCCAAATGACGCTATAAATAATAATTATAAAAACTTTATAATTTTAGCCACAACTTCTATCATTGATGTTAATATAAACTACGTACCATTATGTTAAACACTTAAATATATTGTACATTATTTTGATTTTTTAAAAGTATTATGATATCATATATTCTTATTTGTATGTTTACCAAGAAGTATTTTACAAATTCATTCTTAAAAAAAGTGTTTTATATGTAATATTTTCTTTTAAGATTGAATTTTACATATTAATTTTATAAAATCAAAGTAATATAGTTTTTACTAAGAATGTATAAAATCAATACACTAAAAGTTTCATATAATAAAAGATTTTATTAAGTAATTCTATTTTCTATGAAAATTAATAGAATTGGGGATAAAAAAACCGCTCCATAATAGAGCTAAAAAAAGACCACTCTGTAATAAAAAAAAAATGAGGAAGTAGGTTTTGAACCCCTTACCTATCGGATAGATGTTTCAAGGCTTAACCATTAGGGTTGTTGTGCTTTTAATTAAATTTGTAAATATAATATATAAATGCTAAGTAAAAGCTGGGGCACATTAACAAAACTCATGTACGTACAGTAACATGGCTTATTTTAAAGGGCAACAAATGTTATTTATATATAATTTGCAAGGAACCATTGTATTTACTCAATTGCTTATTTATATTCTTTAAAATTTATGTCTATTCTTATTAGTAGTCAATACGGTTAAATTGAGTTTTAATGATGGTTGTTATCAACCAAATGAAAACAATTATGATATATGGGTTTATATATATATATATATATATATATATATATATATATATATATATATATATATATATATATATATATATATATAGCAACGAGGTGAATGTACCCCGCGCGTTGCGGCGGGTGTTTAACACATATATGTGACATCTAGTAAACGTCTAATTCGACTTATATAAAAAAAGTGATTTTACATGTTACTACAGGAGGAAAGTCGTATGTCTTTTTTTTATTACTCTACTTTGCTATATGACTTTTACAGTTTTACGTTTGAAATAGATGAAATATATTTATTAATCTGATTTGATTTTCAATTTGTTTTTACCTAAAAGAATATAGATTGCTCTATGTTATTATTATTATTATTATATATAATAAGGTACAAAAGGTATTTGTAAAAAAAATAAAAAACTAATAATTGTTTATCAAAACAAATAAAAAGGAAAAAGAATACAAAATAAAGAAAATAAAAACAGTAGATAAAGGCTTAAAATGTAACAAAATGTATTACTTTTTATTATTATGATCATATAAATATAGTGTTTATACAAAATTTATATAAAATATTGACAAAAATTAAATAATCACAAATATATATATATACTGAACGTTGTAATAAAAAGTTATAAAACAAAATCATATAACATACAAAGTAATGATTTTAATATAATAAAAACTATAACAAATGCTATGTATGTAATAAATGAGCAAGGGAAAGAAACAGCAAACTTGAAAATGGAAAGGCTTGAAAAAAAAAGAAAAAAACAGAAGGTGGGATTCGATACATAAACAAACAATATATTGATGATACTAAGCTTCTAAGACTTTGATTTACAACCAATAAAATTGATGAATAAAAGAAAACCCATTTGAGATACATCAATACATCATCAATAAGAAACCCCATTTGAGACACAGGCAACAAAGTTGATGAATAAAAAATAAGAAAACTTATTTGATATTAAGAACTGATACATAAAGAATTCTATAGTTATGAACACTCTTAAATACAACCACTAAAATTGATGAATAAAAAAATTTATAAACAACCTCGCACACTCATCTCTAATGTGATGCATCAGCAGTGAAACATAAAATTAAATATATGATGAATAAAAAATTGATGAGCGTAGATAATCAAACATAAACAAAATAAATTGAAACAAACCCCAATTATATACAATACTATAGAAGATTATAAGCTATTTAGTTACTAATTTTCAAATTACAAATCACCAGGCTGGGCTTAAAAATTAAATTCACATACCAACAACTGGCGTCAACCCTTATATGTAGAAAATCTCAACTAAAATTTATTAAATCCAAAAATTCAAACAACAAATCGACAATATCTCGTTTTTATATTGGAGAAGAATACTAGATTGATGAAACCACTATATTCAAATATAACTCACTTCAGGCGATTGACATTTGTAGCTGAATTTACAGTCATCTTCATCCTTACGGCGGCAGTTGTTGTTCCTGTTAGATATGGCGGTGGTAATCAGTCTTCCAGTGGTTGTGATTGTAAAGGAATCGCTGACGACTGAGAGTCCCTCTTGACCATATAAAAATTGTTACGGTGCCACTGTCGCAACGGAGGAACGGTGGTGATCGTTGATGACCACACAGGCGGCGGCAGTCATAGGGTTACATCCGGCAGTTCTCTTTGAATCTCATTAAATAGGTAGATGAAGCCATGAAGGGCAGATTATTAAGAAAGAAGAGAGACGGCGGTCTCTAACATCGGAAGGCGGCGATTCAAGGGGAAGAAGGTGTTCCCGTGAGATGTTTCTAGGGTCAAACATTGGGAATGACAAAACTATGAAATAGGGGGATGGAGATAATTACGGAAGAGAGATAGATGTTAACTATAGAAGGACCAAAATAGCCTTAAACTAGAAAGGACACGTCACATCTAATTGTTACATCTTACACATCTTACATCAAAACACATCTTATTTGATCCATCTTATATATATATATATATAGACAAAAGTTCATGCGAGAACCGATGTTAGCGCGAGAACCGCGAGAACCAATCTAAGCCGTCCAATTTCCCCTCCTTCAATGTCATTGCCCACCCATGAATTCCTCACATGTACCCTGCCACACCCTATCCCTCCACGCTCTCCATCCATGATACTTCCCATAACCAAGGAACGGCCGAGATTGATTCTCGCGGTTCTCGCACTAACAACGGTTCTCGCATGAACCCTGCCCTATATATATAATTGTCTATATGTCAAATTTGGGTTGTAATATGCACTTATTATACTTAGGTATTGTAGAAGACTTGCGTGAACGAGAATAAAAACTTTATAGAAATTGGAAGAGTCCTGCAAGGAAATGGAAGAGTCTCGCAAGCGTGTGATGGAAGAGTCTCACAAGAGAGCAAAAGAGACATGAAAGTCTACAGAAGATCTGTTTGTTACAAGAGATGTTTCTTTCTCATTTTGGTGTTAACCCTCCCCTCCCCCTCGTAGTTAGTTACTTAGTTGTATGTTTATAATAGCCTAATTTCCAAACACTATTATAACTTTATCGAATGATAACCTAAATTCCATACACTATTATAATTTATCGATGTGATTGGATCTCTAATTTTGGTATCACATCTAGTGTTATGTTTATTGTGGGATTAAAAAACTACAAACAATTTAGTTGTGATATGAAAATTCGTAGCTAAGCCCTCGCTACATTCCGTCTGTAATTGCTACAATTCTGTCGCTAATCCGTCGGTAATAATTCCGTCACTAAGCCGTTGCTACAAATTCCGTTTGTCTCACATCACATGCGTATGGTGAACGTCGCAAATCTGTAGCTCAAAGCCGTCGGTAATCCGTCACTAACATTCCGTCGTTAATACCTTTTAGCAGCGTCTATATTCCATCGCAAACTGATGAAAACTGTCGCAAAAAACCGACGATAAGTTTTAGCGACATCATTTTGTCGCAAATCCGTCACAATCTTGATTAGCGACGGTTTTACCGTCGCAAAGATGAATCTTTTTAGTAGTGAAGTGAGTAGGGTCTAGAGTCATACATTTAAAAAAAAACCCCTCAAAGTAAAACCACTATAAATTTAGTAGTTTTAAATGCCAACCTTTTTAATAAAAAAAAAAGCCAAAAAAAGTGCATTAGACAACAAGCTACAACATTACATCAACTATGTATAACAAACTCATAATATTATTACGCATACTACTAATTTGCAAAGTGAAGACGTAATATCTTATGATTTTTTGAAGGGTAACATAGCAATTTTACTAAAACTCACGCTAATTTAAAATATCATGAGATATTCTCCTACATTCTATTTCTTCTGTAAGCTAGATGAATGAGATTAGCTAGCGCTCTCTTTCTCTCTCTCTCTTTCGGTATATATCTATGTTTCTCTTTTATCTCAATCTTCTTTAAGCACCCCCACCATCGATGGTATCGAAGTACTTAACATAGCAGATTTTGATTGTGGCGGTGGTGGGGTATTTGAGTTTTATAATGGTTGTGTGATGATGTCAATACGATCAGGGGCAGACCCAGGATCTCAGATGAGTGGTGGCACCATCTAAAATCAATGAAATGGGTGGTAGCACTGACTCGAAAAAATCGAAATTTACACTACGAAATGGTAGCACCACATCAAAAAAATCGAAATTTACACTACGCACGTAAATTTGACCGGTGTTCTGTGACCCAGGCTAAGCCTTGGGTCCGCCCATGGATACGATGTTTTGCAGTCCTCGATTAGACCATAATTTGTTTGCGTTCCAGCAATTTAATGTTGATAGTGTTTCAATTTCTTCATATTTGTTGAATCCATGTTTATCTAAGAGAAAGCGCCGGTCTAGAGAAGGAACAAACGGCTACGGCGAGAGAGATATAAGTTATGGAATTGAAGGAGATAGCTAGATGCTAGATACACGCTATGTTAATGCACAAATTTCTTTTGTTTCATCAATTATCCACTTGCATTAATTAAGACTTTTAAAAAAAGTTAGATTCTGAATTAATGAAAAACAAATTCAGTGAAAAAAATCTTGAGTTACAATGAAATATATAGGAAAATAAAAGAAATGCATTATTTAAAATTAGTTTTAGTTATCATTTAAGAAAATTGATAACCACGTCATTAGGGCTAGATATACAATAATGACAACCTTGTATCATACGTGGAAAATTGAAAACTATATAAAAGACAACTATGAAAATTATGAAAAGTTAACTATAAAGTCATGGGTTACAATTGCTATATTTAGAAACTAATATTATCCTTTTTATTGTTATCCATATAGATCTAAGGGTTGTGGTTATCATACTTTATTATTTAAATATAAAGAATAATAACCACAACCTTTAAAGCTGTAGATAAAAAAAAAAGTTTTTAAAATAACAATCAAAACTTATATATTTATAATTAACCTTCTATAAATTTCATATTTACCTTTTAATACTTTTACTTAGGAAATATATGAAAATTTTTGTAGGCCCCTCTCATATAAGAGTTGGGCCCCTAATAACTCATGTCCGAGGCCCTATCTCTGAATCTATAACCCACTTTACGAACCCTCCTATTAATAAATCCTTCCTTACATTACAAGTTACAAGTGATATTTTATTTATCTTATGATTTTCTTTTTATCCTTATAAGTGATATTCTTATATTAAAAATAAGTTTTGTTATTTGATAAATTTGAGGTAATATATTAAATGTATTCCATATCATTAAACCAACTTGAAAGTTAGATTGTTATGTTGAAAGTGACGCTTTACGTAATATTAAGTTTAGATCTTTGTTGGATTAATTTGATCACAAAACAAGTTTGATCCGACCTGTTTCGACACAAATAAATCTTCATTCGTTTTCTAATTGTCTTTTCACCTTTAATAAATAAAGTCCCACATGAAAAAAAATTATTAAATCCGTCACTGTACATGAAACAAGGTAATCAAATTTTAATCTTATTTACATCCATAAGTGTTGTGGTTATTAGTCTCTTTTAAATATTAATTTATGTATAATAATAAATTTATTAGTTTTATTTCCTTCTAGGGGCAATCAAACACTTACTGATATCAATCTACCAAGATGATAGAATTAGGAGTATAAGAATCCACAAACAGGCCAACAAACAGTAAAATACACCAAAGATCACATGCTAAACTCTAGAAAATAGCATCCCAACAACAAAGATCCAAGCATCCATCTACAACTGCAGGCCCACGCTACCAAGATTGCTCTCAAAATGCCACCTGAATCTTTCTTAATTTATTTAAATTAAACCTAGATTGCACACTAACAATACTAATTAATCTTTATTTATTTAACTTAGCACAAGATCCATTTTGACATCTTCCTTGGATCAAATTCAATAAGTTCTTGATAAGTAGCACCACAAATTGCAAATTCTTTAAGAAACTTCTTGATAGAATCGGAAGTGATAAAGTGATTCTAAAATCGTATGTAAGTCTGAACTACTTGAAGGATCGTGTAGATACTATCCGAATATGATATTTCGACCCTATTTCCGGATTATGAGAATAATCTTTCAAGGGCCAGTTCGTATCAAGGCACTAATATTACACCACGAACTGGATGCCCCTTGGACCCGCAAGAGGGCGCAAGCGCGCAATCCCCTTGACCCCCGCCATTGGGTCGAACCGAGATCAAACTTGTTTTATACAAACGTGCACTCCGTGTTGGGTATCGGTGGCATCTAGAAACGCAACGGAAGTTAAGAACGGTATAAACAATTTTTTAAAAACATGAACACCAATACTACCACCCAATGGACCAACCTCTAGACATGAACTTTGCAACTAAGAAAATGAACAAGAAAGAAATGTACCATCCAAGTGTAGCTTCTTTCCTTGTTGTCCTTGTAGGTGTCGAATGCGAGGACTCAAACGAGAGTCCCTCTACCGGTATCCACACCAAGCTTGTATGATTCACACTTGCTAGAGAACTAGGACGCCGCCTAGAGCATCACCTTAGATGAACACCAACTTGAAGAAGTAGATGAACTTCCAAGTGTGTTCTTGAGAGAGTTTTGGTCTAAGAGCAACAATATGGTCAAGTGTGTTGGTTAGCCTTGTTAGAACTCACTCTAGACCCCAAATGGAGCCTCAGGGGCCATGCCATAATGACCATCATTAACCCATTAATTATATCTTAAAATATATATTAAATAAGTTGTTATTGTGCGAGGCACGCCCCGTGCCAGCCCAACCAGGCACACCCAAGTCACGCCTGACTTGGGCTCGTGCCAGGCCACGAGGCACGCTCATGCCGGACCAAAGGGGTACGCCCTAGGCACGCCGGCCTTGGGCCCGTACCAAGCCGTAAGGCACGCCCATACCTACAAGAGGCACAATCGTGCCTGACCCACCGAAACCATCTTTCGGACCTTTCCTTCTTTCTTGTTCAAGGTGTTGCCGAAATCAATACTTGGCATGTGACCCAATAGGCCTATGCCTCATCGGCAATGACACCAACTCGTGTGTGTCAGTGGGCATATTCCAACACTCCGAACCTCCTAAATTGTCTACAATCAAGATTTGAACTTCATTGCTAATTTGTCAACCCCATTACATTATAATGACTCGGTGACACTAAAATCACCAACAACTTTGTTAAAATAAGTATTATACATGCTAATGAAAACCAAATCTTGCACCAAACCCTTCTTATCCAGGGCCGGCCCTAAGGCTGGATAACCCTGAATAAAACAAGTGTTAGAATAATACTGAAACAGAAAATAAACAAACACGAGATATAAGTTGATTCGGTCAAGAACACGACCTACGTCCACGGGCAGGAACAAAAACTTCTTTATTATGACTCAAGGTATTTTTCTGATATGTACATAGACTGTACCGTAGCCTTAGTATTTATAGGCAAACAACTAAAATCATAAGCTAATTGATAACTTAAAAACATGAGATAAACATCACCAATTGTAATCGGCCATACAATAACTCTAAATGCAAACACAAGGTAGAATAGGATAAACTTAATCCAATTTGAATTCAAAGTATGTTCTTTCATCGATTGGTTATTCCTTTCCGTTCGTATCTCTATATTCAACCCCATGACGTGTGCAAAACTCCTCGGCGTGTAACCATAAATGAATTAATTCCAAGTCCATATATGTTTAATTCCCATACATTGTAACACCACTTTCCTCAGAAAATCTATTAAACATATTATAAAACTGTTAACTGGTCCAAAAAGGATCAGAGTTTTACAAAAGACTGTTACTATATACATTGGTACTAAACTGGTTTACTAAAGTAGTGTTTTCAAAACATTTTTAACGTAAAGAAAGCCAGGAGCTATCCAGCCTAAGAAGCCGCTGGGGCCTTCCCCTTGCCTGAGCCTGACGCGCCTGTTAACATAAAACACTAAACGTAAGCTAACACTTAGTGAGTATACTACTAAAATAATAATCAAAGTAATGGAAACATCTTCTCTCTTGGATGTCTCACATCCAAATAAATAGTCTGTAATTCTATTCCAACTGTTATCTGGTCCCGGAGGATACTATGTAAAGTAATAGTAACCCCGGACACTTTCTTGGGTATAAGGATCTCAATATACCCATTTTCTACATCTGAAGCAATGGTACTACAATAATATTCACAATCATGCAATATAATATAAGCACGTATGCTAATCTGAGTAAAGGTAAGTACACTCACCTCCGCAGCAGTTAAGAACTACGCTCCTACCAGAAAAGTGTCAACTCTTATTGCCTACAAACAATAAATAATAACTGAATTAACTTCTGAACACTACGCACGAGCTGAATCGCACTTCGCACGAGATGAATCACACTTCGCACGAAGTGAACTCTCATTCGCACGAAGTGGCTCACACTTCGTACGACCAAAACTCACCGACTTCATCTCTTACATTGAGCACTTCGTACGAAATGAAGTCACCACGCACGAAATGAGCTTCACTTCGCACGACTAAAACTCACCGACTTCAACTCTTACATTGAGCACTTCGTACGAAATGAAGTCACTACGTACGAAGTGGGCTTCATTTCGCACGACTAAAACTCATCATGCTCAATCACTCAAATCCTGAACAACTCGAATTTAATCAACGACTGAGTTTTTAAAACATTCCGATGACTTCCTAATACATACCTTGACATGAAACAACACCAACACCAAAACTAACATCAAGAACTCAAAGATTACCTTATGAATCTCTTTCTTGACTCAAAACTCTCATAAAAATTGTATACGTACGTGAAAGTGAGTTTGCATGCAGATTTTGACTCCTTGAAGTCAATTCCAGCTTCTAATATATGTAAAACTTTCAAAAATGCCACAAAGACCCCTAGACTTCTCAAGTTTCTGAAATGGCAACCTTAGCCCCTCTACTTTGCAACTCAATATTACATAAAGGTAACTAGCTAAACACATAAACACTTAACATATATTTAAAATTAAGTTAAATACTTAAATACTTAACATATATTTAAAATTAAGTTTCAGACCTTGGGGCGTTATATCCATGCTTGATTTAATTCGATGTATCCCCACGTCGTGCACTAGGCTCCACGGGGTGCACTCCAGGTAGTCTTTTGGGATTAAACCATTTATCGTATCTTATCTTCGTGAACGCCGAGCACCCATTCTAGTCTTCAAATACCTTTCGTCTAATAAAGTCACATCCAACAATATATTCATTCAGACTTAAGTAAGCCCCAAAAAATTAAAATAAAGGCCCTAGGGAGCTAGTCCGTCTTCCCCCGTTCCTAGTTCGCACGCTATCAAGTTCCCACTTGATATTTCCGGATATAACTATGTTTTCATCCGTAAATATTATAAGTTTTACACTTTCTTTTATGAATGAATGAGTATATAATAGACTAATATATGACTTGGATGTTTACAGGTCGAATATGGTGGAAAAGTCGAAGAAACGGCGGAAAAACAAGAGAAAATGAGAAAAGCTATCAACTCCAATACACCTCTAATGTTTTGATCATATCTCACTCATACAAACTCGGATTGAGGTGATTTAAGCGGCCACGGAAACTAGACTCAGAGGGATACAATTTCAGTTTTATGGCAATCTCTTAAAAATTCAGTTTCGCGCCACGAGCCCATGTTCTTCGCGCCGCGAGCCTTGTCGGCCAGGACCTTATCTCTTTAAAATTCCAAGTTCAAATGGCCAATCACTATATATTCAACTTGGCCGGCCCTAAAACAATTACGCACGACTTTTAACCACTTTTGGAGCATCATAACACCATTGGATGGCAAGGATTGAAGATCAAACATCAACAATCATCAAATTCCATTCAGTTTGTCTATATCTATGTTTATTCTTGGATTTGGCATGTTGTTCTTGGATTTTTGCTTGTTCTAAACCCATTTATGGGCTGATCTTATTTTGTATTCATTATGATCAAACCCTAGTGATATATGACTTGCTTTCCTTGAATAATGTATGAATTGATTCTAGTTGCATGTTTTTTTAATCAAAGTTTCGATCTTTATGGTTTTAATCTTCGTTTCTGGATTCATGGTGTATATTGAATGTAAATAGGAAGTTTATATGATGTATATTATTCTTTAAATGATTTGTCTATGAATTGTTTAAGAGTTTACTCGGAAAAGTAATCAGGATCTAGTTACCATAACCTAAACTTAAAGATATGAACTTTACCATCACGGACATGATTGGGTTTAGTTTAATCTCATTTAACTTGATTAATAGATTATGAGCTAGGTTGGTTTTAGATTAGATGAACAATAAGAAGTTGTTTGTCTTATCTTTAACACATTAACTGCACGAGATAGGAAATTGAGTGTAGTAAAGTCTATCAAGGTAATCAATTAAACTGATCTTAAGGCATATTGAACTAGGGGGAGAGATTATCCAAAAAGAGGTGATATGGGTGCTTTCCTCAACGACAGCCCCTCCTCAACGACAAATGTTGTTTCATGGGCCCTAGAGTCAAACGGGTGCTTTACTGAAGTGGCGGATTTGTTTGAGGTGATAAGGGCCCTTTCTATGGATGAAGAATGTTCCATCAAAGATAAACATACTAGCTTGGAAGGTGTTTCATAACAGGTTACCCACAAAAATAATCTGCAAAAGAGGAGGGTTATACGGTTGGCTACTACTTGCCCACTTTGTAATAATCAAGATGAAACAGAGAAGCATCTATTCGTGAAGTGCCCTTTTGTTGCATCAGTTTTGAAAGAAATTGTGAAATGCTTGTGCACTGATGAATCAGCAATTTCTGAAGTGGCGGATTTGTTTGAAGGGGGGGGGGGGGGGGGGGGGGGGGGGGTGAAGGCGCAACTCAAAGGAAACAAACTAAAGGCTTTTAATGGGGTCATATACTCCTACTTTTGGATCATGTGGAAGCTAAGAAACGGGAAAGTATTCTCACGAATAGAAGGAAGGTAAGAAATTATGGTGTGTAGTGAAATCCAGGCATTATCTTTTTTCTGTTTAAATCTAGGTGGCCCTGATGCAATTTAGCAAACAAATGGATTGATTGGATCTATTCTCGTGACACATGTTTGGCCCAACCGTGCTGTGTTTTCTCTACATAGGGATGTAATCGGGCGGGGGCTGGTAGATTGGTCGTTTGTCTTTCGTTTTGGTTTGAAACTTTATGCGGCTATGTTGTATCTTGTTCTTTGCCTCTAGCACCTTGCTAGAGGTTTTTTCTATTTTAATATATTGGGGCCGTTTGGTGAGGGTGATGGCCGAGTCGAAGCTCCCCCTTTCGTGTCTTCTTGTTTTGCCGTTCAAAAAAAAAATCTATGTAGGCCTCCTTGAAAGTCTAGATAGCCTCCCTTGATAGGACATATGTGAGTGTATGACATATATTAAAAATTGTAATTGTAATTAAAAAATTTGATACATGAAGTTTATAAGAAGAGGAGGCCAAATAGTAGCACCCTAATTAATTATTCTATGTTAATTACTAGTAACTCTAGAAAATCATAATCTTACTAAATCATTTAACTTTCTTAGAGTTTAATTTCTAGATCTTTCAATACAGATTTCATGTCCCAATAACTAGGCTATTATGTCGAGAATCGTATTTGACTATCTTTATAACACCCGAGATAGAAAAATATTCTATACAAATAAAAAAAAGAGTGTCGGTGGAAACAAACACAAAAACAAGACAATATCAACATAGAGTAATTAGTCGACAAAACAAGCAATATGAATAGCAATATATGGTAGCAAATACAAGGACCCATAAGCATAACAAATGGATTTTATCATGATGCTTCCAAACACCAAATAAACGACAAACGTAATATTATTTGAGATTTGATAGTGGTCCTATGTAAATTATATATTAGAGTTAATTACTGATTTAATTCATATAATTTACCCTTAGTTTTAAAAAAGTACTTAAATGGTACTTATTATAGCAAAATTAATCCATAGTCCTTTGACCATTAAAACTAATGGACAAGGTGTAAAAATGACCATTTTACTCTTTTGTAACAATACAAACTAAGTTCATTTGGTTTTCAAATAGTTTGGCATTTAGTACTTTAACTTTTTTCTTATATAATTTACTATATAAACCTAAATATTTATTATAATATTTTATAAGATTTTTCAATAATTTACTATATATATATATATATATATATATATATATAATAGTAATTATTATATTTTATTTTTACTATTACTATCATTATTTAATTTTAGTATCTTTAATATGGATCATCATACCATGTTATTGTACATCAACATTTATAAATTAATGTTATAATACACTGTTATATATTACACTTAATTTTTTTTGTTTACCATTTTTCAATGATCAACACTATTTTTGTATTTTATTGATATAAATGCTTTTTTAATCTTAAACTTTATTAATACACCTTGTATTTTTTTTTGCATTTATTTTATTCTTCACAAATTATATCACAGAGTTTGCACAATGAATTTTTTTATCTCATACGGTATTCTATGACATGAAATGCAAGGATTCTCATTTTCTACTTAGATCACTAATACTAAGGCTTTGTTTGATTTTTCAAATAAGGTCTTATTTTAAATAGGGATAATTTCACTCATATCCTTACAAACTTTCAATATTACTTCAATATCCTTATAAATTTTAAAACTACATGTATGTCCTTCTAAAACTATTAAATTAACATCTATATCCAAACTCATTTTCTAATAAAGATTAAATCATTTTAATGTTAAAAAACCTATCTAAAATTCAAAATATTTTATGATATTACCAAACTACCCTTACTAATTCTTTTCACTTATTAAATTTTCTAGTGGACCAATTGACCTAAAACTCATCTGATCGTGAACCAAATTGAAGTCCATGTCTCTTCTGCATAAGATTTTCAAAACAATACAGTCCTACGTACAAGAAATATCACATAGTTTCAAAACTACCATCATAACTACAACCTAAAACTCATCCATTCCAAATGGCATGATCCAAGGCACTGTAAGAAATAAAACAAAAGGATGAAAAATAAAAAAAAAGGAAGATGCAGGCACACTAATGGGCAAATAAACCAGATCAAATTAAAAGAAACATGGAGCTTTGTAATCAAACTCATAACAGAATTCATGATGAATTCTTTCATACAAATAACAAAAAGTGAACACACTAACTCCATGATAAATCCTTTCCATACAAATAACAAAAAGTCAACATACTAACTCCATGATAAATCCTTCCATACAAATAACAAAAAGTTAACACACTAACTTCACAACTTAAATTCTAATCAGTTGGTTGGTTCTGCGTTTCATGATCTTTTGTCTTCTTTCCTCGTCCCCTGAAAACAAAAATTCAATAAATTTTGCAATATTACTAATATAGTATCTTGAAGAAGAAAACATATAATTGAAATGTGAACTAGCTACCTCTTACTAGTAGATGCTTCATCAAAACCTTGAGGTGCTGGATTCTTACAAGTCCTTTCATGGTGACCATACATACCGTAACGCGAACATCTATGCCTTTTCTTAGGCTCATCACGTGATACAATTCTATTCTTTTTGGGTCGTCCAGGCGGCCGTTTGATCATAGGTGGGTTAGTGGGTATATCTTCTCTATTGTGTCTATATGTACCCATTGATCCTTTACAGGCAATGGTGCAATTTCTAAAGCATATGCTTCTTTAAATTTATCGATTGGGAAATATGTATCAACATAGTTGTCCCAATTAGCCTCCCTTGTGAAAGCAATAAAAGCAGCACACATGGAAGGCCTTTAACTTGCCAAACTCGACAACTACATTTTTTCTCATCTAATATAACCTCCCAACGTTTTCCCTTGTAGTTTACTTCAGCTCGATTGTCACCACTTCTACAAACTTGAAAGTCACCCAAGTTCTACATAAGAAAATAAAACAAGAATAAGTAATAACAGTAAAGGTTTCTCTGTGTAATACAACAATTATATCTTATTGAACTTGCCTTAGAGATTCTTTTGAGATAGTCACTTGCACTTGGAACTAATGTTCCTTTCTATTTATTCACAATCTTCCTTTTCTTGTTGAATCGTTCCATAAGCTTTTCTCTAATGGCATCAAGGAGATCAAGCACCGGTTTATAACGTATTTCACCTACCCAAGAGTTAAAAGTTTCTGAAATATTGTTGGTAATGTAATCACACTTGACAAGTGTCCCAAACTTGCTTCTACTCCATATCTTCTTATGGTTCTCATTCAAATAAGCAATTGCGTCTTCACGTACATTAGCAATTTCATTTAACAATTGGTCATGCTTACTAATAGAATAGGTCTTTGCAGCACCCCATAGGTTAAACATGAAAATGTCACCTCGAAAATGTTTCTTGAAGTTGTTGTATAAATGTCTCATGCATTCTCGATGCTCAACATCAGGATAAACCTGTGTAATAGCTACTTCCAACCCTTTTTGCATGTCAGAGGAGATAACAAGACCGTTTGGTGTACCAATTGCTTTTTTTAGCAACTTGAGAAACCAAGTCCATGATTTTGTATTCTCTGACTCAAGCACACCATAGGCTACGGGAAACATGCCATGGTTACCGTCGACACTTGTGGTAGCGGCTTGAACACCATTAAATTTCCCTTTCAAATGACAAGCGTCAAGTCCAATGTAGGGACGACAACCAGCAAGAAACCCCTTAGAGCATGCTGCTAGTGATATAAAAAAGCGTAAGAAATGTTTCTTGTCACCCTCTATCTGCAAATCAATTTCCACAACACTTCCCGGGCTCTTTTCAAGTTCTTGTTTGAAATCATAAACATTTACATAAGAGTCATCCCACTTGCCATACATATCCATATAAGCTTGTTCTTTTCCTCTAAAGACTCTCATATATGGTACGTCAACATTGTAGGTTTGCATAAGCCATTTTTTTAGGTCGGCTGGAGAGACATCACCTTCAGATTTCAACTTATCGATTACAACATTAGCAATCCATCCTTGAGTCGCGTGTTTATTACCACGCTTGTTGCTTCGGATATAAGAACGAGTTTCTACAAATTTCTTAACCTATAAAAAAATTGTATAAAAACATATAACTATGTTAACAAAATAGGCATGTCAAGAAATATATTAGTTTTTAACTTTCATACTTACTTCAAAAGTAACTCCATCTTGCGTAAGTGAAGCATGAATTCTCCACTCACACTTTTTATCTTCACAACATGCCGTAAGTCGTGTCAAATCACTTTTCTCAATGACATACTCAAATTCATTTGTCAGTGCATAGTGATTCAAAGCCCTTCTAAAAGCAATCACGTTTGGAAATTTAGAATTCACCTTCATAATTGGACTTCTCTTGTCATATGTATAAGTTTCAAAATCACAATTTAAACGTTCATATTCATAGTCGGAGCTATGGCGGCTATGATAGCTTTCTTCACTTACACAATTTGAGTCTGAATTATTTTCATCATCAAATTCATCAATAACTTGATCTTTACCACTATATCAGAAAATTCACGTGAATAAAGTCAAAGATGTATACCTCCAGATTAATGCAACAAAAGAATACATAAATAAACAGTCTATACCTTTTTTGTGTAACTTTTTCGGTCATTGCATAAATTGTTACTTCTTTCTCCTCCTTATACATACTAAGCATCACCATGAAGTTCTCATCAGAATTGAGTTCAATAAAACATTGCTCTTTTGCATGCTTGTCAACAAAATAAATTGATAAAACAATATCACTCTGCGAATGATAATGTTTTTTCACCTCTTCAACTAGTTGATTCAAGTTATATGAGCATGTGTCTACATAGAGAGATTTTCTAAAACCAAAACAATATACTTTTCGACACGAGTTCCTAGCTAACCGAAAGAAACCTCCATATTTGAGTTTAAGCTTGTATATCAATGTTACTTGTCTGATAATGAAAATGAAAAAAAAAATGTTAGTGAAAAGAAATGGCAATATAAAGTATCATTCATCTTGTTGGTAAAACATATATGATTCTTACAGTTATCATAGAAACTTACTCAATTATTGGTGAATGAACACTTATCTCCCATCTCGGTGGTGACGAGTCACCAATGGTCATATTAACCTCATCATCCATCTTTAACAAAAAGAATACAGAATTGAAAAGTATTATTAAATTCAATAGAACATGTCTTTGATTAAAATATGGTGTTAAAATCACTAAGTCATTAACTAATTTAATCTTAAAATATAAAACTCTGAATAATGACAGATACTTAGAAAACCATCTTGAAGTAATAGAGGACTTGATTTGTAGTATTACATGAATTAATGGTTGCGGCAATATTACGATGAAGTAATTTTGAAGTATTAAATGACTTAATGTTTTATAATTACTTCAAAAATTATGAATGTGGAAATATCAAGATTACGTATACGGAAAGATTAATATTACGAATAAGAATAATATAATCAAAATATAAGAAGTTAAGCATTACGTTTACAGTGTGGGAACTAGATTCAAGAACGTCTCTGCAACTTGGATGAAGAAGATGAAACGACGTGATGTGTCCGGAATGAAGAAGATGAACGACTTCAATTTGGCTCACTATTTCAATAAGTGAAAAGAACAAGGTCTATCATGCCCGCGCGTTGCGCCGGGTTGATATTTAAATGATCAAATTTATATAATTTTAATTTATATTTAGTTTTATAGATAAGATGGTTGCTCGAAGGTAGTATACATACATATTATTTGTTTGATAATGTGATCTACGAAGATAAAAAATAGAGTTGTTTTTTAGCAAACTGTAATTTCTCAAATAGTTAACTAAACTAAAATTAGTTGTCGAAACTTATTGGAGGCACGGTTGTTTCTTAAATAAGATTGTAGCTTGTAATAAAATATATGTAAGTATGTACTTTTGAGATTGCGTATCTCATTTCATTTATCAATATTTTTTAACCTTGGATTATTACGCTCTTTTGATTGCTTTTAAAGTTGAATTGAAGACCATTTCGTTTGACATATCAACACGTCTACATTTTTCGAAGATTTGTTTATCTTTTAATTACTTGTAAAAAAAATTGATAATGAAACTATAAATTATTTTATGAGGTAAATGTAATCAAATGCATATTTAATAGTTGTAGTAATAAAAAAATAATAATGAAAATATAGATTATGTTAAAAAAAATTGATAATGAAACTATAAATTATGTTATGAGGTAAATGTAATCAAATGCATATTTAATAGTTGTAGTAATAAAAAAATGATAATGAAAATATATATTATGTTATAAGGTAAAATGTAATCTTACAAAAGTTGAAGGTGAAAAAGAAAAATATATTAATGGAAGAAAATTTTGAATTGAAGACCATTTCGTTTGACATATCAACACGTCTACAGTTTTCGAAGATTTGTTTATCTTTTAATTACTTGTAAAAAAATTGATAATGAAACTATAAATTATGTTATGAGGTAAATGTAATCAAATGCATATTTAATAGTTGTACTAATAAAAAAATGATAATGAAAATATAGATTATGTTAAAAAAAATTGATAATGAAACTATAAATTATGTTATGAGGTAAATGTAATCAAATGCATATTTAATAGTTGTAGTAATAAAAAAATGATAATGAAAATATAGATTATGTTATAAGGTAAAATGTAATCTTACAAAAGTTGAAGGTTAAATAGAAAAATATATTAATGGAAGAAAATTAAAACTTGAAGGTAAAATATAATTTATATATATTAAAGGGGGGAAATAAAAACTTGTTAAGGGGGTAAAATGAAAATTGGAATGAATAGTATATTTTGTTTGTAAATTGATTATATATATAATTAGGAAGGGTAGTTTGGTAATATCATAATGTATTTTGAATTTCAGATAAGATTTTTAATATTAAAATGATTTAATCTTTATTAAAAAATAAGTTTGGATATAGATGTGAGTTTAATAGTTTTAGGACATACATGTAGTTTTAAAATTTGTAAGGATATTGAAGTAATATTAAAAGTTTGTAAGGATATGAGTGAAATTATCCCTTTTAAATAAACGTCTGCGCGCAAAGAAATTTTTAATAAGCTTGTTTATTTTTTCAAAAAAACGTTTACGCCCCCGCAGACATTTCTAATAAGTTTGTTTGTTTTTCGCAGACATAAGACCTTATTCTGTCTTATTTTTGCTTATTTTGAGAAGCTAAAAATTGCATCTTTTTTTGCAGACATTCTCATACTTAAAACGTTTTGAACCACATCTTCTCTCAAAGATATAAAATAAAACATAAGACATTTATGTATTCGAAAACAAACAACATCTAATGGTCAAAATTAACCTTTATTCATAAACTTGAACACGCGAGTTTTAATAAAAATAATTTTTTGTTTAGGTATAAAAAATCAAAACCTTAATTAAAGTCAAGTTGTGGAAGCAATTTAAACAAATCAATATTAAACATTTTAAATCTCCTAGTTACCAAAGGATTGATACCATATGACTTTAATTTAACCTATTTAATCTGACTATTAAATAAGATAACCTATATCAACTAATATTTCAAAAATTATATATTATTATGTGAAAGATAATATAAGATGGAGAAAAAAAGACAAGGTGTATTAATAAAGTTTAAGATTAAAGAAATATTTATATTAAGAAGAAATTAAATTAGTGTTGATCGTTGAAACTTGGTAAACAAAAAGATTAAGCGTAATATATAATAGTGTATTATAGCACTAACTTATGAAAGGTTGATGTACAATAACAAGGTATGACGATCCATATTAAAGATACTAAAATAAAACAATGATAGTTATAGTGAAAATAAAATATAATAATTATTATTACATACATAATTATATAAAAACATATATATAGTAAATTGTTGAAAAATCTTATAAAATATAATAATTATTATTTAGGTTTATGCAATAAGTTATTAAAGGAAAAGTTGAGGGACTAATTTCGAAACTATTTGAAAATTACAGGGACTTGGTTTGTAATGTTACAAAAAGGCAAAATGATCATTTGAAATATTTAACACCTTGGCCGTTAGTTTTAATGGCTAAAAGACTATAGATGTAACAACTTTGCTACACTAAGGACTAAATCAGTAATGAACTCTATATATTGTTTGGGAACACCCGAATAATAGGATCAGGAGAAAGGTAGGTATCACTTCTTTATAATTCTTAATCCTAATATGTTGTTTACTTGTATAATACTTTAACCTTTTAATCCCGATTGGCACTTCATGGATTATTTAAAGATTTGCTTTAATGTAACAAAAAAGTTTCCGTAAGTAAGTATGTGACGTCGAATTTGTTTGTTGGTGAGCTTGTCATAATGCATGTGACCATATCAAATATGTGTTTGGATAAAGATGATAAAAAGAGGAGCATGACGTTGTCAATGAAAGTTAAATAATGACAAGTATTGGACAACTTGGATAACATGAATTTCTTGTTGTTGTTACATTACTCTTGGACCCATGAAACAAAATATTATTTCTTGGTTATTTCTTAGTGTTGGTTTATGGTACCAAGGTTGAGAAAATCAATGCAATAATAACCGAGTGAATGCACCTTTTGAATGATTTATTTAACCACTATAAGAAGATGATAGGCAAAGAAAATAAAAAAAGCACAACTCTTTCTTCATCTCCTACTTCTACATCATTTACAAGTGATGTAGATCTTGATTTGCATGAAAGTTATGCAAAATATATGGTTACTGGGAAGAGCTAATAATATTTTCGAGTTAGATATCTATTTGGTTGATGCAACGGAAAAGAAATTAAAGGGTGATGAATTTGATGTGCTGAGTTGGTGAAAGATCAATTCGACTAAATACCCAATACTTTCTCAAATCCCAAATGATGTTTTGGGAATGCCAATCTCAACTATCGTAAGTGAATCGACCTTTAGCACTGGTGGTCGGGTTATTGACAAGTTTAGAAGCTCTAATAAACCAAAGACCGCGGAAGCTTTAATATGCACTAATTAATACGGACCATAAAAGCGGACTTGCAATAGATGCCCATCCATGGCCTATCATTACAAGAGTTATTGGACAATTTGGAGAATTTAGAAATTGGTAACTACTCTCCCATTCATTAATGTACTAATTAATAACTTGTTTCAATGTCACAAAATATGATTAAATGTTTCTTATTGATTATCTTTCAAAGGGACAAAAGTCATATGATGAATCATTGATGGATGATGAAGATTGAACTTTTAGGTTTCAGTTATGACAAAGCTTACAAAATTGTGAAGAATTGAAGGTTGAATACTTGAACTTTTGCTACTTATGATTGCACAAACACTAAATTGTTATTTTTATTAATTTATAGTGCGTCATGCAAGTTATGTTTTTTGTAAAAGCTTAAACTTATGCTAATTTATAGCACATTTTGTAAAGGTTGAAGAGGTGTGTAGCATTCCATTTTGTAATTTCTTATTTTTTTCATGTGGGGCTATTAAATATGAAAATTAATTTATAAGTTGTGAATAGGTGGAAAACAAGAGATGTGTAGCATTCCCATTTTGTAATATTGCCATAAAAAATAATTAGCTTAACAAGAGAATGAAATTAATCAATCATTTGGCCAAATTTTGTGGCTACTATAGATTATAAAATAAAAAAATTAACCCAAGTTTTGACCTAATTCTGATTTGACCTAATTCTCAAGTAATGAAACCTAATAAATTATAACTGTTAGCCAATAAAACTGGTAACAAAAACTAATAAGCTATCACAAACCGCTAACCGTCTCATTAGAAATGATGCTCATCGGTTTGTAAAACCACATAACCGATATTATCGGTTTTGGTTCGTTTGGGGTCAAATCCGACCCTACCCACTCCTATATATAATGGTAAAATCAATGTACTTCTTGTCTATTGATTATGAGAAGTTTTTGACCTAATATTTTTTTAATGGTTAATTATATTGAAATGTAATAAAGTATATTTATTTTAATATTAAGTACGTGTAATTAACTATATTTTGTTGAGATAAAGACAATAAACTATTCAAAAATTTTAATTAATGTAATGTGACCTGCCATATCTGATTAACATTTCCCCCTCAAAATCTAGATCCTTTCTCTCAAATCTCACACTTCGTATGAAACCACCACCACCGCCACTTGCTTCTTTAACCACCACTATTGTCGCCACCTTTTCATTTTCAACCACCATCATTGGAGCCGCCACCTTTATCTCTCCCACCATTGCAATTACGGTTCATCAACCACCATGAAACTACCACTGACACCTTCTTTGTCTGAAACCACATCCGGCGTGACACATCCTTCATCTTCAACCTCCGCCACCGTCACCTCATTCGTCTTTAACCACCGCTACCGCCACCTATTTCGTCTTTAACCACTGTCGCCGCCTCTTATTTAATTGAATTTGGAAATAAAAGAAATCTTAACACTAATCTATTGAACAAATATGTTTTTAGGGTTTCATTTTAGGGTTTTAATCGATCTGTTTTTAGAATTTTCGTTTCAAATATGTTTTTAAGATTTTTGTTTCAGTTCTGTTTTTAGGATTTTCGTTTCAAATATGTCTTTTGGGTTTCGTTTCAGATCTGTTTGCGTTGGTACTTGGTATTAAAGAAGGATGTTGTGGTTGTAGCTGAAGGAGGTGGCAGCTGCGGTAGTGGTTGAAGAAGCATATTGTTGCGTCGGTGGTGGTAGAGGAAGAAGTAGGTGTTCGAAGACAAAAAGGTGGGAGCGGCGTACTTGGTAGTTTAAATAAGAAAATGGCTGTGGTGATAGTGGTGGTTGTAGATGAAGGAGGTGGTGGTGGCGCTGATGGTTGAGGAAGAAGAAGGTGGTGGTGGTCGTGGAAGAAATAGGTGGTGGTGAGAAGGTGTTGATGGGTTAACTTGCAGATCTTCAAATCCATTATCGAAGATAATGAAATAAGAAAAAAATATAACAATAATATTATGGTATAATAATAATAATAAAATAAATAACAAAAATTAGAATAAAATAATAAGGTAACTTACTCCATGTCAGCATTAACCTGCTTTGCACGTCAATATTACACAAAATGTAACTTTTTGATAGTTTATTGTATTTATCTCAATAAGTATAGTTCATTACATATTTTATTAAATGAACATATTTTATTACATTGTGATGCACTTAACCCTTTTTTAAATAACAAAAAAATAACTACATTTAAAGCTTTAATATAGCTCTAATTCTAGTTAAGAAATCCAAAAATCATATTAATTACCATTAGCAAGATGCTAGAATAAAGTTGTGCGACTCAACATGTTACCTACTATGTGATCAAAATATACACCCACTAAACCTATTTTTAAAAGGACAAATATTCGAAAAAGGTAACTAAAATATCGAAATTTGTCAATAAATGTAATGTCCAATTTTTTTGGCTGAGAAAGGATTATAAATTTCAATTTTTGATGTGACAATACACGTGCCAGTACAGTCCTTGCCGTATAATGTCTTATGGTGACGTGGTTATTCATTATAGTGATAAGTTATTTACAAGTTTATCCACTCATTTATTAATATCTTTACTTTTTTTAAATTTTAGATAACAATTCATGTGTCTTTGTGTTTATAAAGTTATTATGTTTATGTTCTTGAAGATATGACGATCCTCCGCCGTTGGCCACCATCGTCTGTCTTTGACCACCATCCTCCGCCGTTGACCACCTCCGCCATGAACCACCGCCGCCGTTTTTAATCTTCAAACACTAACAAACACACACACATATTCAAAGGTGAGTTCTGAACCTCGAAGAGCAAAAAAGAGAGAGAGAGAGATCTAAACCTTGAACAGGAGCCAACGATGGCCAAGACTCAAGAAACAGAATAAAGAAAGGGAGATCTCGAAGACACGAGCCAACATAAAGAGAGAGAGAGAGAGATCTAGAACTCGAAGAACGAAAAGAAAGAGAGAGATCTCGAACTTGAACTTGAAAGAGAGGGAGAGAGAGAGGGAGAGAGAGATCTTGAATAGATCTCGAACGATCAACTTGATCTTGACACGAAAAAACTTGATTCAAACTTAGATCTGGACATGACGGTGGTGGTGACGCAGATTTGGACAACCCTATCCAAAATCTGAAACACACCCACCTATGGAGCGACGGTGGCGGTAAAGCGACGTTGAAGCAGATCTGGACAACACTAACCAAAACTAGAAACACACCCACCTGTGAAGCGACGGTGTGTGAGCGATAGTGGCGTGTGAGGGAGTAGAGAGAGAATAAAAGAGTTTTAAAAGAGAGAAGAGAGAAATTAGTTATTTAAAAGTAAAAGAAAAAACAAATTTGCCACATAAGCATATTTAAAAAAAATTAAGTTCTTGCTAGTTGCCACCGCATCTATTTTTAATTGGTTATTGGTCAAACAAGTCACACGTTTCCTTTTTTTTTTGAGAAATCAAAATTTATAATCATTTATTGGCAAAAAATGGACTTTACCTTTATTTGGCAAATTTCGATATTTAAGTTATGCTCTTTCTAAAACTATACATCTGTCGATTAAATTACTTGAACCCATAACTTCGGAAAACATCTAAAAACATTACCTTAAGCGATAAGTAGGTTGATCTTTTAAACCCAGTAGCAAAGAGGATCGCATCAAACTGATAACATTTTCCATTCACAAAAACTTCATTCCTTCGCCATTTATGCAATTTAAGATCGGTAAAACCTGCTTTATGTCTAGAACAATAATTATCAAGTTCATGTTTTTATGTAACATACATAACTTAATATTAGACAGAGTAGAAATGTCAGACCTGTGTCAAGATTTATAACGGGGTATCTACCGTCTTTTGTTTTCCTTAAAAGCGGGCCTTCTTTAGGTCTTTTGATACCATATTTGGTTAGATCTCCATAAATTAACTTGCTAATTATCATCAAGAAGGAGTCCACCAAATGCAACGGTAACAACTTTAATAACACCAATCCAAAGTTTATGGACCACCTTCATAATAATTTACATGTAAATGTAATCTCATCAAGTTGTGCCATTAAGGTATTTGTTTTGCCACTTGGGCATTTCATTTGCCTCTCAAACGTCTCATTTGCCACTCATGCATTTCATTTGCAATTAGGCATCTCATGGAAATGCCGATGGGGTGAATTGTTTGATTAGATAACATTACTTATACACATTTTGCATATAACCAACTGACTTAAATATCATATCTCATATATATGTACGTATTACATTCTCCCACTAGTACAAAAATGATCTTTAGTCACACTTTTTCAAAACAGACCAGTCACACTTTTGACTTAAAGTGTGACTATAGGTCATTTTTTAAATTTTGTCATACTTTTAGTCACATTATATTTTATTTGTGTGACTATTGCATAGTAAGTAAATACATTTAGTCACATTTAAACATAAAAACGTGACAATTGAATAGTAAGTAAATACCTTTAGTCACACTTAAACATAAAATAGTGACAATTGAATAGTAAGTAAATACCTTTAGTTACACTTAAACATAAAACGTGACCATTGCTAGCCACACTTGTAAAAAGTGTGACCAAATATCATGATATGTCACTGATATGTGAATAAACTTTGTGAAAGATTTTATAAGAGACTATAGATATATATATACGGTCACACACAAGTACAAAAATAACATTTAGTCACACTTTTTTCAAAACAAACCAAAGTCACACTTTTGATTTAAAGTGTGACTATAGGTCATTTTTAAAATTGTCATACTTTTAGTCACTTTATATTTTGTTTGTGTGACCATTGCATAGTAAGTAAATACATTTAGTCACACTTAAACATAAAAACGTGACAATTGCATAGTAAGTAAATACCTGTAGTCACACTTAAACATAAAAACGTGACCATTACTAGCCACACTCGTAAAAAGTGTGACCAAATATCATGATATGCCACTTATATGTGAATAAAATTTGTGATAGATTTTATAAGAGACCATAGATATATATACGATCACACACTAGTACAAAAATGACATTTAGTCACACTTTTTCCAAAACAAACCAAAGTCACACTTGATTTAAAGTGTGACTATAGGTCATTTTTAAGATTTTGTCATACTTTTAGTCACTTTATATTTTGTTTGTGTGACCATTGCATAGTAAGTAAACACCTTTCGTCACACTTAAACATAAAAACGTAACAATTGCATAGTAAGTAAATACCTTTAGTCACACTTAAACATAAAAACGTGACCATTACTAGCCACACTCGTAAAAAGTGTAACCAAATATCATGATATGCCACTGATATGTGAATAAAATTAGCACAAAAATGACATTTGGTCACACTTTTTCCAAAACAATCCAGTCACACTTTTGATGGACTTATAAGTAAACTTTGGCCTTACATGACACAACGCGTGTAAGGACCACAAGCATGGCACTTCTCATGAGAACTCCGAAGTTAAGCGTGCTTGGGCTGGAGCAATCCAAGGATGGGTGACCCATGGGAATTGCTTGTGTCGTGGTAAGGCCAGATGTTACAACGTTCGTGTGGCTGTAGGCTATAGATAGTCACACTTTTGAAAACATTGTGTGACCATAAAACGGTTTTAGCTACTTTTTAAGTATTTATGTGTGACTAAAAACTAAACAATAACAACACTTATAATAGACTTGTGTGACCATAGGCTGAACAACAGTCACTCAAATAACAAAATTGTGTCTCTAGAAAAGGTTTTTTGTCACACTTTCGGATGAATTGTTTGATTTCAAAATGAAAAGTCCATACCCTATAGTCACACTTTTAAGCTACAGTCACATTTTTTTATATGATATGGTCACTAAATTTTCGTGTGACCATAACATGCCTAAAATGGCACGATCTTCGGTCACACTTTTAATCTAAAAAAAAGCGTGACCGTAGGCATACGGTCACACTTTTTTGGTGTGACTACTAGTGTCCGTTATCTCGCACATAGTCACATTTGACAAACTATAATTATCACTAATATGGCTACACATACAATGTATATAACCCTAATTATTCTCTTGCTCTTTATTCATTTGATAATGACATAATCATATATTATACGAATTAACATATTATTGTTGACACCATCTCTGACCCAATTCCTTTCTCTTTTCTCTGTTAGTGATATATATATGTATATATATATAAACATAGTCTATCGCACTTTCTTATGTTCGAATACTCATATACTAGTTTAAATGCCCGTGTAACACAAGGATGGTTTAGAAAAGTAATAAATATTAAACACTATAATAAACGATTTTAAATACTTATAAAACACGAAAAAATGAGAGTTAAAAAAAGGACGAAAGGTGGCGCCAATTACAAGGCCAGCGATAGAAGCACCGCGAAAGGAGAGAGCATACATGATTGAAAAAATGTGGTATCATGATACCAACAGACCTGAATAAATTTCTTGTACAGGTTATCGGTCATTATACTTACAATTATAAGCAATATGGTCAAATGTTTATTGTTATAATAAAAAATAATTATAAAATATTTTAAAATGATAGAACTAAAAATTTGGTTAAATACGATAATTTGAAATGTTATAAGAGATAAATATGTTATTTATAAATTAGATGGACAAATACGATATTTTAAAGTTTAAGAATGATATGAATTAAATTATTTATAATAATCTTGATTAACTTAAAAGAATTTTGACTTCTAAAAGTCAAGGTCAAATTAAATTTTCAACTTAGATAAAAGGTAAAAAAATAATTACTTAATTAAAAAACATTCATTATTAATTATTAAGATGAAAAATCAAAAAGAAAGAAGTACGATTTCGATATAGTATATAATTTATTAAAATTTTTTGACATTTACAATTTTTAGTTGTTTAATTGTTTATAATTTTTTTATATTTATCATTGATTTAATTAAAGGTTATCTTTATCTTATTCACATTAGTTTGACTCTAAAAAGTCAAAATCAAAATTTTAGAATTAAAAAAATTAACGGCTAAGATTAAATATTTTATTAAATGAAGGGTCCATATCATTTAATAATTTTTTTAAAATTAGTCTCTTGTATATATTAGAACATTTACGTACACATAGACGGTTACTCTTGTATTTACCTCCCCAAAAATTCTCATTAACATAAAAGGCATTTATAAACAAATTACAAGAGAGGGCCGAGAATGGGCCGAACAAATACAACAATAAACGAGCTACAGAAATAGAACATAAATAAATATAATATACTCTAACATCCCCCCGCAGTTTAATCGGTAGACGGTTGTCGAACGTTCAAGCTGGAACAAAACTCCAATATTAATTTCGACGGGAGGCCCTTCGTGAAAATATCAGCATATTGAGATGTAGAGGGGACATGTAACACTCGAATTTGACCCGTGGCAACCTTGTCCCAAACAAAGTGAAGATCAATCTCAATATGTTTCGTGCGTTGATGCTGAACGGGATTGGTAGATAAATAGACTGTACTCACGTTGTCACAGTACACCAATGTTGCTTTCGAGATAGGTGAGTGTAGTTCCATAAAAAGATTGCGCAACCAAACAGTCTCAGCAACCGCATTTGCAACAGTACGGTACTCTGCTTCGGCACTCGACCGAGAAATGATGGGCTGACGTTTAGATGACCATGATATAATGTTGTCCCCCAAGAAAACACAATAACCGGAAGTAGAGCGGCGAGTGGTGGGACAACCTCCCCAATCAAAGCTGATCGGTTGAGGAGGGATAAAGTTTCAAACCATGATCAACCGTCCCCTTCACGTATCTTAGGATGCGTTTTTAAGCAGTGAAGTGCGGCTCTCGGGGGTCATGCATAAAAAGACACACTTGTTGAACAACATAAGATAAATCAGGGCGCGTAAAAGTGAGATACTGTAGAGCGCCGGCTAAACTGCGATATAAAGTAGCGTCAGCAACCGGAGGTCCATCAGAACCAAGTTTAGCTTGTGTGTCGACCGGTGTGATGCATGGTTTGCAGTTGGTCATGTGAGCTCGCTCTAAGATTTTATGAGCATATCGAGCCTGAGATAAGAACATGCCTCGTTTGTCGCGTGTAACGACAATACCCAGAAAATAGTTAAGAGAACCAAGATCCGTCATGGAAAATTCACGGGCAAGCTTAGCAATTACAGCTGATAATAAGGTATAGAGGAAGCTGTGAGAATGATGTCATCAACATATAGTAGCATACTCAGCAAAACGGTGAAACCAAGCTCTCGGCGCCTGTTTTAACCCATATAGAGATTTCTTGAGGAGACAAACATGATTCGGCTTGTCACGATCAACAAACACCGGTGGTTGGTGCATATAGACAGTTTCAGATAAGTACCCATTTAAGAATGCATTCTTGACATCAAGTTGATGCACCGGCCAATGGCTGCGAAACAGCGAGGTTGAAAACCGTACGAATAGTCGCTGATTTAACCACAGGGCTAAAAGTCTCCTCACAATCAATGCTGGCCTCTGACTCTTTCCATTAGCCACAAGGCGAGCTTTGTACATGTTAAGAGAGCCATCTGCACGAAACTTTTGTTTAAAAAGCCACAAGGATCTAACAATATTAACACCACTAGGCTTAGGAACAAGTACCCAAGTACCATTATTAATAAGAGCACTATATTCATCTATCATAGCTTTGGACCAATTGGGATATTGTAAGGCTTGAAGGTGGGATTTAGGAAGAGGGGAAGTGAAGGAGACAATAAGATTAAGGTGTTGGACAGGTTTGCGAATTCCAAGACGAGACCGAGTGAGCATTGGAGGTGGTGGGGGTGGGAGAGGGGTTGGAGGGCTAGCCGAGGAGGAAGTAGAGGAGGCCGAAGAGGAAGGGGTGACTGATATCGCTGGTTTTAACTAGATATTTTGCGCGATATCCGGGTAGTTTTTGCCGAGAAATTGTTCTTTTAATGTAAAAATAGGTGCATTTTACCTTTCTTTCTTCAATGCAGGCTAAAATATACAAAGGGATGCAAAATGAAGACCAAAAGTTGAAAGATCAAGAAAAGAATGAAAAATTGTGAAATTGAAGATTTAGAGGCGCTACAGAGTAGTTTTTAGCGGCGCTAACCCTTGGTTAGCGGCGCTATCGAAGAAGATAAGAGTCGGTTAGTTCAAATTTCAAACTCCCGAAGAAATTGTGATCAGATGGAGTTAGCGGCGCTAAAGTTTAGTTAGTGGTGCTAATTTTTTGGTAACGGCGCTATCTCCTAGGAATGTTTATCTATAAATTCAAGACTTGCTCTACGGTTTTGGGACTTTTGCATCCATTATTTGCCGTCATACAACCCTAGTTTCGTACCAGAGGAGATCAGGAGCAGCTTGGAGCATTACTTTAAGGATTTGGAGCTTAAATCAAAGATCAAGACTAACATCATTCATCTTTTCGGGTTCTATTGTTCTAATCTCTTAATGGCTTGCGTTTTAATCTGTTTCTAGAGAGTTGTAATGAACATGCTAGGCTAGATCTGAGTTTTTCTCCCTAGAGGAGATGATCCTAATGACAAGTTGATGTTTTTATGGAGATTTGTGTGCTTTTTATTCTTGTTTATATCATGAATGTCTTAATCCCTTTATAATCCATGTTTAGATTCTGATTTTGGTTGTTTACAACATGAGTTTTTGTTAAAATAGATGATCATTCTTTTTAATTTGAACTTGGATCTTTATTGTCTATGATCATTAGATAATCTTGACTAGAGGTTGATTAATCCTAGGTTAGACAACTAAAAATTAGTTTTTTTACATGTGGTTCAACATATAATGACCTTTGTATGTTGTTTTTATGTTTTGTTTAATAACAAATCATTTGGATTAAAGATTTTCATGAATCAAATTTAATTGACTAATTGGACAAGTTAATTAATCCTTTGACCATAAGGATTGTTAACAAGTACAATTATAGAGTTAGATTTTCGGAACAAGAGTCTAACCAATCTAGGAATCGATAATTGGTCTTTATTGGAATTAGCACACAATCTCTTGAATTTTGTCAACTTGGAAAAGGGTGAAATCAAATCTAGGGAGGGAAGTTTCAGCATCGCTGCTGTCTAGTCCAAGCCTTCCATTTCCATTATGTCTGCTTGCGATTCGCCCAAGGTTTAATCCCATAAAGTTCTTTGCTTTTTGCTGTCTTGCTTTGCTTTAGTTTTACTTAGGTTGCTAGTGGTAGGTTTGGTGCATTAGTGTTCTCAAAAGTTCATATTAAATTTCCCTCTTTTATTGCTTTATTTGTTTATTTGCTTTAGTAGTTTAATTTAGTTTATTCTCTAAATTAGTATAATTATTGTCAAATCATATTTGTTCCCCTTGTGATCGACACCCGTGCTTACTATTATGCTAAGAAAACCGATTAGGTGTACTTGCCTATTCGTGATGTTTTTGGTACAAAATAACACGGATTTATAAATATAAAACTAGTACGTAAAACGCACATCAGTGACGGAGGGGGTGGGAGTGGATGGTTGAGGAGAAGGAGGCGAAGGTGGTTGTCCCCCCGGAGAGACATCGGGGGTGGTGAGGAGACGACGATAGTTGGGAGACGGATCCGAGTCAAGATCCAAGAAGTCATAAGAGGGAGAGGTGGTTGGGGTCATAGACCCGAAGGGAAAGATGGTTTCGTCAAAATTGATGTGACGGGAAATAATGATCTTATTAGTAGTGAGATCCAGGCAACGAAAACCGCGATATGATGGTGAGTAGGATAACCATGAAAGATGCAAGGTGATGAGCGGGGAGCCAGTTTATGGGTAGTGGGAAGGAGAGGATAAGACAAGCATCCAAAGACACGAAGATGTGAGTACTTCGGGTCAGTGCCAAAGAGATTAGCAAACGGGACATGATTGCTAATGACAGAGGAAGGAAGAATATTGAGAAGATGGACCGCCATATGGAGAACTTCCACCCAAAAGTGGGATGGGAGGTGAGCTTGAAACAGAAGAGTACGCACGACATTGTTGACGGTCCGTATCATGCACTCAGACTTACCATTTTGTTGAGAAGTCCGAGGACAGGAGAACCGAAACTGGGTGCCACTAGTGGCAAAGAGATCGTGAAAGGATTGGTTGTCAAATTCTCAACCATGATCACATTGAAACAGTTTAATTTCTTTGTTATACTAGGTTTTCACATATGATCTAAAGTGAGAGAATTTAGAACACATCAGATTTCTTACGAAGAGGATAAACCCAAAGAAAGTGAGAAAAATGATCAAGGAAGATAATATAGTATTTAATACCACTTGAACTAATAATAGGGGATTCCCACAAATCAGAGTGAATAATATCAAATGGTTCATGCACAATAGACATGGAACTAATAAAAGGAAGTCTAACTTGCTTGCCTAACTGACACGCATGACAAAGAGTGTTTGTGGAGGCTCTATTGCATTGAATAAAACCACGAGAAGCTAAATTATGCAAGGCACTATCTCCTTGATGACCTAATCGACAATGCCAACAGAGGACACAAAAGCATAGGCACGAGAGGGAAAAGGGTAAACGTCACCAGAGCTATCACTGCGGAGAAGAATCTGTTTGGTTTAGGATCTTTTACTGAAAAACCAAGGTGATCAAATTCAATAGAGCATTTGTTGTCTCTAGTAAACTGACGAACATATATGAGATTTTTAATCATGTGCGGGGTAACTAAAATACGATTAAGATGTAAAGGACGATAGGGATTAGAAAAGGTAGTATTACCAATACGAATGACAGGAATGGATGATCGATTACCAACTATAACACACGTATTAGTGTTCATATTAATAAGAGTATCGAGTTAAGCTGCATCCGAAGCGATGTGGGAAGTGGCTCCAGTGTCCAAATACCAATCATCGTCACGTGAGTCGCTGGACAAGGCATGTGTTTTTGACTGTTTCTGAATGGTTTCAGCTGCTGCAATGGCATCATTGTGAGAACCAGAAGTAATGATGCTGGAGTACAGATGGGGGCATCATCCATTGTGGGTAGTACCACCCATACGCTAGTAATCCCCACGGGAAAGAGAGATGCGGAAGCATGTGGCTCGGAGACAGAGGCTGTCGAGAGGCAGCAGCACCGAGATGACCAGGGGCTGAAGGCGCCATTTTAGTAGCAGAAAACAAGAAGGCAGCGAAAGGTGCAGGGAACGGCGCAGAGAAAGGAGGCAGCCGATAGAGGAGTCGGCAAAGCAGGGCAGCTGTATGACGGGGAACAGCGCAAGGAAGGAACAACGCTAGGGCAGTGAATGTCGATAGAAGTGTCGACACAGCAAGGCAGCGAATGACGCAAAGAAGCCCTAGGGCAGTGAACGGCGCAAACAAAGGGACTGGGCAGCCGTTGATAGGAGGTCGGCAAAGAGAGAGGACCGACTAGGGTTCGGTAATCAGAGAATGCTCTGATACCATGTTAAGGATTAAACCTCCCCAAAAATTCTCATTAACACAAAAGACAAATATAAACAAATTACAAGAGAGGGCCGAGAATGGGCCGAACAAATACAACAATAAAACGGATAAATAAATATAATATACTTTAACAAATACTTCACTATATATCTTACAAATATACCATTCTTCTCAGTACGGGTGAGCATGGTTCAGTTTGGTTCGGTTTTGACATAACTCTAAAACCAAACCGAAAATTTTGTTTTTTAGAAAACCAAAAGCATAACCGTTCGGTTTTGGAGTGGTTTGGTTTTTGGTTTTGAAGTCGGTTTTCCGTTTGGTTTTTGATTCGGTTTTACAGTATTTTCTTTTTAACCAACAAGATTTGAAGTTATACAAACGATTTGAGCTACACTAATAACATTAAGATGTGTGCCACATAATTGACATAAACAACTAGAAATGGATTTCCATATTTAGCTGGAAATGAATAAAATTGATAAGAAATGAACCCGTTAACTCTAAACGGAATGATGTAGGTGAAGTCAATCGAGTAGTCCGACGAACAAACAAAGCTACTACTGTGAGATCTGAATCAGTATGAAACCTCTTTGATGAAACCATAATTACAAATACTCTCGTCTCTATCAATTTTTATTTATCTCTGTACTCATTATCAATTAGTCTATAGAAATTAATTTCTTAATATCAACAAAAAGATATTAAACATGCATCAAATCTAGTATCAAACGCATTTAATTGTAAATAATTACAATCGACTCCTCCAATCAAGAAATTAAGAAAGTCACACCTCAGAAAAAAAAAAAGAATAACAAATCATAAAGTCGTGGTTATAATTAAAAAAGAATTTAAAATAATTCTAATTTTTTTAAAATGATAAAATAAAAAACATGGTTAAATATGGTATTTGAAATGGGGCAAAATGCATGAAAATATAACAAACTATGTCAATATTGTATGTAACCAACTCTATTTTGTACCTAAAAATGCACACAACTTACAAATTTGGTTCATTGTATACAAGTTACCTATGACTATAATAACCAACTTTATTTTGTACCTAAAAACACACAACTTACAAATTTGGTTCATTGTATACAAGTTACTTATGACAATGGTTAACTTACCAGTTACCTCTCCAAACATAATAGAAAGTTGGTACCTAAAAATACAAACAACTTTCAAATTTTATTCATTTTATACCATCAATGACAGTAACCTGGTAGTCAAGTTACCCATTGTATACAATGAACCAAATTTCTAAGTTATTTATATTTTTTTTGTACAAAATAAAGTTAGTTCCATACACCGACAATATTGGCATAGTTTATTATATTTTCGCGTATTTTACTCTTTTGAAATGCTATAAAAGATATACATATGATATTTATAAATTATGGTGGACTAATATGATATTTTAAGGATTAAAAAGAGCATATATAAAACTTCTCACATAATTTTGATTCAATTTTGACCCAGAAGTCAAAAATGAAATTATACTATTGATTAAAGGATATCGTTCAGCGAACTTGACGTATGTTAGTATTTATTTTTATTACTATATTAGATTAAATGGTGTGTGATACATATGTTAGTTAAACAAAATGATAAATATTAAACATCAATAATAAGTATTTAATAATTATATAACGTGAAAAAATGGCGACAAACGACGTCAACATCTAAACTACAGGTGCAATGGCCGACACGAGGTTGAAGGTAAACATGATCATGATTCGAAGAGATATGATTGTATTCTTGTATAAGCTATTGATAATTTGCAACACATCGAATAATAAGGTCAAATATTTATTATTTATAATTATAAGTTATTACAAATTATTTTAGAATGATAAAATTAAAATTTTACCTAAATATGATATTTTAATATGTTATAAATGGTTAATATGATATTTATAAATTAGAATGAATAAATATGATATTGTATGGTTTTAAGAATGACGCATATTAAATTTAAAAATTTCTCTAATAACTTTGATTCAATTTTAACTTAGAAAAGTCAAAATAAGAGTTATGATATATTAAATGGATAATTAATATTAAGTAAGTAAATTTATTTTATTAAGTAAATGATTTATGATCATTAAAAATGGTTATATTATATATATATATATATATATATATATATATATACTAATACGACATAATATTATAATATATAATGTACACTTAATATATAGTATGATATATGAGGTAATATTGTAATTTGATAAAATATAATTTCATAGTAATGATTCTATATCATTGATTGTATTTTGTATGGTAATATATATTTTAGTGTTTATTTTATATACATCACTTTTGATATTAGTTGTAACTATAATGTAGGATATATATATATATATATATATATATATATA
Organism: Pulicaria dysenterica; assembly: GCA_947179395.2. Taxonomy (NCBI): domain Eukaryota; kingdom Viridiplantae; phylum Streptophyta; class Magnoliopsida; order Asterales; family Asteraceae; genus Pulicaria; species Pulicaria dysenterica. Next base: position 68,932,548 of record OX359292.1, on the reverse strand, counting down.
TTATAGGGGGTTCAAACGAGAACCGTTTTTCGTACGAGAACTGCGAGAACCAATCTCAGCCGTTCCTTGAATATGCGAAGTTCATGGGTGGAGAGTGTGGAGGGGATCAAGTGTGGTTGGGTGCATGTGAGGAATTCATGGGTGGGCAATGACATTAAAAGAGGGGGAATTGGACGGCTTAGATTGGTTCTCGCACTAAAAATGGTTCTCAATGGAACTTCTTCCTATATATATATATATATATATATATATGGTGCGGTTTTTATATTTCGTGTGTTTCATTATCCAAGTTGTAGTTAAATCTTAAAGTTTAACCTTGAACTTTGATATAATTATCTCCTGGGAATCACCTATTTTGGTATCAGAGCTTCTTCCACTGCGGCTGCTGCTTGCAGGTTGTACTGGTCATTTCTTTTGTACATTCTGCAAGAAAACAAGTTACTAATCGGGATAATTTATCTGCCAGTACATTCTGTTTACCATCAATATGTTCAACGAACCCTGTGCCTGTTATTGCATCCTGGAATTTTATCCAACGAACCCTTGATGCTTTGTTGCTATTAGTTTTTTGATAAAAACTATTTATTGCTTGGCAATCTGTTCTAAGGGTTACTTCTTCTTTGTCCAGGTAATATATCTTCATTTTCTCAAGGGCATTGAGACAAACATTAATTTCTGCATCTATTGTGGATTGTGGTGTTGCAAACTTGCCACTGTAATAGGCGCAAATTTTTTCTTCATTTTTGGGATCATTCTTTCTTCTTTTCCATTTGCAAACTCCTCCCTACCCTTCTGAACGTCCATCTGTTTCAAGGATAATATATGCATCTTCTTGTGGGAGTTGAAGATCTGGGAGGTTTTGTACCTCCTTTTTTATCTTATGAACAATGACCATAATCCTATGGACATGTTCTGCCAGTGTCATGTATGCCTAGAAGAGGCATAAACTCAAGCAACAACCCCACTGAATCCAGAAAAGAAGAGAGGAAATAAACCCCGAAAGGCAAAACGAGCATGGGGGAAAAAATGGTCAACACTTGGGGAATACTCGGGAAAATGGGATTACTATGTTCGATATGATAACCCAATTCCAACTACCCCAATAGAAGAAATCATCGCCACAGGATGGGATGAAGATAACAATGACCAATCAAAACATAATGATCAGCCCACGGTAATCAAGTTTCAAGAAGAATTTGAAAACAACTCAGATGAAGAGGAAGATTCACAGTATTACCAAAAGGTCTCAGATATGCTGTAAAATAATCATACATAATCCATGACTAGACCACCAGTGTATCCACAAGCACAAAGATATGTCACTAGAACTCAAAGTTACGGCTTTGATTACCCCTAGAGAGGTCGCCAAAATTTCCAAGGAAATTATGGACAGTACCACACACCCCAATGGACGCTACCACCAGCACTCTCCGGCATAGGCACAATGTTGGTCTTACCCTTAGACCCAGGCTTATGGCCTGAAGTAATATCAAGATGGAAGTCCATAACCCTCAACCGGCTCAGTGAAAATACATGGACAGACAACAAGCAAAAGTTATTATATGTGGAAAACTTGCTTGGAGAAAATGAAAAAATCATGTGGCAGCAGTGGCGCACAGCGTATCCAGAGGCATATGTTAATCTGGAATCCATCGCAGATGATCCTCAAAACATTACTTCCCAAATTAGGCAAATAATCCTAATGGAAGATCCATATAGGGGATCAACAGAAGAGCAAGAAAGAGCCAGCAGAGATCTAGAAAGATTAAATTGTGAAAACACCAAAGACCTTTGGAAATTCCTAAGTGATTTCAGAATCTTGGCAACAAAATCAGGGAGATTATATTTCCCACCAACCATAGATAAATTATTCTCTAAGATGCCAAGATCATTGTCCAGTCGTGTTGAAGAAGCTTTTAAACAAAAGTATCCAGGATTGACTGCAGGAGTTTTACCAGCGATAAGTTTAACATACAATTTCATCTCAGATATGTGCAAAGAAGCCGCTTTACAAAAGGAACTCAGGGATTTGTCCCTATGCTCGAAAATCCCAATCCCAGGTTATTATGATAATAACCGAAGAAAATACGGTTTGCGCAAATCATTAAACCTATAAAGGAAAACCACACAAATCCCATGTGAAGGTTTTCAAGAGAAAGAATGCAGAAAAGGGCTATATCAAGAAATGTAAATGTTTCATCTGCGGAAAAGGACACTTTGCAAGAGATTGCAAAAGTGAGAAGGGGAATATGGCAAGAGCGGCCGTATTCCAGGACCTGGAACTTAAGGATGACTGGGAAATAATGTCAGCCGAAAATGATGACTCGAGAGTATACAGTATTTCAGAAGGAGAAAGTGGAGCTACAATAAAAAACATTGGAGCATTAGTAGAAGAACACCCCCTGGAAGAAACTGTTTTCATGCTAAAACAAGAAACATGATATATGTTTCACCCAGGAGAGCCATCAAAAATCAAAGAAGCAGTAAAACAAGCAGGCTCATGGCGACCAACAAAGGCATTCCCAGATACCACATGTGAGCATGATTGGCAGGAAAATGAATTAACAAACTATGCGCTTTGTTACTTCTGTGGCATCTTAACCACGGAACGATCAAGACTCCATTGTTCAAAATGCACAGTCACACTTTGTGTTGTTTGTGCTTTCCACCAATTAAAGAAATCATCAAGATTTTCCCATAGTTAAATCATCAAATATTGAGGCAAATGCTCAAGAACATTCCCTATTACGGGAAATGCTTTTTGAAAAAGAAAAGGAAATAAAGCAAATGATCAGAGACCAAGCAAAGGAACATTTTGAGCATGAAGCTGAGATACAAAAATGGGTTGAGAAAGAAAAGGCATGGAGCCAGGAGTGCAAATGGTTACTAGAGGAAGTATCGAGGTTAAAACAAGAACTCGAGGAACAAAGGAGAGAAAACGAGTTCCCGTTACCACCACAACATTGTCCATTATATAGCAAAACCAGCCCCCATGGAGACAAAAGGCTCAAGCAATCAGACTATGAGCTAATTCATAAGATAAAAAAGGAGGTACAAAACCTCCCAGATCTTCAAATCCCACCAGAAGATGCATATATTATCCTTGAAACAGATGGATGTGCAGAAGGATGGGGAGGAGTTTGCAAATGGAAAAGAAGAAAGAATGATCCCAAAAATGAAGAAAAAATCTGCGCCTATTACAGTGGCAAGTTTGCAACACCACAATCCACAATAGATGCAGAAATTAATGCTTGTCTCAATGCCCTTGAGAAAATGAAGATATATTACCTAGACAAAGAAAAAGTAACCCTTAGAACAGATTGCCAAGCAATAAATAGTTTTTATCAAAAAACTAATAGCAACAAAGCATCAAGGGTTCGTTGGATAAAATTCCAGGATGCAATAACAGGCACAGGGGTCAAAATCAATATCGAACATATTGATGGTAAACAGAATGTACTAGCAGATAAATTATCCCGATTAGTAACTTGTTTTCTTGCAGAATATACAGAAGAAATGACCCAGTACAACTTGAAAGCAGCAGCCGCAGTGGAAGAAGCTCTGATGATGATAAGCCAAAACTCGCATGGTATTGTACCAGCGAATGTGAAAGAGTGCTTACAGAATCTTGTCCTAATCTCAGACCATTGTCAACAGAAATCACAAGAACAATGTGTGTCAGAGAACTTGGAGGAGAATACAAAAGGATTCAAAAATAGGCCAACACACATCCAATCAACCTCCTCACACAAAATGCGCTGGTCAGGACAGCTCACCAGGTTGAGCAAGGAGCCATTAATACCGCAATATCAACAGTTGAAGAGCTCCAAGCAATCATGCGGTATAAAGCCCAAATCTGCTATGGAAAAAGGGCCTCTGACAACTGGTACAGAGATATATGGCCCGACGTACTAGCCCAAAACATCAAAATCAAAGAAATTTTATTGGAACTCAAAACATTCAAGGAAGACACATGGAGGTACCCAGTATGAAGTCCAACAAGCCCGTTACCGCTATAGCCCAATCCACGGATATATTCTAGAAGATGACGAAAGCAGTGACGAAGAGGATTACTTGGTGGACCCAGGGTGGAATGACTTTTCTCCCCACTATCTAAAAACGTTTCGAACTGATATGCCCAATGCACGTAGGGCCCGCATGTAGGACCCGCATCTAGCATCTAGGACGACTGATTGTCCTTCTGTATAATTAGTGTGCTTAATTATTGTACCCAAATAATGCATATCAATCAGTGTGCCGGATATGCTTCGAATATACCTGGATTATTCCATGGCATATTCCTTTTTTTTGTTATTTAAGGACCTGCATGAGTATGTTCAGCAGACAGATCAACCCCCCCCCCTACAATCTCTCTCACTTGTAAGATTACCCATTGTATCAAAGCTTCTGTAGTTTTATAAAAAAATGTGTGTTTTATATTTCGTGTGTTTCATTATCCAAGTTGTAGTTAAATCTTAAAGTTTAACCTTGAACTTTGATTTAATTATCTCCTGGGAATCACCTATTTTGGTATCAGAGCTTGAATCAAGGTATTCAAGTTCGTACTTATGAGTTTCTAACTGTTGGGGAGATAGCAATATCAAACCTAAATCAAACCTGTCTATTAATTAAAATAGGATTTGATGTCAACAAAACCACATAGTCAGTTTAGACTTAAATAAAATTGTAAGTAAGAACTGTCAGCTGAAGAAAACAAGTGTCAGCTGAACACTGAGTATCAGCTAAAGGACAAGCTTCAGGAAGATCAGCTGAGAGGAAAAGATCAGTCAAGAAGCATCAGCTGAGGATCTACAAAGGATCAGCTGATGGTCCAAAACCATCAGCTGAGGAAAGTTTCAAGATCAGCTGAGCTATCAAGGATCAGCTGACACAATCATATTGATCAGCTGATGCCTCCCATCTGTCAAATATGGTATTTACTATTTATCCAATCTTTTCTTCATAAGTTGATCCTACTCAAACGATTAGCTGAGCCTTTGGGATCAGCTGACAATTTAGTTTGATTAGTTTATTAGCTATACTTTGATTTGTATTGTTAGCTGAGCATTTCGATCAGGTGAGCAAATCTAGTCAGCTGAGTCTTTCACATTTAACCTTAGCTGAGCAAAATTACATTTGCAGTTCAGTGTCTGATAGCTGAGTTATTATTCTATATCTCAGTTAATAGATTTTCTATGTAATATTTTCTTTAGTCAAAGGCAGAACATGTGTTGTTCTTTATATGCCTTAGATCTTTCTTTGTAAAAGTACTTAGCACTTTTTGTATCTGCAAAGAGACAAAAAGGATAGATCTTTATCCCCTGGAAAAGGAGAAAGATACTCTTGAAAAGAAGATCTCGAAGATATGCTGCTTCAACTAAGTATGGCTGGCAACTCTATACTTGGTAAAGTCAAATCTTCAGAAAGCATGGTGTTGATAAAAGTACAAGCATGGAAAGACAAGTTTACTCTCCCAAGACATAAAAGTAGTACTTTAATAATATAGTAATAGATAGTGGGTAAACTCCTTACTGAAAAGTATGTTTACTTTACACACTTTGCTTGTAAAGTTAACTTACCTTTCACCCACTAACTTTATCTATTATAATATTATTAAACCAAGTACCTTTGTATCCTTCTCTCTTCATCAACCCGGACACCACTTCGCTTATATATACCCATGCATGGAAACATGCTAAGCATGCGAATAGATAGAGTTGAACACTGAAATCTCATCTGTTGAGAATTAGAAGAGTTAGCATTTTTACTTTCAGTGTAACAAACTTGTTCATGTGTTGAACATCTTAAACATAAGTTGTTTAGGATTAGCTTAGTCTATGTGTTAGACGAATTTAGTTGCCACCTTTTATTAAACTTAGATTTTCCGCATCTAGTTCATGTAATTCTTGATTTACATCAATAAGAATTATATAAAAGTAAACCGTGTGTCACTTAAATTTTAATTTGCTAAAGTTTGTATTCAATCCCCCCCCCCCCCCTTCTACAAACATTTGTTGTTGTAGTATCCATTCGGGACCAACAACTAGTATCAGAGCAGGCTAGATAACTCATATCTAAGATCTGTTTTGCTTACTCTTCAACTGCTTCTACCCCACACTACAAAATGGCCACTCCTGGTGCTGCTTCTAACGGTTCTTCCAACAATGGCTCACTCACAAGGTGTCCAATGTTTGATGGAGAGAACTTCTCTCTCTGGAAGAGTAGAGTTCTTCTCTATATGTCAAGCCTTGATGATGTGATGCTTAAAACCATTATTGAAGGTCCTTATGTTCCTTCCTCAACAATTCAAGTGACTGAAGCAACTGATGAAGTTCCTGCTGTTGAAAGACTGATTATAAAGCTTATAAATCAGTGGTCTGATGAAGACAAAAGGCTTGTTAATCTTGATGTTAAAGCAAGAACAACCTTAGTCTCTGCACTACCAAATGATGTCTATCCTCAAGTTCTTAACTGCAAATCTGCAAAAGAGATGCTAGACACTTTGACTGCTGCATATGAAGGCACTGAAGAAGTGCAGGAGAACAAGAAACTCCTTCTGGTTAGAGAATATGAGTTCTTCTTTGCTCATAAAGGTGAAAGTCTTACTCAGACCTACACCAGGTTCAACTGCCTTATTAATGACTTAAGAAGGGCAAAGGTTCCCAAGAGCAATAAGGAGCTTGTAAACAAGTTTCTAGACTTTCTCCCAGAATCTTGGGATCATTTTATCACTGTGCTTAAACATGGTGAGAAAATCAAGGGTCTTACACTGGTTGGTTTATATGGAAACCTTATGAATCATGAACAATCAGTGAAACAAAGGAAACTCTCTACCAAGGATATGAAGGAGGCTGCAAAAGCTCCATCTACTGCCCTTGTGTCTAAGGATACAAGATCTAGGAGTTTTGCTGCAGTGGTGGATGAGTCCAGTGATGAGGAGGAAAAGGAGGAGTCTTCTGATGAAGAGCAAGTAGCTGATGGGGATGAAGTTCTGGAGAACATGGTCAACATTGAAGCTGCTGTTGAGCAGGCTGCCATGTTGGTTAAAAGGTTCAAACCTTTCTTGAAAAGAAAGGGTGTCAAGAGGTTTGAGAAGAAACCCTTCAAAGGAGAAAGAGCCATGTCAAAACCAAAGGCTTCTGAAGGTTGTTTCTCTTGTGGCAAGACTGGTCACTACGGCAGTGAGTGTAAGTCCATAGGAAACACAGGCTTCAAGGGTTCCTCAAGCTCACACAGCAAGATTGATTATGAAGCTAAGTATAAGAAGCTTCTTGCTGCAGTCCTTGACAAGAAAAAGAAGAAAGCTCATAATAGGGTGTTGGTAGCTGAAGAAGAAGATTGGGCTGAGGAAGATCTCTCAAGTGATGAAGATGAGGCCCTCACAGCTCAGCTCAGTTTGATGGATAACACAACAAGTACAAGTTCCTTTGATGAGGACATGAAGAAAGCTGCTAAAGCTTGTACTTCTCCTGACTGGGATCCTTCTTCTATGTATCAGGTTGGAAATTTTATTAACTATGAAGATAATGAAAAGAACACTATGTTTGATTATCTGTGTGTTGAGTTTCAGTCAAATATTCAAAGAGAAAAGAAGCTAAAATTAGAAATAGAATCACTAAAAGAGAGATTAAGTCTTAAAGATGAGAAACTGAAACAAATGACAAAACTGGAAGATGATTTAGCTAATCAAAAGATACTTAATCAGATCTTAGTAAAAGAAACCAATGAAGCAACAATAAAGTTTAATGACCTTCAAAAAGTAGTTAGATCTTGGTGTATATCTGCTGAGAAGACCACTCAGTGTGTCAATGAGCAGATTCCAAAACAAGTTCAAGCTATTATTGGTGGAAATTATTCCCAAGCTGCTAACTGTGTTGATTTTAGCAAGGACATAAATATCTTAGAAAAAACTGATATTTTACCTCTTACCTTTCAGAAGATTGTAAAAGGAAAAAGTATTATCACTAACAGATTTGTCAAAAGTAAAAGTACTCAGCTGAAAGATTCAACCTCTTCAAAAGTAGATGATAACTGCTCAGCTGATAGCCTGTCCGCTGATCATGGATCCTCTTCTTTTTGTTTAGCTGATCAAACATCACTTCAAACTCTTTTAATAAGAGAAACCAAGGGAAAAGGACCTTTTGTTTACAAAAAGTCTAAGTCTGCCACACCTGAAGTTGATCAAGAACTCATTTTAACTAAGGGTCAACCTAAGGTGACTGTAAACAAACACCTTATTAGTTTACAGAATCAGTTGCAACAGCTGAATGGTGAAATCTGTCAGCTGATGACCCATAGTCATCAGAAAACAGTTAAGACATCTCTTAGGCAATTACCAAAACATGTTAAAGGCTCCAAAAATAAAAAAATGTTATAAATGTGGGAGCAAAGAACATAAGGCAAGTAATTGTTCTCTTGAAGGTAACTCAAGACAGCGGACTGATTTTGATAACACAGTTGTTTCTCTCATTCATAAACAACCTAATATAAAGTGGATGGCTAGGTGCAATCCACAGGGGTCCACTTAAATGTGGATGCCCAAGTATCACTAACCTTCTTTCAATCTCATCTATGCAGGGTCTGAACACATGGTATCTTGACAGTGGATGTTCAAGGACCATGACAGGTTGTAAAGCTTTGCTTAGTAACTACAAGAAGGAAAAGGGTCCAAGAGTGACCTTTGGTGATAACAATTGTGGGCAAACAAAAGGCTACGGAGAACTTCATAATGGAAACTTAACCTTGTCCAAAGTATCATATGTTAAAGGGCTTAAGTACAATCTCATCAGCATAAGTCAGTTATGTGATGGTGATCATAAAGTCCTCTTTACAAAGACAGGTGGTTCCATTTTAGATCAAGAAGGTAAAACAATAATTTGTGCAAAGAGAACCAAGGATGTATATACTCTTGATATGTCCTCTGGTGATCCATCCATGTTAACCTGTTTGTATACAAAATTTGTAACTGACACAAACTGGTTATGGCACAAAAGGCTTTATCACTTAAACTTCAAAAATATAAACAAGCTGAGCAAGGGTGAACTAGTGTCAGGACTACCTACACTGACGTATGTTAAGCCTAAACCTTGTTCTGCCTGTGAGAAGGGAAAGCAGACAAGACTTCTTTTCCATCTAAGCAAGCCTTCTCCATTACTGAACCTTTCTACATGTTGCACATGGACCTATTTGGTCCTGTTGCTATTGCTAGTATTGGTGGAAGTAAGTATGCATTGGTGATGGTTGATGAATTCTCAAGATACACTTGGGTCATCTTCCTAAAAGCAAAGAGTGAGGCTGTTGAAGAAATAATAAGCTTCATAAAGAAGATGGAAGTGCTAAATGGAAATCTGGTAAGGATGCTCAGAAGTGATCATGGAACTGAGTTTAGAAATCAAACTCTAGAATGCATCTATGATGATAAAGGCATATCTCAAAACTTCTCTGCACCAAGGACTCCACAACAAAATGGTGTAGCTGAAAGAAAAAACAGAACATTAATAGAAGCTGCAAGAACCATGTTGTGTGAGAGTGGGTTAGGATTCAATTTTTGGGCTGAAGTTGTCAGCTGTGCATGTTTCACTCTGAACAGATCCCTAGTCATCAAGAGACACAACAAGACTCCTTATGAACTGCTCAAGGGAAGGAAGCCCAACATCAGTTTTCTGCATATCTTTGGGTGTCAGTGTTTTATTCTGAACCAGAGAGATCAATTGCAGAAGTTTGCACCAAAAGCTGATGAAGGTGTTTTTGTTGGATATTATGTGATCTCCAAAGCTTACAGAATCTACAACCTCAGAACAAAGGTCATAGAAGAATCAATCAATGTAAGTTTTAATGAAAATGACTTTGTTGCTTCCTGTTCTACTAATCCATCTACAGGAGAGGAATTTAATGATCTGCTACATACTGACGACAACATTCTAGTATCAGATGATCCACTCCCATCAGCTGATGTAGAGGATTTAGATGAAACTGTTCCAAATTTACATCAAACCAATGCACATCCAATCCTAAACCAATCCACACTTTTACTGAATGATGAGATTCATGATTCAACATCAATGGACTCTAATTCCATTTCAAACATTCCCTCATCAGTAGAAGTTTCATCAGCTGACATTCCTGAAATTTTGTCAGCTGATCAACCAGAAGTATCATCAGCTGATCCAAACCAAAGAATTTCGAATCCCTTAATCCAAAATAATCCAAACTCTCCCAGAATCCAAAATGCCTATAAGGACCACAGGGATCATCCTAAAGATCAGGTCATAGGTAACATAGAAGCACCTGTACTAACTAGATCAAAAGCTTGTAATTTCTATTTATACACAGGTTTTGTTTCTATGATTGAACCAAAGAAGGTGGATGAAGCTCTAAATGATCCTCACTGGATTAATGCCATGCAAGAAGAACTGGCAGAATTCACAAGAAACAATGTATGGGCTTTGGTGCCAAGACCAAAGGAAAAATCCATCATTGGTACTAAGTGGGTGTTCAGAAACAAAATGGATGAACAAGGGCTGATCATCAGAAACAAAGCAAGGTTAGTTGCACAGGGGTATTGCCAAGAAGAAGGTATTGATTATGATGAAACCTTTGCCCCTGTTGCAAGACTTGAAGCCATAAGACTGTTTCTAGCTTATGCTGCCTTCAATGACTTTAAAGTTTTCCAAATGGATGTTAAGAGTGCTTTCCTCAATGGAGAATTGAAGGAAGAGGTATATGTCAAACAACCTCCAGGTTTTGAGGATGCAAGCAAGCCAGACCATGTATATTTCTTGAACAAAGCCTTGTACGGTCTGAAGCAAGCTCCAAGGGCCTGGTATGATACCCTCTCTTCTTTTCTAACCACCAAAGGCTTTATAAGAGGAAGCATAGATAGCACTTTGTTTATAAGGAAATTCAAGGGTGATGTAATACTTGTACAGATATATGTAGATGATATAATATTTGGGTCTACAAATTTGTATCTTTGTAAAAAGTTTTCAAAACTCATGTCTGATAACTATCAGATGAGCATGATGGGTGAGCTAAACTATTTTCTTGGACTTCAAATTAGACAAAAGGTTGATGGAATTTTCATTCATCGAACAAAGTATGTAAATGACTTACTTAAGAAATTTGAGTTTGAAAATTGTTCTTTAATGAAAACACCAATGTCCACTGCCTTAAAGCTTGGAAAGGACACTGATGGTAAATCAGTGAACATTACAGCTTATAGAGGTATGATAGGGTCTCTTTTATACCTCACTGCAAGTAGACCAGATATTATGTTTTCAAAATGTCTTTGTGCTAGATACCAAGCAGATCCCAAAGAATCTCACTTAGCTGCAGTTAAAAGAATTTTCAGGTATCTCAAAGGAACTCCTAATCTAGGTCTTTGGTACCCCCAAAGACTCTGATTTTGAGTTAGTTGGATACACTGAATATGATTTTGCAGGTTGTACACTAGACAGAAAGAGTACATCTGGTGGTTGTCAGCTGTTAGGTGGAAGATTAGTCAGCTGGTCAAGCAAGAAACAGAACTTTGTTTCAACTTCAACAGCTGAGGCAGAATACATTGCTGCTGGAAGCTGCTGTGCTCAACTACTATGGCTGCAAAATCAACTACTTGATTATGACATACAGTTTGAAAACTCACCAATCCTGTGTGACAACACTAGTGCCATTTCTATCTCTAACAATCCGGTTTTGCATTCTAAAACCAAGCATATTGAAATCAGACATCATTTTCTTAGAGATAATGTGCAGAAAAAGAAAGTTTCAATGCACTATATAAGTACTGATGTTCAATTAGCTGGTCTTTTTACAAAACCTTTGGATGAGTCTCGGTTCAACTTTCTAATATCCAAACTTGGTATGTTAAATTTGTAACATATTCCTTTCTTAGGTATTTAATTTAGTGTGAGAAATTAATTCCAGTTGTGTGTGAAATGAAGTACTTATCTAAGCTTCTTCATATCTTATTAATGGTGAATCAGCTAATGATATTCTGTCAGCTGACAACCATCAGCTGATACTATACCTCAGCTGATCAACCATTAACTAAGACTTAGACGCTCAGCTAACTGCATTCATTAGCTGACACTTATTTTAGCTCAACAAGGATCAGCTGACACTTTATTCAGTCAGCTGATGATTCTCAGAATTAAAATGCTTGTGTCCCCACACTTATGATATTAATTTATCATTTGTATTTAATGTGTTACTAGGTAGTATTTGTCTAATGTCCGTTAGTTGTCTGTGTATTTAATAACTTATCTGTTTATTACCCTTTTTGCAGATGTGACAGTTACTTTTTCAAAAAGATATTTCTATGACAGTTTAGGTTTTCAAAGAAGATATAAAGGTGTTTTGAACGGTTCTTCATTTCTTGTGCTTTCAAAATTCCCAAACACTCTTCTTCTCTCCGAAATTACAAACCCTAAACTCTCATTACTCAAAATCTCTTCACTCTGTAATCATAGTGACCTTCAACCCTGTTTCTACTCCTAATGCTGTTGCTGGTGAGAATATTACTGAAAATTCAGAAATCACCATTCGTCCAAACAACTTTCTAATCAACACAGACATTCCCGCGAACAAGGCAAACCAAGGATACGAATCTATGGTAGCATTCATTACTGCTCATCCCCTGTTTCCCTGTCTCTCTGCTCATCCTTTCTTTATCTTCCCAAACATCATTGGTGAGATGTGGTACACTGCAAGGTACCATACTGATCAAAACCTAATCACCTGTACCTGTCTCAATGGCACTATCAACATAAATGTTACTGTCAACACTCTTCGACAAGCCATCTCTCTGCCTAACTTGGCCACGTATCAACCATTTGCTCAAATGGATCAAGTTCTGGAAGTTTTACCCCTGATTGGCTACAATGAAGCTGTTACCCATGGTCAGTATAAGTTGTCTATGCTGGGACACCCATGGAAGTATTTGGCAAGTGTAATCACTCTGTGTTTTGGTCATAAATCTGGAAGTTTTGACCAAATGAATCAAACTGAACTCATGATTCTACATGCCTTAGTCACAGGGAGGAATATTGACTTCGCTCAAGTCATATTCTCAGAGATGGTGGATAAGATCACTTTTGGCACATCAAAGAAATCAACAAGAACTATTGTCCCCTACATAAGGTACTTAAGTTTGCTTGTACTTCATCATCTTCAATAGGAACAATACACTAGGATAGCTGTTGTTTTAGATACAATGACTATTCCTCAAATGGGTCAAAGGATATTCCATTTGATAAGGGAAGAGCAAGGTCCTACCATCACTACACAAATGCAAGAGTTGATTGATATTGCAGCTGATGAAGAGGATGTAGTAGTTGAAGAACAAGGTGTTGTTCAACCTGTTATTGAAGAAATGGCTAATGATTCTAAGTCCCCAGATGCTGTTACTAAAAATTCTAAGCACTCTACTGCTCATACTCATGATGAATCTAGTTTTAGAGAAGAAAGATCATTTGATAATGAACCAGCACAGGGTGAGCCTATTAATCCTGATGCTGAAGATGTTGATACAGAAGATAGTGGTGATGATAGTGGTGAAGATGATAATGATGAAGGAGATGATGACTTTCATGGTGGTGATGCTGGTTATGTTCATGCTGAAAATGTCCAAGATACCACCACCTCATCTTCTCAAATTGGGATGCCAATTACTGAATTCCCTATCAGTTCCAGTTCTACCACACCACAGAATCAACAAAGTGGAGGTGCAGCTGATGGTGATGATGTTGTGGAAGACACAATCTCTGACAATCTAATTCAACTGATTGAGATTAGCAAAACTCAGCACATCTCAGGTATAATCACTACCATTCTTGAGGATACTCAATTGGTTAACCCCACCAATGAGAACCCACCCTCTCCTCCAGTTGAAACACTCCCACAAATGCCAAGCTCTAGTGTACTCCCAACAGTCACTAGTTCTACTCCCATCTACACCCATACTGAATTAAGGTCAAAAGAGCTTGTGCACTTTTCACAAGTCTCTGAGGTAGTGTTATCCACACCTCTGACCTCAACTCCACCAGTTCCCTCTTATGTTGTGGGGAGCAAATGGAAGTTGACATTATCCAACTGCCAGTGGATGTGCCCTCACAACAGGTCACATCTGTAAATATGGGACTCCTGCAATCTGGATCACCCTCCCAACAGGGTGATACCATTGAAATACAGACCTTCTCCAAAGGTCACACTGTGTCTACACCCATATTGAGTCTATCCATACCCTTAGTAAGTTCACAACAGCTTACTACTGAAATAAGGGATACCCCACTGAGTGCAACCCTCACTCATACCCACATTTTTGCACCTGTATTTGATTCACTTCTTACACATGCTAGTGCACTGCCTGTCAATACTAGTGGTTTAGACCAATCATTAGCACAGGGCACACCATCTGTTCCCAGTGATCTTAGGCCTATATACCAAGGTCTAAGTGAGGGACCCCAATCCATTCCTGATATTGGTACTTCATCTCAATCAATTCCTATCCAACCCATTCCCTCTACTTCTTCTGAACCCTCACCCCAAATACTTCAAAACCTCCTATCTATCTCTCAAAAGATGGATAGTCTTCAAGCCTCCTTTACCTCTTTCTAAACCCAAACAGAAACTTAAATCTCTCATCTAACCCAAGAGGTTGAGTCACTTAAAGATACCCAATCCCAACCCCAACCCACCCCTGCCCCAGTTGATTTCTACCTCATTCTTCATAAATTGGATCAACTCTTATCCCAAACTTCTCACCTTGCACCCACCCCTTCACCTCCCATTTCAAACCAAACCATCACTTCCTTAAACCAAATCATTTCTAATCTTATTTCCCAACTCCAAACCTTAAGACCTTCCCCTCCTAACATTTCAGTAACCATCCCTGACTCTCTTCTTAGAGTTCCTTCTCTTCTCCAAACCATATCTGCTGATGTCACAACCTTAAGCCACTACTCAAAACAAAAGCACAGTGAAACCCTTAAGGAATTCACCAATATCACTAATGTTATCCTAAGCCTGAGACAACCTCCATCCTTCACCAAACCTCCTATTCCTACTGCCTCTCCTTCACCTTCAAATATCCCTCCCTCTACCTCCACCCCTTCTCCATCTCCTTATTCTTTTATCCCACCATCTATTGCCAAGCCTTCTGACAACTTTCCTTTTTCATTTGTTGATGACAAAAAGGGGGAGAAGTCAGCCTCGGATTCTACTAACTCAAGCTCTTCACCAGATTCTATTCAAGCAGTAGAAGCTGATAAGGCAGCAGCGGATCAAGCAGACCTCAATGAAGCAGAAACACTAAATCTGTTGGTCCCTTGATGAGAATAACAACAAGCAACATGTGTGTAGAAGGGGGGTTGAATACACTTTCTGCGGAAATTGAACAAATCAAATAAAAGTGTTACACACAGTAAATCAAACCACAATAAGTCGAATGCTTTTATTAATATGAAGATGATTACAATGCTTTGAATAAGAAGATGATTACGGTAATTATCAAGTAAGCAACTCTTGATATATAATCACCTAATATAAATCTCTCAATCTCTCAAACTTAGCTATCTATAATCAACTTATGATTACAGATACTGACGACTCTCTAAACAGGATTTTTCACGGATTGAATCAACTAAATATTACTTACCAATATCACAACTAATGTGACAATTCGAACACACGAATGATCTGGCAATCTGTGAGTTTCTGGATCACGTTGAACTGACAAACAATGATTCAAGAATCGTAACACATACGGTGAGGTGAGGTTTGACTCTACAACACTTAGTTGTTTTCTTGAGTCGTAGTCGTACCTCTAAACTTATCAGGAGATAAGTATTTATAATCCTGTTCCTAGGGTTCCTAACAAACTTGATTAATCCTAATTTGCTAACTAACTATCGGATAACTTGGAATCTTGAATCTTGAATCTTCTTATCTTGAGTCTTCAATCTTCAATCTTGATTATGGAGTCTTCTTATCCGCGCCGTAGATATAGAGAGAGATAAAGATGAATTTAAAACATATTTAAATTATCTTTAAACTAACTTCTTACTTCGGACTGAGTTACTCAGCTTGAAACTCATCAAGCTGAGTTCTTCGAGAACAAACCCGAATTCAAACATGAACTAACACGTATAATTATTAACTCATCCTTAGAAGTCCAAAGAGTTAAATAAAACATATTTATTAACTCTGTCGAGCTGACTCTGCTTCTGAGCTGAGTCACTCAGCTTGAAACACATCAAGCTGAATACTCGATATATACCTTATGTGACATACAAAGATTATCAAACACATTAATAATCTAACTAAGGTATAATGTAAACTGGTCGAACATATGCTCAGTTTATATTCGGCTTATACTCAGTCTGAATCACTATAAGTGTTCAGTCTGACTAAGCTTCATAATTCTGTTTAAGTTATATGTAGAACTCATCTTACAAACTTAACTTTGTCTCATCAAATCTTAACTAATGAGATCATTTTCCCAACAAACTCCCCCTATTTGATGATGACAAAAAAATCTAACAGTTCTTAAGTTTGTTTAACAGAATTATGTTTTAAATCTCAAACTTATTAAGATTTTATTATTTGAACTGATCAAATATTTATTGAATATATAAATATTAATTGAACTTATCAATTTAAATTGGAACACACCAACTTTTAGTTGAACACACCAACTAATTACATAATTGAATAAGAACTTATCTGTTATTCATTTTTGCTGAACTTATCAGACTTATGAATAGGAACAGATCACAACACAGTTGAACATGTCAAACTTTATATTTGTATTAATAGAACTTATCATAATACAAAAGTTGTTGATCACTTAGATCATGAACACATAGTGCTTACAAAAATATTAGAACTAATCTAAGCTATCTGATGAACTCAGGATGTAGAAGCTCCCATATGATGATCTCTTTATTGATCTCATCTAACAATCTTTCAGCTTCATCGTTTCCCTGAAGTTCCTTCTGTTGCATTCTAATGAGTTTATTCAGCTTATACTTTATTAACTGATTTGACTCCTCATTACCACAACAGTTTCTTATTCTCAAGGCATCCTTAGCTTTTAGATAGCAAATCTCATTTAGCTTAATAAAACTAGGATTACCTGCCTGATCCTTAAACATGAAGCCTTGAATAGGAGTGTTGATGCTTTGATTTTCTCTGAATTCTACTCCTACAGGCATGTCGAACAAATTTTCCCACTGCAGACCAGGAACTGGGACATACCTCAGTTCTTCAGCTCGAGCAATCAACTTGGAGACTTCAGATAGAATTTCTTGTTTGATCTGACTTCTTTTAAATTTCTTGAGAAGCATCATTATCCTTTGCCATTTAATGTAGCCCATCCTGTGAACGTATCTCAGGTCCATTACCACTGTTGATTTGTCACTAAGCTCAAAAGTGAGAATGACAGCTCCATTTTCTCTGATCAAGGTCATTCCTCTGATCTCTTTGTTGAAGCTCCTTCTGAAGTAACATTCCTGCAGTTCTGCATCTGAGTATGGAATTAGATCAGGTCTTAGACCAGTATATACAGCTTCAGCTCGTGCCAAAGCTTCCTTTTCTTTTTCTTTTTCTTGATCCCTGGCCTCTTTTTCTTTTCTTTTCCTTAGCTCATCAAGGGATATGCCCAGCTCAGCAGCTTCCTCTAGTTCAATCATTTCAATCATCTCCCTTGTAGCTTTTTCCTCTTCAGTTTCAGAAACACTGTCAGCTTCAGATTCATATTCTATCACTTTTTGCTTTTTAGCTGCAGGTTCCTCTTTGTTCATTTCTGACTCCCCCTCAGTATGAGCTTGCCTCTCTGCTCCTTTGGCCAATACTAGTAGAGCTTCAGCCTCAGCTTGAACTAGTTCAGCTTCAGCATCAGCTTGAACCTTCTCCCCCTTTTTGTCATCATCAATAAGGGATGAGGTCCTTTGTTGTTGAAGGGCAACAATTGCAGAGGCAATCTCTTGAACATCCTTTGTCAGCTTCTCAAGCCTCTGATAGATTTGGCGTTTATGTTTCTTCTGCTTGAGATGAAATAAACCAAACTGAGCAGCAACATAATCTTTCAGCTGCTAGATGCCTGAGGAGGCAGCTTTAGTTGGTGAAGAGTCGTTGGGTGCATCATCCGAAGGTTGGTGATTACCTTCAAATTCATTTGCACCAGAGTTTGGACCCTGTGACTCATCTTGGTTTGAAGATGAATCATTGACAGGTCGTGCAAGAGAGTGTGAGAAGTGAAGAGAATGAATAGGACTCGAAACGTGAAGTGTTTGGGTTGGTGGTTGGCTAATTGGGTTGGAAGGGGGTGATTGACCCTGGGGATTGGTCATTCTTTCAATGTAACCTGAGTGTGTCTGCTCAGGCACAGTAACAGGCTCTCCTATGGCTCGAGTAAGTGTGGGCTGAGTAGACACCACACCCGGGTAAGGCTGTTAGGTTTGAATGAGCCTTGAGGTTGACACCTTAATAGAAGGCGTCTCCCCCTCAACTCCTACCTGGGGAGGGATCAGTGTGATCTCAGCTCCAGTGATGCCTTTAGGAGTGGCACCACCTATGGCAGTTTTATGGGTATAGGTTAGGATATTCTCCCTAGCAGCAGTAGGCATACTAGGGGTGGCTTCAGATTGGGATTGTAAATGGAATGAAGGTGGAGGAGATGGGTTAGACTGAGTTGGTTCCACTGCAGTCTTATCTCCAAAGATGGATGGAGAAAAGTGAGACGAAAGAGAAAGTGGAGAGGTCTTACCAGAAGCAGCTTCAATGGTTGTTGGGTTAGTGATATTTCCGGATTAAACTATGTTTATATCCGTAAATATTGCATGTTTTACTTGTGTTTCGTGCTTAGAATGATCATATATTACACTAATCCTCAATATTGGGGTGTTTGTAGGTCATAGCTGATAATTAGTGAATTATATGAAGAAATCAGCTGAAAATAGAAGAAAAACGAAGAACTGTGCAAAACCTCAGTCCTCGCGCCGCGAGGACCATATGCTTCGCGCCGCGAATCATCATTAAAATCAACAATTTTTCCAGTGGATGCTTAATGCCGCGAGGATTCCTGCTTCGCTCCGCGAGCTCGGTCAACGAAAGTCAAATCTCGGGCCAAAGCTCTTCGCGCCGCGAGCAACATATGCTTCGCGCCGCGAAGCATCGCAAATAAGTTTTCTATAAATTCGATTTTTGAATCATTCGATCACAACTTTTGACCTAGGGCCAACTTCAGGCGACTCATTCCGAGACTTACAACCCTGGAGGTTGAGGAAACACCCTTGGAGCTTGGAGGATCCACATTTCATCATTCATCATCATCATCAACAACCCGGTTTGTCAAATCTATGGCTAGTCTTTCATTAGGCTTGTTTTCTCAGACTTTGTTTGGTTGTTTAAGGCTAATTATGGGCTAAACTCATCTTGTATTCACCTTATGATTGAACCCTAGTTGGGATATGCTTTGATTTCTTTGTTTATCGTTGGATTGATACTAGTTCCATGTTCAATTAATGAAAGTTTGGATCTTTATGGTTTTAATCTTCGTTTCTGGATTTATGGTTCATATTGAATTTGAATAGGAAGTTCTTATGATGTATGTCCCTCTTTGGATGATTTGTCTATGAATTGTTTAAGGGTTTACTAGGAAAAGTAAATAGAATCCAGATTCCATAACTTAAACCTAATCTTCTAGAACTTTACAATCGAGGAAATGGTTGGTTTATATTAAACTTGTTTGATATGTGTGTTGAATTATGCAATAGGTTGTGTGGATTTAGATGATCAATAGGAAGTTGTTATTCTCTATCCGTTGCACAATAGCTATATGAAATAGGAGGTGGAGTATAGCTAAGTCAATCCAGGTAATCAATTAAATTGATTTTGAAGAATATCACAACAGGGGGGAAAGATTAAGGTGGATACTTGTTTTTAATTGGTTGTTTTCAAAAGTTCACTTTATTGCTTTGTTTATCTGTTTTTGATTAGTTAGTAGCTTTATCACTTTCAAACTGAAGAAACCCCCCATTTTAGATTAATTATTAGTCTATTTAAATTCTTGTGTTGCACTGCTCCTCGTGGATTCGACACCCATTACTTGCCTGTCTCTATGCTATTTCACGATTAGGTATACTTGCCTAGTATGTGTGCATGCTAGATTAGGTGAATATTGGACATAAGTTTTATAACTAGATTTCACACCTCAAGTTTTTTGACTTTCGTTGACCGAGCTCGCGGAGCGAAGCAGGAATCCTCGCGGCATTAGTTAGCTTGAGCAGAGGACTCAGCTTGAACTTCTGTGTCAGCTTGGGAAGCTCCCCCTTTAGTGGATCCCTCATCTTCACTTTCTGATGAAGCTTTCTCAGCTATCCATCGCATTGGGTCACTCAGACCTTCTTGCTCTGGAAAGATGTCATTGTTGAACATCTTCGAGCTGAGTGCTGGAGCAGGGAACAAATCTTGTCCAGCTTCATATAGTTGGTCTCCCAACTCAGCTTCAATCACCAAGGATAAGAACCTTATAAAAGGTATATGGAGATCCCTTGGTGTCTTTAACACTTGGACCTTGAGCTCATTGAAAAAGAGAAGTGCGTAGTCTAGATTTCTGGCAAAGAGCATGTTGTACAGCAGCTGCATCTCGAACTCATTGACCTGGTCCAAGCCTCCAACCTTTGTTCCCAGCGAACGAATCACCGTAGAAACCATGAAGCCCCAACTCGTTGGAAAAGTGGCCTTCTTGATTACACCCTCTGTTTGTGGGTGACCCATACGAGGTATGACTGACCTCGCCACTTTCCTGGTAACAGCAGCTTCGAACACATCACTTGGAGGAAGTTGAAGAACATCCCTTAGCCGCTGTAAAGATATGACAACTGTTCTATCCCTATTTAGAACAGTGCCAGCGATCTCTCCCCTGTTCTGGTCATAAATGCAAGTGAACCAGAACTCCAATAAGTGTTGTGGAACAATATGTAGAGGTGCGCAAGTGAAAGCAAATGCCAGAGGGCATTTTCGAATATAATCTACCCAGACTTAAGAACTGGCGTCACATTGTTTTTTAACGTAGCACCTCTAACCATTCTATCACCGAGATTTAGAGTGACTCCATCCATCGTCGACTAAAATTTGAGTAACACTGAGTAACTTCAAACGTCGCACTTAGCGATTAGGGTTTAGAATAGAGATGAACGAGAGATTGCACCGAGCAAATGGTTATGTGCGAAAGGTATTTCAGAATGTGAGAAGTTTGTTTTGTAATCGTAAACTACTCTAAACCGAATAGAGTCGGTATATATACCTTTCCGAGGAGAGAGAAAAGTTACCGTTAGAAATCCCCTTTTTATCCGTTACACCGTAAAAATTACGGCTTGATGTAACAGTTAGAGGTTAGAAACACTTCGTCTTCCAACGGATACTAATGTAATATAATAATATTGACTTACAATAAGATTATATACACTGATGTATTATACCTATACGCAAGTTAGTATAATACTCTATTTGAGACTGACTCAAATACGTAGTGGTCATGAATTAATCACACTTAGTAAATAACACATGAGTTTGGACACACCAAGCTGAGTAAACATATTACTCAGTTTAACTCAAGCACTCAGCTTGATTCAAGCACTCAGCTTGATTCAAGCACTCAGCTTGAAATGTGCACTCAGCTTGAGAATGAAACTCAGCTTGAGTAGAGCACACAGCTCATGATTAATGACACTAAGTCATTTTCGTTTGAAACTGACTCAAACGAACCTTTCAACCACACTGAGTGGTAAAAAAAATTGTTTGGAACTTACCAAACGTGTGAACCAATCACACAGTCTGAGTTAAGCACATAGCTTAGACTCAATGACACTTAGTCATTTATGTTTAAGACTTACTCAAACATTCATTTTAACCACACTGAGTAGTTAAAATATGTTTGGAACTGACCAAACGAGTGAACTCATCATTCAGCTTGACTTGTTATACAGTTTATGAAAACGTATTTATAAACTGTGCACTCAGCTTAAGACACTTAGTCTTTGTCAAACTGAAAAACTCAGATTCTAGACACTTAGCTAGGGGTTGAGCATACCCAATATACTTAGCAAATACATAAACCTCTTCTCATCAAGTGGTTTAGTGAAGATATCTGCTAGTTGGTCATTAGTGGAGATAAATTTAATGTCAACTTTACCTTTTTCCACGATGTCCCTAATGAAGTGATGTCTAATTTCAATGTGCTTGGTTCTTGAGTGGAATACTGGATTGTAAGTGATGGCTATAGCACTTTGGTTATCACAGAATATAGGAGTTTTCTTGAAACTCATGCCAAAGTCTTGAAGCTGATGCTGCATCCATAGGATTTGAGCACAACAGCTACCTGCTGCAACATATTCAGCTTCAGCAGTTGAAGTAGCCACTGAGTTCTGTTTCTTACTAGTCCAGCTGACTAACTTCCCTCCAAGCATTTGACATCCTCCGGTAGTTGATTTTCTGTCTAACTTGCACCCAGCATAGTAAGCATCTGAAAAACCAACTAACTCAAATCCAGAGTCTTTTGGATACCAAAGACCTAGATTTGGTGTACCTTTAAGGTACCTAAAGATCCTTTTCACAGCTTGAAGATATGATTCTTTAGGATCTGCCTGATATCTTGCACAAACACATGTAGCAAACATAATATCAGGTCTACTAGCTGTTAAATAGAGCAATGAACCTATCATTCCTCTATAGGTAGACTGACACACAGTCTTTCCATCTGAGTCTTTACTCAGCTTGACAGCTGGTGACATGGGTGTTTTCATGGTTGAACTTGAATCAAAACCATATTTCTTTATCAAATCAAGAACATACTTGCTTTGATTGATGAATATTCCATCAGGCTTTTGTTGTATTTGCAGGCCTAGGAAATATGTCATCTCACCCATCATACTCATCTTGTACTTTTATGATATTATTTTGGAGAACCACTCACACAGAGATTCATTGGTAGACCCAAAAATGATGTCATCCACATAGATTTGTACAAGAATCACCTATCCTTTACTACTTTTAATAAAGAGTGTCTTATCTATACTACCTCTGGTGAAATCCATGGATAGTAGATAAGTGGACAGTGTATCATACCAAGCTCTTGGAGCTTGTTTAAGACCATACAAAGCCTTGTCTAACTTATAGACATGATGTGTAAACTTTGAACTAACAAAGCCAGGAGGTTGTTTTACATAGACTTCCTCCTGAAGTTTTCCATTTAGGAAAGCACTCTTCACATTCATTTGATAGACTTTGAAGTCTTTATATGCTGCATAAGCTAGGAACAGCCTTATGGCTTCAATTATAGCAATAGGGGCAAAGGTTTCATCATAATCGATTCCTTCCTCTTGCTTATACCCTTGTGCTACCATCCTGGCTTTGTTCCTAACTATCACTCCATCCTTGTCCATTTTATTTCTATAGATCCACTTAGTGCCTATAATTGAACGATCTTTGGGGGCAGGGACAAGGTTCCATACCTTATTTCTCTCAAACTCATTTAATTCCTCTTGCATAGCTTCAATCCAATCCTCATCCTCTAAGGCTTCTTCAGTCTTCTTTGGTTCCATTTGAGATAGGAAACCAAAGTGTGCAGCATAATTAGCTGTAGCCTTGGATCTGGTCATGACCTTTTCTTGGACATTTCCAATAATTTGATCTTGAGGATGATCTTTGAGGAATTTAAATGTTGTAGTTGGTGAGTCTGGTTCTGAATTTGAGTGATGTTGAGAATTATGAGGTGAACACACATTCTCAGTCTCAACAGCAGCATTGTCAGCAAACTGATGATCACTGAGATTCTCAGTCTGAGTGACTTCAGCTCCAAAGGGGTTGACGAACTCATCATCCTTCTCAATTTGAGAATCCCTTGGAGTTTGTGATGATTTCTTTGATGAACACACATCATTATCACTATCATCTCCTATGACATACATAGGATTTGATAAGTTGGTTTCCCTAGGCCTTTCAAGCTCACTCAGACTGACCAAGTCAGCTTGACTCTTATCAGCTAGATCAAAACAGTCTTCATCAAAGGAGACATGAATTGATTCTTTTATGGCCTTTCTCCTTGTATTATATATTCTATAAGACTTGGAGATTGAGAAATAACCAACGAATATTCCAAGATCATCTTTAGGTTCCAACTTATGGAGTTGATCTCTTTGATTCAGCACATAGCATTTTGAACCAAAGATATGGAAATAACCTATATTGGGCTATCTAGACTTATACATCTCATAAGATGTCTTTCCATGTCTTTTGACAATGATTGATCTATTTTTAGTATAGCAGGCTGTACTAACAGCTTCATCCCAAAAATAGAGTTTCAATCCTGCCTCACATAGCATTGTTCTAGCAGCCTCAATTAGGGTTATATTTCTCCTTTCAGCAACTCCATTCTGTTGTGGAGTTCTGACAGATGAGAAATTTTGTAATATTCCCTTTTGTTTACAGAAGCTTTCAAGGGTAGAGTTCCTGAACTCAGTCCCATGATCACTTCTTAGTTGCTTTACACACAAACCTTTTTGCAACTCTTCATGTTTGATAAAACTGATTATCTCCAGGGCAGCCTCACTTTTGGCTTTAAGGAATATTACCTAGGTGAATCGTGAGAACTCATCTACTATCACTAGTGTATACTTCTTGCCACTCAGGCTTGGAGTACTTATGGGTCCAAACAGATCCATATGCAACATATGCAGTGGGTCTGTTATTAAAAAATTTTGCTTTGATTTAAAGGACCCTTTATGGTGTTTCCCTTGTTCACAAGCTGAGCACAATTTGTCTTTGACAAATGTGATCTTTGGTAATCCAGAGACTAACTCTTTATTGGACAACATATTTATATTTTTAAAGTTTAGATGAGATAAACGTTTATGCCATAACCAACTCAGCTTAGGAAGATAATGGGAATACAAGCAGCTTTCAGTATAGGGATCAGCTGAATTTAGATCAAGTAGATACACATCTCTTTCTCTTTTAGCTATTAATACATGCTTTCCCTTAGCATTATAGATTGTTCCTGCTTTCTTCCTAAAAGTAACAACATTATCTTCATCACACAATTGACTGATACTAATCAGATTGTGTTTGAGACCTTTGACATAAGCAACTCTCTGGAATGTAACTTTGTCAGCTTTCATCTTTCCATAGCCTTTAGTTCTTCCATGTGAGTTGTCTCCAAATGTTACTTTAGGACCTTCATCTTCTTGGAAATCACTAAGAAATCCTTTCCACCCAGTCATGTGCCTTGAGCATCCACTATCCAAGTACCATTTACTTGAACCCTGCACATGATATGAAAACTAAACACATTAGTTTTGTTTAGGAACCCACTTCTTGGTAGGTTCAAATGAGAAGCACTTAGCATCTTCATCTTGTCAAACTGACTGTTCAGCTTGAGCAGAACTAAATCCTGTGCAGGCTGATCAGTTTGTTCTTCTTTAGGCCTTGGGATTTCAGCATCACAGTCCTTAGCCTCATGACCTCTACTTCTGCACTTGTAGCATCTCCTTCTTCCAATGATGACAGGAGGTAGAGTGTCTAATAATCCTTGTGAGAATTTGCTCTCAGTTTTAGGATTGTATGTGGTGGATAACTTCTCAACTTTCTTTGCAAGCTGATTCACCTGGTGATCACTGACTTTGGACTTACCTTTTTCAGGTCTCTGTTTGTTATCCTTTTGAGAAGATTGACTAACAACCTTCTTTTCCATGACTTTGGACTTACCTTTGTCATGTCTTCTGGACTCACCAGTTTTAACAGGTTTGGACTTACCACTGTTGATATTCTTGGACTTACCAAGATCCACAACTTTGGACTTACCATTGTCATGTTTTGACCTCTGACTTACAGTGGTCTTTCTGTTCTTGTAACTTCCCTCCGAGCCAGAAATAGAATTTTGTCTTTTGAAAGGGTTTGGATTTAGCCTTTCTCTGACCGAAGTTCTTTGAACAGACTAAGTGCCTAATCTATCCAGCACAGACTTACCATGATGTTTTGAGGTTGAGAACTCATTCCCATGATCACTAGCTTTCACAAACATATTGAATTTCAAGTTCTGACCATGTTTGTTCTCTTAGGCTGACTTCTGAGACTCAATCAGTTGTCTATCCTCCTCAGAGTCTGTACTTGCTATCTCATCATCAGCTACATAAACTGTTGTTTGATAGTCACCTCCAAGTATAGCCTTTACCTGTTTAGGTATCTGTTGGTTTATGCACTTTTCAGCAAGCTTTGATGACTTACACCATGACTCAGTGACCTTTTGAAGTTGGTCAGCTTTGTCTTTAGCTTCCTGAAGTTCTTCACTAAGAAGTTGATTAATGTGCCTCTGACATTCAAGATCACATTGTGCTTTCTTACCAACATTTATGAGAGATTTGTTTTCTTTAATCTCATCCTTCAGTTTTGCTATTTCAGCTTTGAGGTCATTTTGAGACTTAAGGCTGGTCTTGAAATCATTTAACAAATAATAAAACACAAGACCTTTCTCCTCATCTGTATAAGAGTAGAAATTACTGACCTTGTACATGGAAGCAGGATCCCAATCACTTAGCTTGCTGTTTTCCTCAGCTTCCTTCATGTCAGCTTCAAAGATTGATTCGGATTGACCATAATCAACCTCGTCTAGTTCTAACTCTTCATCTTCTTGAGCCATCAGACATACATCATCATCTGAAGTGGATGATTCTG
Organism: Pulicaria dysenterica; assembly: GCA_947179395.2. Taxonomy (NCBI): domain Eukaryota; kingdom Viridiplantae; phylum Streptophyta; class Magnoliopsida; order Asterales; family Asteraceae; genus Pulicaria; species Pulicaria dysenterica. The sequence goes on along the minus strand of OX359292.1, from coordinate 68,905,821 downwards.
TATCCCAGGTTTCAGCGTATAATCCTTTTGCACTGGGTTTGTATTCTGGATTTCCTTTCTTGAGCTGAGTATACTTCTTCTTGTATTTTTCAGCTCTGTAAGCATTCTTATCAACAACTGATGTTGATTCTACCTTCTTCGATCTGCACTCAGCAGCAATATGTCCCTTTTTCTGACAGTTGAAGCACACATCATTCGTGGGATCAAAGGAACTCTTCCCTTTGCCCCTGTCAGATCTTCCTCTTCCCCTTTGAGCTCTTCTCAAACGTCTGGCTAACATTGCCATTTGCTCAGTGATATTCTGAACATCATCAGTATCACTTGAGTCTGAGTATGACTGGTCAGCTTGAGATTCTGACTCAGTCTCAGATTCAACAACCAGTATCTTGGAACTTTTCTTCTTTTTCTGTGCAACCAATGCAACTTCAGATTTATACAAAGACTCCTTGAGTTGTTGTTGAGAAGCTCTTTTGTGTTCAGTGATCTGTTCATGATTCAGCAGAAACCCATAAATGGACTGTAGGTTATACATGTGTAGTGTTCCTCTAGCCCTCAGTGTTGTGGTTACTTCATTGAACCTTTCTGGTAACACATCCAGAAATTTTAGCACGATCTCAGCTTCATCTTTCTTCACACCCACACTTAGTAGGTCATTTATCAAGCAGTGAAACCTTGTGAACAAATCTGCCAAGGCTTCATTCCTTTTTGAAAAGAAGTTTTCATAAGATCTATTCAAGTGATTCTTCTTTTGCTGCTTAACCAGATCTGTGCCCTCATAAGTGACACTCAGCCTATCCCAGATATCCTTCGCAGATTGACACCCAGTCACAGTGCGCAAGATTTCATTAGTTAGGGAATTCGCTAGAACACTCTTTGCCTTGTCATCCAGATTGAAGAGTTTCCAGTCTTCATCAGTCTAGGATGCAGTAGGCTTTCTTGTTTCCTTTTCAGCCCTGCCAGGAGACGTATCACTGACAGTAGAAGGAATCTTGGGGATTATTGGTCCTTTAGTGATGACATCCGACATATGGTTGTCAATGGACTTGAGAAAGAGCATGGCTCTGAACTTCCACATAGGATAGTCAGATCCATCAAATATGGGACATCCTTTAGCAGAGATCTGAGGAAAGTTTGATGGAATATTGCTTGTCGATATTTCAATCTTTCTCAGAATCTTGAACTATTCAACTGATGAAATCGTTCAGCCTGCTCTGATACCAGTTGTTGGTCCCTTGGTGAGAATAACAACAAGCAACAGGTGTGTAGAAGGGGGGTTGAATACACTTTCTGCGGAAATTGAACAAATCAAATAAAAGTGTTACACACAGTAAATCAAACCACAATCAGTCGAATGCTTTTATTAATATGATGATGATTACAATGCTTTCAATAAGAAGATGATTACAGTAATTATCAAGTAAGAAACTCTTGATATATAATCACCTAATATAAATCTCTCAATCTCTCAAACTTAGCTATCTATAATCAACTTATGATTACAGATACTGACGACTCTCTAAACAGGATTTTTCACAGATTGAATCAACTAATGATTACTTACCAATATCACAACTAATGTCACAATTCGAACACACGAATGATCTGGCAATCTGTGAGTTTCTTGATCACGTTGAACTGACAAACAATGATTCAAGAATCGTAACACATACGGTGAGGTGAGGTTTGGCTCTGCAACACTTAGTTGTTTTCTTGAGTCGTAGTCGTACCTCTAAACTTATTAGGAGATAAGTATTTATAATCTTGTTCCTGCTGTTCCTAACAAACTGGACTAATCCTAATTTGCTAACTAACTATCGGATAACTCGGAATCTTGAATCTTCTTATCTTGAGTCTTCAATCTTCAATCTTGATTCTGGAGTCTTCTTATCCGCGCCGTAGATATAGAGAGAGATAAAGATGAATTTAAAACATATTTAAATTATCTTTAAACTGACTTCTTACTTCGGACTGAGTTACTCAGCTTGAAACTCATCAAGCTGAGTTCTTCGAGAACAAACCCGAATTCAAACATGAACTAACACGTATAATTATTAACTCATCCTTAGAAGTACAAAGAGTTAAATAAAACATATTTATTAACTCTGTCGAGCTGACTCTGCTTCTGAGCTGAGTCACTCAGCTTGAAACACATCAAGCTGAATACTCGATATATACCTTATGTGACATACACAAATTATCAAACACATTAATAATCTAACTAAGGTATAATGTAAACTGGTCGAACATATGCTCAGTTTATATTCAGCTTATACTCAGTCTGAATCACTATAAGTGTTCAGTCTGACTAAGCTTCATAATTCTGTTTAAGTTATATGTAGAACTCATCTTACAAACTTAACTTTGTCTTATCAAATCTTAACTGATGAGATCATTTTCCCAACAAAATCAATGAACAGCTGAGAGGGAAAATCCATCTAAGGGGGAGCAACCTGCTCAAGATGAGCAGAGGCCAAAAAGAAGTCTTAAACAAATGGCTACAAGGAAGAGTGCTAAAAATTCCAGACAAGATGAATCTTGTGCACCAATCAATGTGCCATCAGAAGATTCCGATGATGATGATGATGAAGATAGGGTGCCTCTATCCTCTCTGCTCAACTTGAAAAAGCAGAGTCTCTCAACTCAAGCTCCAACAGTCCAAGCTTCCTCTCCAGCTCAATCAAGTCAACCAACTCCCATCAGTACTTCAAGGAGAAAAGGAAAGAAAATCATGTCTGCTGAGGAGATTGAAGCTGAAGAAAGAAGAGAGGAAGAACTTCGTAAAGAAGATGAGAGTCTCAGAGAGCTTAGTGACTTAGCTGCTGTACTTGTTACATCTATTGAAGAAGTGTTGAAAACCAAGGAAAGACATCAGGATTTCACTACTCCTGAAGATCTTGCTGCAATTATTGGTGTTACTGATGATAAACTGAGAGAGTTACAAGAAGAAGAACTGATCATGCTGTCCTCTCAAACACATCAAGTACAAGCTGCACCACAGCAAGATGACCCTTCCACCAAGAAAGTACTTAAAATAGGAAAGACTCACAAGGAAGCCATTCAAGCTTTGCTCAACTTCAACTTTGGAAGCACTGCTCAGCAAACTGAAAGGTAATCCAAGGAGTTCTTGGAAAATAGAGAAAACTTGGTGAATAGAAGATGTGCAGACATCATTTCTAGGGTTACTCCTTACAAAGGTACAGATGAAGGTCCTTATCTCAGAGTAGTGAGAAGAGATGAAAGAAAAACTTATGAAGATACTTATCTACATCACTGCAAACTGCTCTTCTTCTTTGAGATGATTGATATCTTGTACCATCTCGTTAAGTCCAAGAGTGAGATAGTCCAGAGGTTCATTGCTAAATTTGAATACTGGATCAGAATGTCAGTATACAACAGACTATTCACTCATGATCAATTTGTTGCTCATGTTCAAGCAATTGAGGATGCCTTCAAGAAGACTTCAAAAGCCTTTGTTCCTGCTGAACAAATCATTCTCAATCCTGATCATCCCTATCTTCCTTCTTATGAGAATCTGAATACTGCTCTTCCTCCCAATACTCATCCTGAAATGTTCAGGTATATAATTGAACCTGAAAGAGGAATGTTCTTCATGAACAGAGCTGGTATGTGGAGATTTTTTAGAGAATCTGAGATAAGGAAAGCTCAAAATGAACTGATATTTCATGCTGCAATAGCTACTAGAGATTTGACAGAAAATGAGCATTTTGAACAATTGATAAGATCAAGAGTTGATCAACTTCTAGCTGAAAATCCACAGATCAGAACTCTTGAAGTCAAAGAAGAACCTTGGTGGGAATGAAGACCACACTTCATAACTAGACTAGTTATATTTTTCAATTCCTAGAATAGTTCAACTTCTGTACTTAGTTTAACTTTTATTTAGATTGCTCTGTACAAACTCTCTGTAAATATTTGTTCTGTAATCAAGCTTGAAACTTTGATCATGGACTACTTGGCTAAAATGCTAGTATAGATGACTCTTAGTAGATAGCTCACATAGTGTAAATATAGAAAATATCAAAGATCCTAAAAACAGAAAAAGGATAGAAAAGATACCACAAAACAGAAAAATGGTACTTCATAAATGAAAAGATTCCCAAAAACAGAATATCAGGGAACATATATTAAAGAGTTACCAAAAACAGATAGCTAAGTAACCAAATTGCACTTAAAAGTTTTATCTTTACAAATCCTAGTCAAACTGATTCTTCTTAAACAAGATAAGGTTTTGTCATCATCAAATAGGGGGAGATTGTTGGGGAGATAGCAATATCAAACCTAAATCAATCTTGTCTATTAATTAAAATAGGATTTGATGTCAACAAAACCACACAGTCAGTTTAGACTTAGATAAATGAAAAACATGTGTTGTTTTTAATATTAGACTTAAAGAAAATTGTAAGTAAGAAGTGTCAGCAGAAGAAAACAAGTGTCAGCTGAACACTGAGTATCAGCAAAAGGACAAGCTTCAGGAAGATCAGCTGAGAGGAAAAGATCAGTCAAGAAGCATCAGCTGAGGATCTACAAAGGATCAGCTGATGGTCCAAAACCATCAGCTGAGGAAAGTTTCAAGATCAGCTGAGCTATCAAGGATCAGCTGACACAATCATATTGATCAGCTGATGCCTCCCATCTATCAAATATGGTATTTACTACTTATCCAATCTTTTCTTCATAAGCTGATCCTACTCAAACGATTAGCTGAGCCTTTGGGATCAGCTGACAGTTTAGTTTGATCGGTTTATTAGCTATACTTTGATTTGTATTGTTAGCTGATCATTTCGTTCAGCTAAGCAAATCTAGTTAGCTGAGTCTTTCACATTTAACCTTAGCTGAGCAAAATTACATTTGCAGTTCAATGTCTGTTAGTTGAGTTATTATTCTATATCTCAGTTAATAGCTTTTCTATGTAATATTTTCTTTAGTCAAAGGCAGAACATGTGTTGTTCTTTTTATGCCTTAGATCTTTCTTTGTAAAAGTACTTAGCACTTTTTTTATCTGCAAAGAGACAAAAAGGATAGATCTTTATCCCCTGAAAAAGGAGAAAGATACTCTTGAAAAGAAGATCTTGAAGATATGCTGCTTCAACTAAGTATGGCTGGCAACTCTATACTTGGTAAAGTCAAATCTTCAGAAAGCATGGTGTTGATAAAAGTACAAGCATGGAAAGAGAAATTTACTCTCCCAAGACATAAATGTAGTACTTTAATAATATAGTAATAGATAGTGGGTAAACTCCTTACTGAAAAGTATGTTTACTTTACACACTTTGCTTGTAAAGTTAACTTACCTTTCACCCACTAACTTTATCTATTATAATATTATTAAACCAAGTACCTTTGTATCATTCTCTCTTCATCAACCCGGACACCACTTTGCTTATATATACTCATGCATGGAAACATGCTAAGCATGCGAATAGATAGAGTTGAACACTGAAATCTCATCTGTTGAGAATTAGAAGAGTTAGCATTTTTACTTTCAGTGTAACAAACTTGTTCATGTGTTGAACATCTTAAACATAAGTTGTTTAGGATTAGCTTAGTCTATGTGTTAGACGAATTTAGTTGCCACTTTTTATTGAACTTAGATTTTTCGCATCTAGTTCATGTAATTCTTGATTTACATCAATAAGAATTATATAAAAGTAAACCGTGTGTCACTTAAATTTTAATTTGCTAAAGTTTGTATTCAACCCCCCCCCCCCCTTCTACAAACATTTGTTGTTGTAGTATCCATTCGGGACCAACACTAACTCTTTTTAATATTCAAGGAAGGTACAGGAATTGCCTATTAGTGTTTCTTTCAAATCTGTATAAAGTGTTTTTACATGATAAAAGACCGCACAATTGCTTCTATCAGTGGTAAAGAAAACCGAAGTTTTTTGAAGTTAACTGTTGGGTGAATCATGTGATTACACTTATGACAGAACGTTTTGAACAAGAAATACAACACTGGTATGATAATTCCCAAATTGCCAACCTTGAATATATAGCTTTCAATTCAGAAAATCCAAAACCACAAATAACTGATTTAATAAACAATCTTGCCTGTATCTATAGTCGTTTAAATCTATTTTCTAAAGTTTCTCTGAAAAATTTCAAAACAATTTTAGAAAAACAACAAAGTCTAGAGTTAAGTCTTAAAAGGAATCTTGAGAAATTGGAAGTCTGTGAGGATCTATTTCGAAAAACCAAGAGTGAAACCATAAATAGCCTCAAACAGATCTCTACTGAGATCCAGTACTAAAAAACCTTATCAAAATCAGAACTTCTTGGATTAGTCCAAGAAATCACAAAGCAGCCAAAGTTGGTAGAAGAGGAAGCCTTGAGATTAACTGAAAATCTCAACACAAAAGTTCAGAAGGTTGAGGACCTTCTTCGAGAAGTAAAGCAACTCATCACCGGATGAGTATTGATAAACAAAAGGAAGACGAAAACTATCTAGAGGCAGTTAAAGCAACAGAGCAGTTAGAATCACCAGCGGTGGGATTTGCAAAGCCATCCGATTACAAAGGAGCTATAGCAACTCAACTAGCAACAGTTATCAAACAAAACAATACGCTGTTATACCTAACAGTCTAGCAGAATCAAAGGATAGCAGAAGCTCAGGCTAACATTGACAAGCTATCAAAAGAAGTGCAGTCACTTGGTAAAAGAGAATCAAAACCATTGGAGTTAGAAGACTCGATATCTGATCTTTCTAAAAGGTTAGATAAACTTGCAATTACAGACAAAATTCAGCCATGAGCAAAGCAAGGATCCATCTACGTCTTCAAAGATCCCAACCAAATTTTCAAGGAAGAATTCGAAAAGATCTCTAAGAAGACATGAGTCATCAAAGACTTAAAGTAACAAATCAATCATCCTCCAAAAATGATTCAGTGTTCCCCCATAGGATGATCTAATTAGAGGATACCGTCGACTAGCAAGAGCTCGTCACAATCTAGCACGAAATATCAATCGTCAATGGAGACCAAGAAATCAAAATCAAACACTGGAAACTGTCCTAAGCCCAGAAAGGCAGCTTGAAGTCTTACGACAGCAAAGAGCTAGTCTTGTACCAGCTGAGGTACTGTATAGAAATACGAGAGATACAGTGCAACATCTAGTCTACCAACACTATTCAGAACAAGGAATATTATGTACCGAAAATATTCAGGTAAACCTTCAGCTATGCAATCAGCAAAGTTATAATGAACTCAGACGAAGAAGCATGCAATATGTCCATCTCGGACTATTCATGATCCGCATACACACGCTACATCGACGAAACGCATGGAAGAATGCTTTGATCGTCCTACGAGACACGCGTTGGAGGGATAGTACACATATTATAGGAACCATGGAAGTAGACCTTACAACTGGAACACAACTGGTTTACATGGTCCCTGACATGATGCTGAGCATATACGATTTCCACCACCATCTGGAAGTATCCATTCAAACTCATGGGTACGAGTCTTGGCAGGGAGGAGAAAGCAATCTCCTTATCACTATGGGTATCGTTGCAAGGCTTTCCAACACAAGCTATACCGGATTCGAATACAACGTACAAAATGTTGTTGATCACCTAGCAACAAATGGTATAACCGCTATACCAGGAGAAAAGAAGAACTTAAGGGAACTAGAAGGAAGAAGCTGGAACCTTAAGCCATCATAAGTAAACACGGTCCGAGTACCATCAGCAGTGGCAGTTAACCAAAGGCTTGATAGGTCAATAAGCCTAAGGTTTGAAAGATATAATAGAAGACCTGAACCGGCAAGATACTCTGTTGACCAACAAGATAGAGAAATTCATGAGGAGTTGGATGCTGATGAAGAACACATAATTAACCTATGCATACAGAACAATGACCACAATCCTATGGACATGTTCTGCCAGTGTCATGTATGCCTAGAAGAGGCAGAAACTCAAGCAACAACCCCACTGAATCCAGAAAAGAAGAGAGGAAATAAACCCCGAAAGGCAAAACGAGCATGGGGGAAAAATGGTCAACACTTGGGGAATACTTGGGAAAATGGGATTAATATGTTCGATATGATAACCCAATTCCAACCACCCCAATAGAAGAAATCATCGCCACAGGATGAGATGAAGATAACAATGAGCAATCAAAACTTTTCGTACGAGAACTGCGAGAACCATTTCTGGCCAATCATTTAATTTCTTGTCTTTTATATTTAACTTAAATATGAAAGGGTAGTATGGACATTATGACATTACCCCATTTTTTTAAACTAATATATCTATCAAACAAGAAGGTGTTAAATTACGAAAAATATACCAAATTAACGAGAAAATTATGCTCTTTAATTTAAGACCGATCTTGATATATTTTTTTGGAAGAAAAAAAAAGTCATGTTTTGCTAGGTTTTTTTCAGTACAGCTCGATTGTGCACATGTGCAAAATTTTGCACATGTGCATATTTACATCTCTCCTGAAAAAACTAGCGGAATCTGTGCATATGCACATGTGCAAAATTTTCACTGGTGCACATGTCGCTGTACTTGAAAAAAAACCCAAGAAATACACACAAAAAAAATTTGAAAAAAAATATCATGACCGGTCTCAAATTAAAGAGCATAATTTTCTCGTTAATTTGGTATAGTTTTCGTAATTTAACACTTTTCCATTTGATGTATATATTAGTTTAAAAAATACGGGTGTAATGTAAAAATGTCCAAACTACCCTTAATTAATTAAGAATAAGTTTGATTAGTTTAAGGTTATCCATTAACAACTCTTTAATCTCAACCCTCCATCTCTTTGATTAATTGCTTTAATTGGTTCTCGCAGTTCTCGTACGAAAAACGGTTCTCGTTTGAACCGTTCCTTATATATATATATATATATATATATATATATATGCAAAAGTTCAAATGAGAACTGTTTTTCGTACGAGAACTGCGAGAACCAATCTGAGCCGTCCAATTCCCCCTCCTATAATGTCATTGCCCACCCATGAATTCCTCACATGCACCATGCCACACTTGATCCCCTCCACGCTCTCCATCCATAAACTTCCCATCTTCAAGGAACGACTGAGATTGGTTCTCGCACGCAGTTCTCGTACGAAAAACAGTTCTCGTTTGAACCATCCCATATATATATATATATATATAGTATATAAAAGTATATATACACACACTAAAGAACCTTTGACCAAATAGTGTTAAGGTATTCTCCTCTTATTTGAGATTAATGGTTCAAATTTCACTATGAATATAAGTGTAGATCATGATAAGTATATGTGTTTGTCATTTTAAGAAAAAGATGATACAAGTAAACGTAAGACGAAGTGTAACCTATTAGATTACTAAGTTAACAAATTAACTTACAGGATACTATACAATAATAATATCACATATAATATTATAAATAAGAATCAGTTGTATGAAAATACAACAAACTTTGTATTAGTTATTATTATATAGTTTTTTTAAAATAATACAATCAACTTTTATAATTCTCATATTGTATACATGTTGTTGTATACAGTTGGAATTATGACAAATTTGATTGTATATAATGAAAACAAAAAACAAACACACTAAATTGTTGTTTGTATATATCAAAAAGATTATGAAAGTTGACTATATTGGTTAATAAAAATGAAGTTGGTTATATAAACCGGTAACTAACTAACACAAGGTTAATTGTATTTTCATGCAATTGTCATATAAGAAATAATATAATATAATAAATTATATAGATAAACATTGATTAGGTGTCATAATACGAAGATAATACGTGTCATCATAATATACCCTTTTAGTTACACACGCGCATACACACATACTTACATATATATATATATATATATATATATATATATATATATATATATATATTATCTATTATCTATTATCTATTATCTATTACTCCTTATAAAACTTTACATGTTTGTCTTAAAACTCTTAATTTTAAGAAGAACAAATATACTATTATAACCCTCTTTAGTGTCAAATTAAAAGAATAATTCTCTATTAATATAAAATTTAATGCATATGAACGTCAACATGGATGGAAATTCAAATTTACATGTTTATATATAGAATGTTATTCTCTCTCTCTAACCTGTAATTTACAACCGTGTCAAAAAATGAAAACTCATACTAATTTTTATAAGGACTATAGCTAATTAATATTTGTAGCAATTATACGAGTGAGAAAAGGAAACAATAACGCTAATTGCAAAGATAAATGGAAGCTCATAATTTGCATCATTTGCTTTGAATGTAGTATAATTATAGCTAATTTGCATAAGTTTTATGAGCATCATTTCTATTTTAGATTCGAGCAACATATACACACTATTTAAAGCTAATAACCGTTGTTAACACTCACCAATGTAACCATTGCAACACATCAAAGCTATACGTGATATGATTATTGATATGGTGCAAATGATGGAGGAGTGAAGGTTCTATCCTAAAGGAGTCTATTGAAGATTTGAGGTGATGTGCACGAAAGAACATCAATGACCATCTCGAAATTTTTACGTATTAACAAATGAGTGTGCAATATATGCAAACTGTGAAGCCAAAAAGCTTCTTACAAGTAGAGGAACACAAAGCAAGATGGCAAAGGCTTCAACCTTCTTTTGCAATGTTCGTCGTTGTTTACTTCTTTTATATACAAATCTACTAATTGGTAGTTATTTTTATATTTCTATGGTGATTATTTAATTCGTTAATTCTTTTTAAAATATGATATCTGAAATGAAAGTCAACAATGTTCTATAGCAGTGCAAACCATAGAGTTGGAGTAACTATTTAAACTTGTACTTTAAAATGTATTGTCTATTTTTTTTTTGTAATACCAATTATCTTTTTTTTTCGTGTTCTCTAATATTTTTTTTTCAGAAAGATGAATATTTCATTGTGTATACCATTAAGGTCAATATTCTATTTAATAACAAAAGAACTTGATTTTGATTGGAACATTGATCCATGTTTCAATGCAGTTGTCATAAAAAGAAATCCATAAATAAAAAAATACAAAGGTCTAAGTGATTCATAAGTCGATTAATATATTGAATAGATAACTAAGAAGCATAAAGTGAAATTTTTTTGTCTAGGTGATGTTTTTATCGAGGATGATGAAGTTTGAGATGTTAACAGAAAAACGATTAAAGCACAAGCTTATTTATTAGTGTAAATTATATGAAGATATATATAATGAATTTTATCTTAATTATTATTGTATACAACCTACTTGAATAATTAAAAACAACACAATTATCATTTAATATCTCCTATTGCATGTAAAACAATTTTTTTCTTCCTCTTATGTTTAGTTATCATTGTATATAATAAACTTTTACAATTATTTATATACTATATAACAACGTGCATATAATGTAAAAATTATGAAAGTTGATTGTATTATTTTTAAGAAAATAAAATTGATTATATACAATGATCGATAATTAACTAATATAAAGTTAATTATGTTTTCATATAATTTACCGTATTAACCTATTAACCAAATGATAATTAAAATTTATATTTGATATAATGTCATTTATATTTCCTAATCTAATATTTTGTTTTGCTTTCGTATCCATCTATATCTATCTATCTATATCTATATATAAAAGACATACAAAATTTCTAAAATTAACCATATATTGAATCTTAATTAACCAATCACAACCTTCAATTTCAAAATTAATTCATTCTCAAAACAATTTTGGAAAGATTAAAAATTGTGGATAGGAGAAATTTGAATTCAATTTTAAATCTATTGGAAGGGGGTTGGATGAAAATTGTGAGGGGGTTTTATAAAAGATATGAGGGGGTTTTAAGAAAATGTGAGGGGGTTTTATAAAAATTGTATATTAATGTAATTAATTATAAGTTGTTTATAAATTATGTTTAGTAACTTGTGATATATTTTGTTAAAAGAAAAAATAATTATATATTTACGACCGTCTCATTTTTATCTATGTTTTGGTATAAATTTTATTGTAATATGACACTTTTTTAAAATTAGTATGTTTTCATCACAAAGGTGATATTTCATTTACTGCATTATTTTTATTTAAAAATTCTAATATCTCAAATACACTTTCGAAATACCCGTACGTATACGGGTCAATAAACTATATATATAAAAGGCTTACCAATTTTCCTAAAATAACTATAAATAAAGCCTTAATCAACCAATCACAACCTTCAATTTTAAAATTACTCAATTTTAAAAACAATTTTAGAAAGATTTTCGATAACTAACCCAATTAAAATCAATAGGGAGGGGGCTAAATGAAAATTGTGAGGGGTTTTTATAAAACATTTGTGGGACTTTTAAGAAAATGTGAGGGGTTTTATAAAAATTGTAAATTAATGTAATTAATTATAAGTTGTTTATAAATTATGTTTAATAACTTTTTATATATTTTATTTAGAGAAAAAATAAATATATATATTTACGACCGTCTCATTTTTATCTACGTTTTGGTATAAATTTTATTGTAATATGACACTTTTTTAAAATTAGTATATTCTTATTTTTTTTGTTATCCATTAATAGTAGTGAGTATATAATTTTTTGTTTAGCTAAGTGAGTTTTTTTTAGATTATGGTGATAAGCTGAGTGGTTCAAATTGAATATGATATTCAAAATATTTAGTTATTGATTTTTGAGCCTTTTCAATCTTATTAAAAAGATGTATGAACCTTTTATAATATATTGTTTAAAATAAACTGTATCATTAAAAGATGATATATTATATATTTAAAAATCTAAATTCAAACATTTAAAATAGTTGGTCCTAATGGTCATGAGACTATATTATTAGTGTATATAATTAGCCAAAAGTAACGCTAAAATATAAGTGTTAATTTTTTTCTACACAACAAGAAACCATTCTTGATTTTTTAATAATTTAACATGTGAGTCGTTATTTTTTTTACTTTTGTTTGCAAAGTGTACGGAAATTTAGCTTTAGAAGTGGAAATACAATGGAGCCCGTTCAAAAGGTTAAGACATATGGTCATTAGTAGTGGATTTAAGCATGGAGATGGGCCTCTTTATCAACTAATTTGATTCATTAAATTATAAAACTATTCTCTATTGGATTATGTTGTATTTCGGGTTTAGTCATGTCATGCTCGTGTGTATAAATCTGTATGTATATTTTCTTTCTCTTAAACCTGTGTGTTTAAAGCGTCATTTAGTTAGTAGTTTGGTAAGCGTTTCATTTGTTAAAAGTAAAAAAGGATTAAAAGTTTTGATTTCTGACAATAGTGGTAATGTTACAAACAAAACAACATATGTAGTCTACAAAGAAGTGCTTCAAAAAAATTGTTTTTTTTTTGTTTAAATTATGATATACGTAAGTTTTCGGTGATATTTCATTTATATTTTAATTTAAAAATTTTAATATCTCAAATACACTTTCAAGTACCTTTGCGTGCATGGGTCAACAAACTAGTAAAATTCAGAAACGAATACCTTGTTCTAAATGAATGAAAAAGCTATATTAGTGAAGTAAATTATTTTACGCATTTAAATTTATTTAATATTTAAAATTTGATATTCTATCTTTTTTGAAAATTTTATCATGTAAAGCGTGAATACAAACATAGCCACTCAATATTTGATCAATAGCCAATTAATATATTTTAAAATGACAAGTTACAACACTTTCATTATTATAAACTGCGGTTACTACTTACCTTTAAATATTTTATTAATTCGTCACCACCACATAGCGCGGGTATCCTTCTATATTGATATCTATATTTCTTAACTATATTATAAAGCATGTAGACCAAATGCTTAAACTCTTAATTTTTAAGTAACTTAAAATGTCCTTAATATCATCACATCTTAAAATAAAAGTCAATGATTTCATTAATGTTTCTCTCACAGGAATCATCATTTATAAAAACTTATTCAATCTAGTATTGTCAATAAATAAACTCATTAAATATACCCTTTCAATAGCTAGACACTTCCACTCACAAAAAATGAAAAGATTTGCTTTACTTCCTTTTTTAAAATTGTTTTAAAAATGAAGAAAATTATCGATGGAAAAGAGAGAGAATGAAACGGCATGCTACCCAAAAGAAACTATTATCCGAATATTATACCTTTGTACTTTATAAAACGATATGTTATCGGATAAAAAATATTTATCATCGCAGCATTGCGCGGGTACTATGCTAGTGTATATGTATGTATATATGTATATATATATATATATATATATATATATATATATATAAATAATTAAAATTAAAATACCTTAATTACACCAATTTAATATCAACCATTAAATAAAGATAATCCAAGGGCTATAAATTGTTCTCACCATTCTCACCTTAAAAGGTGTTTTCATTTGATCCTACCTCTCTCTCTCTCTCTCTCTCTATATATATATATATATATATATATTTATATATATATATATATATATATATAGGGGATGGTTATATGTAGAACCACCCTTAAATGTGCAACCCATAGAACTCACATAAAGTTGACACGTGTTATGATTTATAAGGGCAAAAAAGGAAAAATAGGTGTACTCTTCTACTCTCACGCATCATCTCTCCTCACTCATAAAACAAAAAACAAAAAACAAAACAAAAAAAAACCTATTTAGCATAAATCTTCATATCTTCAACTTGTTTATGTTTTAAAAAAAAATATTTACCATATTATTCAGTTTTTAATCCTCTTTAATAGTACTAGTCTTGATATATTTTCTAATGATTTTGAAAATGCATGTTCATGTATTTGCATTTTCATATATATATATGAATGTACACATATTTGCATTTTCACACATTTTTTTCAAAAAACAATGTTCATATATTTGCATTTTCATCATACAATTTTTCGAAAATGCATGTTCATATAGTTTGCATTTTCTAATTCAACATATACATTCAATAGAAATGTTTTCTAGAAAATACAAAATAAACATTAGACAAATATATTTGAGACAAAAAATCAACACAATTGCATTTTTAACAAACTCTTACCTTTGCCACCATTATCCATCATCATCAAGATCACTACCAATTACCACCACCACTATCGCCCCAGTAAGCTCACACACATATAATGATTACCAATATGAACTAAAAAACATCAATAACAATGATAATATTAAGAAATGTTAATCACATTCATTTGTTGTATTTTTACCCCTTCTATTCCTTTGTTCTTAGAGCTTTAACGAGGAATTAATACATCACCTAAATTAGATGCACGTAACGAGATATAATTTTTGCCTAAATTATAAAATTATAAATCACAAAAAAAAGTGCATTGTATTTTAAATTTTTTACTTTTCGAAACCTATAAAAACGGCTTTCGGGAAGCGGGAAGAGGGTATACAGCAGGGGATCACAGTTGAAAAGCCCTACAATCGTTCCTTTATTTTCCATAAATTCTCTCATAAATCACATAATATCATCATCTCTTTTTAAGCAACTGATATCGTTATACCATTAGAATTTCAAGAATTCTGGTGCCAATGTTCTTTAATCTCCTGATTCCAATCACTGGAAAGTATGTTCAATCTGAGAACAAGGTAATCGATGAATACATGAGCTTGTTTTTAATGACATTTTCATTTCATTTTTAGATGTTTGCATCAGTTAGGGTTTAGGTGTAGTGAGTCGCATCACAGTATTTTGTGGGTTTTAGTTGCAATCCTTATGGATTTCGAAGGATTTAATGATTCTTTTGCTATCTGCCATCTAAATCACAACTTCAAAACTCGAACTGCCAAATTAAACATGCGATTTACATAGAAACTAATAGAATGTGAGTTTATGTAATGTAGATCACCTGCTGGGGTTTTATCAGGTCTAATTGGGCATTAAATCTATGTCGTATCATGTTAAAATTGTAACCCCTCTATGCCCTGCGCACAATGATGTTCATAGAACATGTTCTATCTTGTTTGACATGTCCAATTGACATCTTTTGACTCCGACGGTAGCCCTAAACATTATCATTATTTTTTAGCTTTCTGCAAACAAGCTTCTTTGATTTGGATGACCACCTTTTGTGTTGCTTCTCTTACTTTCTTTGGCCAAGCACTGTGATACACAAAGGACCACCTTAAATCCTAATCTGACCACCGTAGCGTACTACGTGCCCAATGTAACCCTGTCCGTATTAGTAAAAACTTCTTGTTTGACATTTATTCTGTTGACATTTAACAAAATGCCTAAGTTAGATCTTTTCGTAATTTACGTCTTAATTATCTATGTACAATAGGTAACAATTTAACCAAAGGAGTCGTAAATCGTTTCCTGTTGACTCCCAGAATCAAGATCCAATCTGGATCTCTCTCTCTCATGTGATCTATTTCTTTCTCTCTCTCTCTCTAGCTCTTTTTGCTGATGATGTATGAAATGATAGAACTTAAGGCTCTTTAAGTCTTTTTATATATTGGCTTCAGGGCTTTAAACATGTTTGCTTGACTCAGTTTCAATTCTTATCAAACTTCAGCTTTAATATAGAAGCAAACTCCAGCCAAAACTTAAATTACCACATTTTGGCCTAAAACTTTGTCATCATTAAAATGTTTAGTTTAGTTCATCAAGAGTATTGGGCTTTCTTGAATTGTGAAAGAATTTTTGTACAGCTTTTTTCTTATTTACGTGTGATTGTAAACACGGTATATGATTATTGCGATTAGACGACATTAAATTTTGATTTTCATTAAAAAAACATCAAACAATCCGCATGTCTTTTACAACCCTATTGCCGTTACATTTTCTTATGTCAGTTTATTTCCAATATCATTAGATGAGGCTTTAAGCTTTCTGATTTCCAGGTTTAAAGACCAATTTACTCCCATTCTAATAGTATTTGATTCTTACCTATTAGTACTTGATGGGAATGACGTTATTCTTCACCACACATTTTCAGGTCCTACAGTTTTACACCTCAAAGTACAATTTGCATGAAGAACCATGCTAATGGAAATGGAAACCCTCCTATGGCAAAGAAAATCTCTAAAGAAAGTGGTGTGTATAGACATAACCTCCGTCCCTTGTTTTGTATAATCTATTCACACATATCTTTGATTGTTAGTGTAGTTACTTAGAATAAATCCTTTTCTCTTTCTCCTTTGCATGAAACAATTGGACATGCTTCATTTATGATAAGTTGGGTCTGATCAGTCATCATCTATGCTTCATTCGATGATATTGACATCTTAATAATGTGATTGCCAATCCAGAAAATAGAAGATGGAGCAAATTGAGCATCTTCTTGATCTTGTTGATGACACCATGGAATGACACTTTGCCAGGTTGTCTACGCGTAAATGACACTTTAATATATGTCTGTTCATTCCAATTTTCTTTTACTTTGTTATCAAGTATGGTTGGAGTATACTTTCCATGTTCCAAATTAATGAGTTATGGTATGAGTTTGACATCAGGCCTAAATAAATTCTTATATATATATAGAAAATGATGAATACATATTTTCTTGTGATAAAGGACAACTTAAAATTTATATTGGAGTTCAGCTAGCATTTAGGTGACAAAGATTACATAAGTAAAATAAATGATACATAAATTCAATAAACGTGCCTAGCTTCACTATGCAACATGGCATATAAGAGAATAAATAAGTTGCCATGAGGTTCTCTTATAGTAGTTTTATGGAATAACCATACATTTACCTCGTAAAAAGGTGGTCGAAATTGATGTACCTAAAATAGACTGTGAAAGTTATGTATGTGATTTATGATGTTTTTTTCTTCATGTGCTTGTCATAAAACTTTGGAAGTAATGTGATTTCTTTTACTTAATTTTTCATGTTAAGATAAATGTTATATTTCTAGCTACAACTATAAACGAATGTGCTTGTTTTTGGGGTATATCAAGTGGTGGATATCCACCTGCAGGGGCGGGGGCAAGAACATGGCCGCAAATGTGTACACTTTTTTAGCCCATTTACTTTGGTCCTGACACCAAGCCCACACCGATTTGTGACACTAATTCTTTTTTTCTAGGATTGCACATTTATGATTTTTTTTCTTTTGAATCTCAACTTGTTAAATGAGTTGAAGCAATTAAACGACTTGTAACAATAATGAGGTTGTTTAAAGTATATATTTTCGTCAAATATCTTCCCCACCTTATACCCCATTTCACGTCCTTGGTTCTAAATTTCCAAAGATGCATAATAAATCACCACCACGTTAATTATATATTTACTAAGTTTACTGGTTTGTAATGTGCTAGAATTTTCTTAGAAGTTTTTAGCATTATTAGATCCCTTCATTATTTAAATTGGAATTAGGTTTTACTATTATTTTGAGATTTTATAATACAATGTCATATTTCCCACTTCTATGGTTCTTTAGGAATTAATGTTAAATTCTTAGCGGAAGTTCTTAGAACCCTTCGTATTATTTTTCAATATGCTCCATGAGACATACTTTCGTGTACTTATGTTATGCAAACATTTCATTTAAGCGAAGAAATATAATTTTATTTGTTGTTTTTGTTGAGTGCTTATTTTTTTATGGATAATATAATCATTTAATTATTGAATTCAAACACCCATCAAAGTAGTGAAAAGGCATGAACCGATGATATTAATTAGATTCATTTTTTATTAATGAATTTTTTAAATTAGCTTGACTAATAAACAATTCTTTTATAACTGGAGGACTAGCATTTGTTTAAAGGGGGTATTTCAATGGCTATATAGGAAAAGGGGCACCATGGTTTCGGTGTTGGTGTTAGAAACAAGGATGAACATGCGTTTCTCGAGTTTGCATGTGCTCATGACTTGGTCGACACAAACTTTTTTTTCAAGGCACATTTTATTATCGTCCAAAGTAAAAGACATTACGCACAACTCGACCATCTCTTTGTACATAAAGGAGACTTTAGGGAGTGTAAAGATTGCAAGGTTCTCTTAGGCAAGACTTGTATCTCCCAACAAAGGGGAGGCATTGGAGATGCTTAGAGCGAAAAGCCCTAACGTGGAATTGTATGGCTCACACTTTTAGGGAGGTTGCCATGGACACTTCAGGAATGGTTTCATGACGATGGAGGGTATATTAGGGAATCTTGGTGGTGTAATGACCGGGGATAGTGTAGAAACGGATAGGATAATGAGAAAGGAACGATATAAGAATCCGAAAAGGGAAGTGAAGAAAGTCGCGGTCAAAATGAAACAAAAGGTTTATGATGAAGATATGTACATGATTATGGATTCCAAAGAGCTAGAAAATCATATCTACAAACATGCAGAAGCTAGGTAAGGAGATGACGAGATCTAGGAAACGTGAAATATATTTATGAAGAAGATATGTACATGATTATGGATTTTAAAGATTTGAAAACTTCTTATTAGCTCTAAATGAATTAGATATATATTTACATTTGAAAACTTAAAAAAGCCATATTTCAAGAAATTATGGGTAACAAACCTCAACCTTCATGCCTTAAACTATCAGTATCTTTTAAAGTTCTTAACGCCACAATGGATAGTGACCTCAAACTCCTTGATCGTTGCCAACTCGAATTACCTGATTGTTGCCGCCTTACTCGCACTTTCCGTCCGTCTCCGCTGTTCAACACTGTTAAAGGTTGTAGGCTTCTGGTCGATCTAAATTAAATAGAAACAGCTAGCAGAGGTGTTTGATTGGGATTAGGAAAGCTCCTAAAGTTTAGGGTTAATGCAGATTTATTTAAATCCTCATCTTATCTCAAGGCAGATTTGAATCTATTTAAAATTAGCAGATATAGATAGAGTTTATTTAAACTTAGATTTATTTTAATAGCTAATTAGAGTTGTGATAGGATTACAATTGCTGAAACTTATCTCTTTCCAGCAGATTAACAGTAGATTGACTGAAACTATATAAATAGGACCCTAATGTACTTGTAAATTCTTGTAGCACCTAAATAAAAATTCTCCTAGTTAGCCCGTGGATGTAGGCTGGTAGTCTAATCAGCTTAACCACGTAAAATCTCTGTTTCTTCTCTGTTATATGCTGTTTTTATTGCATTCTACAACCTGCGATTTGCTGTTGTACCTGTGCTTGTGTGCGATTGAACTTAACAAGTGGTATCAGAGCACAGGCTCTTGATCCAAATCGCATCAGCATCTGTTTTTTCCGATAAACAGAAAGAAAAAAAAAACAGCCTGTTTTTTCTTTCTGTTGACTGCCAAGGTGAAGGAAAAAATAAACAGTTGGAGTGGAGGCTTTTCTTTTACTGCAAAGATTGTGCAGTGAAGAAACCGGCAGAAAACACTTCTGTTTTTTGTTTTTTTTCGAGACAATGGCTGAAGACAGGAAAGTGAAGATGAAGAAGTTTGATGGGCAAGATTTTGGTTGGTGGAAGATGCAAGTCGAGGATTTGCTGTGCCAGAAAGATTTAAACGCAGCATTGACCGGTGAAAAACCCGAGAAGATGGAAGATGATGAATGGGCTGCCCTTGACCGAAAAGCCCTAGCTGTTATCAGATGTACTTTAGCAAAGAATGTGGCGTTCAATATTTTGAAAGAGACTACTGCATACAGGCTGATGAAGGCATTATCAAACATGTATGAAAAGCCTTCTGCTTCGAACAATGTTTTTCTGATAAGACAGCTAGTTAACACCAGGATGAAGGAAGGTGCGTCGGTTACCTCGCATGTTAATGATTTTAACTCGATTATCTCTCGATTGCTATCAGTTGATATCAAGTTCGATGATGAAGTTCAAGCACTACTATTGTTATCCTCGTTACCGGAAAGTTGGGCAGGAACCGTCACGGCTATTAGTGGTTCATCTGGAACCACCAAACTCACTTTCGAGGGCATTCATGACTTCATCCTAGGAGAGGATATAAGGAGACGTAATACTGAAGAATCATCGAGTTCCTTGCATAACACCGAGAGGAGAGGTAGAAAGAAAGAAAGAGGTAATGGCAAAGGAAGATCTAAGTCAAGGAAAAGAAGCCAGTCAAGGCCAAGGAAAGATATTCAATGCTGGAACTGCAAAGAGATGGGGCACTTCAGAAATCAATGCCCCAAGCCATCTGAGAAAAAGGAGATGAATGCAGCAACTGACAATTCAGACGAGGCCCTTATCTGCTGTGTTGAAAATTCAGTGGAGTCATGGATTATGGATTCTGGTGCATCGTTTCATGCCACTCTCAGCATGAAGTCGATGAAGAATCTACCTACCGGTAACTTTGGTAAAGTTCGTGTGGCTAATAATCACTCTTTGGATATTACAGGGATGGGTGACATCGACTTAAAGACTTCATTAGGCTCTACTTGGACACTGAAGAACGTACGGGTCATTTCTAGCCTGAGGAAGATGCTAATTTCCATCGGGCAGTTGGACGACGAGGGTTTTGATGTCAGTTTTGGTAGAGGACAGTGGAGAGTTGTCAAAGGGAATCTTGTAATTGCCAGAGGTAGAAAGCGAGGTACTTTATACATGGTTGAAGTACCTGATAGGGGGTTGAATGCAGTGACCGGCACGATAAAATCATCCACATTATGGCATGAACGCCTTGGCCACATGAATGAGAAAGGGATGAAAATGCTCGTTGCAAAAGGAAAGCTTCCAGACCTAAAGAAGGTAGATTCGGAGTTGTGTGAACCCTGTATTCTTGGCAAGAAAAAGAAGGTATCTTTTGTGAAGACGGGTCAGACACCGAAAGCTCATAAATTGGAGCTTGTTCACACGGACGTTTACGGACCAACACCTGTCCCTTCTGTGGGAGGTTCTAAATACTATGTAACCTTCATTGATGATTCAACACGTAAGGTATGTGTTAAATTTGATGTCTTTAATACTTTTAAGAAATGGAAAACTGCTGTTGAATTGGAAACTGATTTGAAGGTAAAGTGCTTGAAGTCGGATAATGGTGGAGAATATATCAGCACACAGTTTATTGATTATTGTGCTGAACATGGCATTCGGATGATAAAGACTGTTCCAAGCACCCCTCAGCAAAACGGAGTTGCAGAAAGAATGAACAGAACACTGAATGAGAGAGCCAGAAGTATGAGACTAAATGCCGGGCTTCCGAAAACATTCTAGGCTGATGCAGTTAACACTACTGCCTATCATATCAACCAGGGTTTATCAGCACCAGTGGGTTTCAAGACACCAGAGGAAGAATAGAAAGGGGAAGCTATGAAATATGAGCATTTGAAGGTATTCGGGTGCAGTGCCTTTGATCTAAATAAAGACGGTGACCAGTTGGATCCTAAGTAAAGCCAAGAAATACACTTTCATCGGTTATGGATCAGACAGTATGGGCTATAGGCTTTGGGAATTTAATAGCAGAAAGGTTGTTAGAAGTAAGCACGCAACTTTCAATGAGGCAGAGCTTTATAAAGATTGGAACACAGAAAAAGGTCAGAAAGAATATGTTGAGTTTGAAGATGACGTCATCAGTGCCAAAAAATCAGTAAGTACTCAGGATAGTGGGAGTACTGAAACAGATTTTCAACATGATCTATGAGAGACTGACGAGTCTGAAGATGATCAAGAAGAAGATAGCGCAATCAGTGAAAGCTCATAGGATGAAGAAGATCAATCTTCTCAAGAACAGCCACAACAAGTTGTATCTCAATGGTTCAGGAGATCCACTAGAGCCTCTAAACCACCACAAAAGTACAACCCATCAGTCAACTATCTTCTTTTGACTGAAACTGGCGAACCTGAAAGTTATCTTGAAGCAGTTAAGCAGAAAGATTCGCTCCAGTGGGAGCATGCTATGAAAGATGAGATGAGCTCTTTAAACAAAAATCAAACATGGGTCTTAACTAAGCTTCCGCAAAATAAAAGAGCTCTTCAGAACAAATGGGTATTCAGAATCAAGGAAGAACATGATGGGTCTAAACGATACAAAGCTCGTTTAGTTGTCAAGGGGTTTCAGCAGAAAAAGGGGATTGATTACAATGAGATTTTTTCTCCTGTGACTACCATCATATTGGTCTTAAGTATAGTAGCAGCAGAGGGCTTACATCTAGAGCAATTAGATGTTAAGACGGCTTTTCTACACGGTGATCTTGATGAGGATATCTATATGGATAGCCCGAGGGATTTAAGGTTGCGGAAAGGAAAATTGGGTCTGCAAATTGAAAAGGAGTTTGTATGTTCTCCTATATAATTTTTCTCACCCTCGTAACTTCTTTCCTTGCTGAACTCACATCGAAGGTATTCTGTCTTATCTGGACTACTAATTCGTAGTCTTTGAGCATATGCAATATACTGAAATTTATCTACAACTTCATTCAATTCATAATTATGCAACTTATTTAAAGTGTTTCATGAGTTTTTAGAGAATTTGAGTTGAAAAATGTGAAGAAAATAGAAGATTTATAAAATACATTTGATGTGTGTTCCATTTGATGCACTTTTATGTTTTCATGAATTTCTCATCATTCTTATCTTTGACCAAAATGTTCTGAAAACTTATGAAACACTCTAATTAAGTTGCTTAATCATGAAACTATTGAATTTGTAGACGAATTTTACTTTGGTTCCCGCAATTAAATTGTTGTGAATGGAACCTTCTCCTAGATAGGTATGTATACACACACATACATATATATACACAGGTAGAGATTTGATTGTCTACATTTTACCTCCCCCATACCCCGATGCAACGGGATTGGGTATTATTGTTGTGTTGTGTGATACGTATGCATGTATGTATGTAAATACTCTCTCTCTCTCTCTCTCTCCCACACACACACACACACACACACACACACATATATATATATATATATATATATATATATATAATTTAAGTGTCACGTGTGCGCTCGTGTGTATTTATGCGTAATAAATTTATATACGTAATGACAAAGTGAAAAGATGCTTCTATTAAATTCTGAATCTTATTCGAGTAATATATCTGAAATATATATATAAACGGTTTAAGGCATGTCTCGTTACTTAGAAATGAAATGCGTAATTTTAGCTTTAACAACTACTTTACATTAAATGATTATTTTTATTACTTTGTTTTTCTTTCTTTTTCTCCATATTTTTATTGTTTTCTGTTTCTACGCAGCCGGAGGTCTTTGTTCAGGAAGCAATCTCTCTACCTATGGGTAGATGTACGATTGTCTATATCCCACCTCCCCCATACCCCGCTTTAGCGGGATTGGGTATAGTTGTTGTTGTTGTTGTTGTGAACTACTTTACATTAAATATTTTACACTTACTCATGAAGTTTCAAACAAATTTTGGCTTTGAAAACAATGCTACATAAAATGTTATACAACTTTTTCATTAAATTTTGAGCAAATTACACCTTAAACTTTATTGTTTCATTAAAATGGAAGGCGCATGTGTGTTGGTAAATTTATTTTTTTAGTTGAATTGCAATTTTAATGCGGGAATACAAATTTATTACAAACGAGTTGGTAGAGTACTATATAAGGATTGGTGGTAGGAGAGGTGGATAGCAAGGTTGCTTTGTTTCTTTGAGCTTATTATATCTGATTATTTGTGCTCTTTGTATTCTTACAATCAAGTAACATGGGTTCTTCGAGTGAAAACATAGGTAGATCATCTTTTCGTGCCAACATTTCTTATTACTTTTTAATCGTTTTGCTATTTTCTTGACATGGTATAGTGTATGTTTGTTCCAAATTTTTTTCCTGTTCAACGAAGTTCTTATATGATGATTTTGTTTTTTTACAACTTTTGCTAGACAAAACGTTCCTATATTTGTGTGTGTTTATTTTTTTATGTAAAACTCAATAAAGGTGTCAAGATGTGAAGAAACACTATATATTTTCTTTCGTATAATGTTCTTTGTCGATCTTCATATGAAATTCATCATTTAAATCGTCTTTATATTCCTATAAACAATTTTAACCAATGACCTTTTTAAAGGCTTTGTCCATAAAAGTTTTAGTTCTCAAATTAAGTTCCTTGTCCTTTGTCTTACATAAATAAATAATATAATTCTTTTTTTAAAATTTATTTCTACTGTCTCTAATTTTTTAAAAATTTATATCTTATTTATTTATTATTTATTATTCTTGGTTTTAGGTAATGATCTGGTTGATGTGTATAATCAACTATGGCATGAATGTACCGGCCTCAGTGTTAAAGTTCCTCGCATAGGTGATCGGGTGTTCTACTTTCCTCAAGGCCACCTTGAGCAGGTTTGAGTTAATTATTTTATATTTGTTATTGACTTATTTGACTTTTCATTCTAATTAATTTTCTGAAAATGCAAAAATGCAATAGTTTGGTTTGAAGAATTAGTTTGTAATCTTAAGTTTAAACATTGTAACTATCACTTTATGATTGCATCCTCTGAAGGCAGCAGAAAATGATCTAATTACTTTTGATTGTGGACCGATATAATCCGTATATGGTTAATATTATTTAGATAAGATTTGTCAGTTAGGATTATATTTAGATAGCATTTATTTTGGATATTGATTAGGAGTTAGAGTTATATTAGGAATAGTTTGTTACTATTCATTATAAATAGGTCTTTAGCGTTGTAATTTTATTATGCAGAATTATTGGTGGTTTTTATACTATTAGAGTGTTGTTTTACCTCTAGAAAGTAAAACTGTGCGGAGACAATTGACCTCTTGAAAGTCAAATATTCTATCTTTTCATCTTTTCTTTGGATCTACAATTTGATTCGTATCAAGTTAGTATGATTCCGGGCAACGAAAAAACGAAGTAATGTTCATCAGACAGATCATGTTACTGTTCACGCAAAGATAACCAAGATTGCTGATTTGGAGGCTAATTGGGCGAAGTTCAAGGCAGCTACGGTGGAATGTTTAGACAAGTTAGAAAAATTGATGGAGGACATGAGGGAAGAAGAAAAGTAGCAACATGCCGAAACCATTTTGGGCCGATGCAATATCTACCGCCTGTTTTCTAATCAGCCATATGCCATCTATGTTCTCTTTTCTAATAAGTGCTTGTTCCCATTTGAACCTAAGATATTTGGATGTAGTTGTTTCGTTCGGGATACTTGACCTCACATTAGTAAACTAGGTCCAAAATCTCTCTAAGTGTGCTTCTCTTGGAGTTTCTCGTCTTGAGAAAGGTTATAGGTGTTCTTCACCTATTCTCAATCGTTACCTTGTTTCAGGAGATGTCTTTTTTTTGGAGAATGTGCTTTTCTTAATGTGACCACCTCTCGTGATCGTGGAGATCATGATAATTTGTTACTTTATAATATACCTATTCCGAACTCGAATGTTGAGTCCCTAATTTCATCACCCTCTGAGATGTCTTCAGAACCTGCATAACCACCATTGATTCATGTATATTGGAGGCAACACCCACCTACTGCTGGACAAGCTTTGGCTCCTTCTGGGCCTTCAAGTTCCAATCATAATGATAATTCATGATCACGCCTCTAATGCCCCTCTTTCATCTGCAATCATTCCGGCTAGACCTTGAGGTCTGATCATGGGGTTCCCATTAGCATTTGGAAGGGTAAATGTTCGTGTCTGTATCCTGTTGATTCTTATGTACCTTATGATCATAAGCTATCTACATTTTCTCAGTCTTCAGTTGCTACATTAGACTCCATACCAACTCCTAAAACTGTTGGAGAGACTTTAGCTCATCGTGGCTAGCGAATGCTATGATCGAAGAAATGAATGCTCTTGAGCACACATATACATGGACTTTAGTAGAGGTAACCTCGAGTAACAAGGCCATTGGCTGTAAGTGGTTGTTCAGCCTGGATTAGATTGAAAGCTTGATTGGTTGCAAAGGACACGCTCAAAGCTATGGGGTCGATTGTTCATAGACATGCTCTCCCATTGCTAAGTTATCATCGATTCGTTTGTTCATTTCTCTTGATGCTACTTATAGCTGGCCTCTTCATCAATTAGATGTGTGATTTACACAAGGAGGTCTACGTGGAGCTCAGGGGTAGTGTAGTAAATTATGTAAATTACAGAAGTTTTGTATGGTTTAAAACAATCTCCTCGTGCCTGGTTTCAGGTTTGGACGGTTCAGTCTAGTGGTGGCCAAGTTTGGTGTACATAAAAGTGCATATGATCACTCGGTGTATTCTTTTAGTTGTATATATTGATGATATAGTTGTTAAATATTGTGTAGTTATTATCTTTTATCTTGGGTTAACATTATTTAGGGCCTGTTAGTGAGATGTGGGCCCTTATGGGCTTTAGGATTGAGTTGTACATATTTTTCCTTACAACACATAATTCTTACACGGGAATCGTATATATTTCGTTGTGAATACTGTTAACCTTTCTATGTAAGGGTACAAAATTTTGTAATGATCACAAACTTCTTATAGATAGTAGCATACACGAAGGAAGAAGATATTCCAGATATACCCAACTATGGTTTACCTTCAAAAATCCTGTGCAAGGTTGTTGATGTTGAGTTAAAGGTATGTTTGACCAATACCATGATTTGACCAATCTTTGACTTTTGGTATATTATATTATTTGTCTTGCAATATTTTTGCCAGTGTCTTCTTATTCTCAAATTTCACTTGCAGGCAGTACCCGAGACTGAGGAGGTGTTTGCCAAAATTAATTTGCTTCCAGATGTAAGGCATTTATTTCACCATGATTATTTACTAGTTACTTCTTATTTCTATATATACGGATTGATATTCGAAATTTGTTTTTAAGTCTGTAGAACATGAGGGATCAACCCTCAGAACTGCTCCTCAAAAGGTTCCTGCTAGTTCGTTTCGCAAAATTTTGACCAATTCTGATGCAAGTGCACATGGGTCATGCATTTTGCGGAAGTCATGTGCCGAGAAAACCTTTCCACCTTTGGTATGAAATAGTGTCACATACAAATCTTTTAATTCATAACTCTTTAAATGTCTTTTCAAGTGCTTCAGCCGGTACCTTCGTTTACAATAGTAATTTCAAGATGTTAAAATCAGTGTTAATACTTTATACTTGCAGGACACAAGTCATGGTCCAGCTTCCCAAGAGTTGGTGGCTAAAGATCTACATGGGGCATCATGGCATTTCCAACACGTCTATCGAGGTAACGCCTTCGGATAATATTTCATGGGAATCAAAAACAGTGATTGTTAGTAATGTTCTCCACTCTTAGAGCATTTCATCTGTTTTTTAAAGGAGGGATGGATTCTCGAACTCAAATGTAATTACTTTTAAAGCTGAAGATTATGTTGACTTTTTCATTGCAAACTCTAACACAATGATTAGTTGGTTTTCATTAAAGTTACTA
The DNA here is from genome assembly GCA_947179395.2 of Pulicaria dysenterica. Lineage (NCBI taxonomy): Eukaryota > Viridiplantae > Streptophyta > Magnoliopsida > Asterales > Asteraceae > Pulicaria > Pulicaria dysenterica. Next base: position 68,877,599 of record OX359292.1, on the reverse strand, counting down.
TCAATGCATTCTAGAAATATGCATCTCTTTTTATCAAAACATAAAATGTATTACAACCAGGCTTAGCTACTTATGAGCAATTTTCAGTACGAATTTTCTGCATTAATCCTTTTTTACTGTCAAATACAGGCAGTCCAAAGAGACATATATTAACCGGTGGTTGGAATCAATTTGTGAGTGCCAAGAAGCTTGTGGCAGGCGACACGTGCATTTTTATGAGGGGATTGTAAGTTTGGGAGTGTGTTATATGCCATTCAAGATCCGACTACGCATTTCTTGTTTTATGAAAATGATAACCATGTAATTCCTTGTGACAGGGGGCCAAATGAAATTTATATCGGGGTTCAACGAGCTGTTAGACAACATAAAATGTCAACAGACATGCCATGTCCCAATATGCAACATGGCGTACTAGCCACCGCCTATCATGCCATGGACAAAAAAACCGGCTTTACAGTATATTATCACCCTCAGTATGCTTCTCTATCACCCTTTTCTAATTTCACAGAAATTTAAATAGTTAGATAAGAGAGGTTATTTCTGTGGAGTTGCTGCAGGTTGACTTCTTCAGCATTTGTTGTAGCCCATGATGATGTCATGGAATCACTCAAAGTTAATTATTTACCCGATATGGGTTTTACAATGTTAGTTGATGGAGGAGGACAAGAGCCTGAGCATATATTGAAAACGTTCGCACTTCTTGCTTTAACCATGAGTAGAGGTGGCACGATGGGTGGGTTAAACGGGTTGAGTAACGGGTTAAATGACGTCATTTTGGTAACCGTTGAAACGACTCGGGTTCTGTACACAATTAATTCCCTTTTATTGATATTTCTTATAAACAGTTCAGTGTTATTTGAAAATCAGTATTTTTACAAATAATAATAATATAAATCTCTAACAAGTAAATGTATCAAAATTGCCACCTTTAACAACATTAACGTTATTATGAATAAGTGTTCTAAGAAGTAAAAAGAGTGCTGTCACCAGATCTACAGGGATCATAACTGGAAAAGAAGATATTGATCCTGCTAGATGGCCTGGTTCAGAATGGCGATGCCTGAAGGTAATTGAGTTCTATTCACAGTTTAAGATGTTATAAAATACTATATGACTTTCAACATCAATGTTCGCTCGAGTAGTAAACATATGTGTAATATCTTAACTAATTATGATAGAAATTTTTTATATATTTTTTTGAGTACCTTTAAAAAATGTAACTTCATGATATTAAATTATTAATATCATATGAAAATAGAACCGACAAATAAAATGGTGAAGTTCTAAATTCTATACTATATTATGTATGCGGATGTAAGACATAATAACATAGTAAAATATCATATGTATTATTAATTTTAAAAACGTGCAGGTTCAATGGAACGATATAACATCCAGAGATGTTCTTCCTTCAAGGGTTTCCCCATGGGACATTCATACTCTTGGTTTAATCGTGCCACATAAGCAGCACAAACGACGAAAGATGCAAAGCTCTTTGGATGGAATATCTACACAAATGACTCTACTTAAATAAAGGTATTATACTATTATTAGTCTACGTTTTAATATTATCATACAACTTTGTGAATCTTGTCTAAACGTCAAATGTTGTGGGTGTTGGAATGATCTATCGACCATTCACTATTTATTGGGTACTCAGCTGCCGTCATTGAGCTCAACACGTAGTTCTAGTTTGGAGGAACATTGGTCAACTGGACAAAAGTGGATGATGTTTGGTGAGTTCTTGTTGTCGCAAGGACTTATGAAGTATGCAAATTTTGTTAGTAGAGGGGTAATTTCCACCCATTATGTGAAATGGGTCAAAATCGGTGACACTAACCAAGAATTGTAACTTAAATAAAGAAAGGACTGAACAATCAAAAGCCAACCAAATTGTACTTGTATGTTCACAATCTTGTGCATTGCTTTGTGTTAATAAATGGATCGTTAATTTAATGATGTTTCTCTTAATTCTATCTTAATTGTATATGAAATAGAATCAATGCGGAAAAGAGTGTTGACAAGTCAACCGAATTTGATCTTAAAGGTTTTGGACTGGAACGGTTTATACTTAAACATAACCCCTTTGTTTTGCCATGTCTATTTGTTAGCTAAGTTTATGACTTTGATCATGGCTGCAGACAAAATAACAGGGATGGTGCAGAAGATGCCTACTTTCCTGAATCGCAATGGCTAGCCCCTATCCAAGCACGTTGCCCAATTTTTTATTGTTAGTTGGTACTTTCTTTTTAGTTTGTAAATTATAATATGTTTGTAGTTATGTTCTAATTTATGTTAGGTATTACTTGATAGTTAACATCTCAATTGAGTTAATGGAAAGGTTTTCTAACAAAAGGGCATTAGCAAGTGTTTTGTTTTAAAATTTGGCCCTAACATATCAGAACACCTAGTTAATCCGACCTGAATAACATGAAACCCAAAAAATCCGAATAACACTCTCAAGTTTAATAATTTTATTTTTGCCATGATATGATGCTACCGGCCAAAAAATTCATAGGTCCGCCCCTGAAAAATATTACATGTTAGAACTTTGTAAAAAGTTTACTAAACGATGGAAACCTTTAATGATTATTCAAGCTTGTAAGAATGCAAAATCAAAGTTTGAGCACAGAGATCCCAAACATGAATCTGAAAAACATAAACCACCTAAACACCTACCGGGCTGCTATCAACCGGACGTAGACGATGAGCACGCCCACTAAGTATATCCATCCCAAAACCCAACCTAAAAGCTAACAAGAAAAACATGATCGTGGCAAACACGGGAAAACTAAGAAATATCATCCAATAGCAAAAACAAAATCACGAATGAGATGATATGACGGAAAAATGCTTAGAGATTTCATTTAAGCATGTTACGTTTTGAGATCGATACATCTTTTGGAGAAGGGCCATTAAAGATGACAAAAATAAATTAATTAAGCTTACGTGTGTTGTTCGGGTTTTCGGTTAATCAGGTCGGGTTAATGAGGTTTCAGTTGTTTAAGGTCAAAATCTAAAATAAAATGCAATTTATACAAATCATTAATAAAATGATACATATTAAACAAAAATAAAAAGTACTAAACAATTATAAGACATGAAAAAAATGGTGACATACGACGTCAACTATACCTGAACTAGAGGTAGAAGGGTCGACGCGAGGTTGAAAGACAAAAGTGACGGAATAAACATGGTATCATAATACAAAGAGACATGCTTGTATTTCTTATATAAGTATCATTATTACAATAGTTAGAATAATAAGGTCAGATAATTTTATTTTTTGTATAACTGAAAACAACTAAAATAATTATAAAATATTATAAGATGATACAATTAAAATTTTGTTTTAATATAATAATTTAAAATGTTATAAAGGGTTAGTATGATATTTGTATATTAGGATGGGTAAATATGATATTTTTTGGTTTAAGAAGAGTCACTACAAGGAAAATCACTTCAGGGAGGACAATTTGTCGTCGCAGAAAGTCTTTCGCGAAAACAATTTGTCGCCAAAAAGTCGTCGCGGAAAGTCCGTCGCGGAAAACTTTCGGCGAGAACAAAGTCGTTGCGAAAAACTGAATATTAAAAATAATTCGAAATTAAAATAATTAATTTTCGCGAGGACAATGTCCTCGCAGAAAGCTATTTCCATTTATTTATTTTATTTCTTTTAAAAGTATTAGCGACGACAATGTCCTCGCAGAAAGTCATTATATATATTTTTTTAATTTCTGATGGAGGTTTTTGCTCGTCGCAGAAAGATGTTACTTTTATTTTTTATTTTTGTTTTTATTTTTAATTACCTACCGTTTTTATACCAATATTAAATAGCTGAAACATTTTAAATACCTTTTTTCAGAAAATAAGCTACTTAAATATATTACACCAACATATAATCATCAATAATGTATTTTTTACAAACTAGTTTAATGTAATTGATTAATACAATATAACTACTCTTCATCCGACTCTTCCTCATCCATATGGTAACCGTCATCGTCTTCGGTATTGGTCCTTGGAGACGAAATCGGTTGAAAGTCGGGAATTTGAATGTTAGCTCGTTTTAGTGCATCAAATACGATTCCAAAATTTGCATTACTCATAGCATCACGTTGACGAATAATTTCATCCACCTTAGCTTGTGTATAAACTTTTACTTTTGGTGGTTGGTAAGTTGGAATATATGCAGCAACGGGTAGTTTTCTGCCCCGTCCACGGTTATGTCCACGACGTTCCCCTAATACTTGCAAAAGTATCTGCTCGTCTGTTAGGGGATTTGAACTCCCAGCTTGACTTTCTCGCAGTTGCTCCATTTGTTGCTATGTAATTAAGAAAGTTCAAATTGTTATAATTAATAACGTGTTATATAAAATTTCGACAGCATAACGACTGTAAAATGAATAATCCATAATTTACGTGTGTGAAAAATCTACATATGATATTTATGCAACTTCCCAAGTAATCATAACATTGAACAAAATCTATAAATGACTACAAACTTAGTAGTACAACTTCAACACATCAAGATTGTAAAACTAAATACAATATAATCATAAAATATTGTTCACCAAGATCGTAATACATACACAAATACAAACACACACACACACACACACACACACACACACACACACATATATATATATATATATATATATATGTTCAATTTGAGCAATACATACAAGTAAACTAACATCTACATATATGAACTTTAATATACACACACACATAAGTAAACTAAAGATAGATGCTTACATGTTCACTTTGAGCAATCGGGTTGATATATTCATTGTTTCGACGATGCATGGTTCCAAACTGATCAATCAAGTTTAGAAATTGACCCATGACAGGATCTTGCTGTAAACACGTGAAAAGAAATAAAAAACAAATTAAAACAAATTGATCACAACACAACTAAAAAGTTATTAAAACTAATAGTTAAATATAAAGCGAATTACCGCCTTATGACGATATTGAGCATAAGACTGGGAACCATGCAAGATTGGGTACTTTTGTTTATTCCTATTTACTTTATTTGTCGTTGACCGCTTTAAAGTTGCATCATTCAGCATATAGTCAACGTGTTTGTTCTACTCTGGAATATTCATGTTAGGAGGAGGGTACCGGCGTATTTCTTCGGGGTGCTAGAACCCTCCTCTGTTAATGAACCATTCTTCCTTGAAGTGTCTTTTTCTATTGGAATATCTATTACCGCAAAGATGATCCACCCCTTGTATAATCAAATTTGCAAGTTGACCTCTTAAGTGAGGTCGCATGTCACAATACGTCTGCCATTTAAAAGAAATAATTAGTTACACTCATATATATATATATATATATATATATATATATATATATATATATATATATATATATATGTGTGTGTGTGTGTGTGTGTGTGTATGTATATATATAATAAAAATATTTGTATGTAACCGCAAAAGTGGGCCAAATGGCGGCCTTGAAGTCCTCAGGAACGTCTTTCCACGTTTTATAGTATTTTGGGATTTATTTCCCACAGTCCTCGAGACAAGACTAACAAAATGGCTTGCAAATTTCCTAACAGACCGAGCAGTCTTCATGTCTGATACATCAAACTCAATGTGTAATGGTTTTTCACCATTATTTTCCCATTCGGTCCTTAGATTTTTTTCCCATGCTTTTACCACGAACTTTGGGATCTGCAAATTAAAATGAAAAAATTAAATATAAAAGTAATCAAAATCAAGTAACAAATTTTTTTAAAATTTCTTACTTTGACATTGTGAAGGCGGCTGCCATGGATTATGAGGGGGATCACCACCTGCATCCCCGCCATGGCCTCGTGCGACAACTGACATCTACTTAAATACTTCATATTATAGTAAGTAGCATGCATTGTATTACCAACATAGTTAAATATCATCAAATAATTAGATAAAACATATAAAATCACATAAATGTTTAATATTCATTCAAAATGAGTATTTAATTTTACAAGAACAATTTTGAATCAATCAAACTCATCAATAGGAGGATAATGTGTTTCGTGTTGATCGTTATCAGACTGCAAATCATCACTATTGGAATCATCAATGAACTCAACGTCGTTACGGACAAAGGTAGGAATAACATGAACTTCTAATCCTTGACCAACTCTATTCAAGCTTGTATAAGTCAATTCATTCAAATTAGCGAAAAACCTGCATGTTTAAATCTCATTTTTCTTGTAGTTGGTATACATTAAATTTCTATAATAACTTTGATTGAATTTTGTCTTAAAAAGTCAAAATTAGAATTTCAATTATGATTAAATGATGGTAAAGATTAAGTAATTAAATTAATTCTATTAAATAAAGGATTATAATCATTCAATGAATTTGATTCATGTTAGTCTTTATTAATATTAAAGGATATTGTTACACTATATAATATATACTAATACATCATAATATCATAGAATATAATAACAAAATGATATATGATGTAATAACGTATCATATTATATTATTGCTTAATATATTATGATACTATATCGTAACATATATTTTATTGTTATTTTATATACACTGTGTTTGATATCAGTTGTAACTTTAAAAAAAGGATATATAATATTAGTTATTATTGTATAAAATCATTTGTAGTTTTTTTAGTAATAATGCAATCAACTTTCATAATCCTCCTACTGTGTAGAAGTTGGCGTATATAATGAGAATTATAGCAAAGTTGATTGTATACAATCAAAACTTAAAACCATACACACAAAAAAGTTGTTTGTATATAATGAAAAGATTATGAAAGTTGACTATATTGTTTAAAAAATAAAGTTGGTTATATAAAATAATAAGTAACACAAGCTTCTTTAACATTTAAAGGATAATTGGTATACCTTTTTGTCTTATAACACAGAAAAAGTTTTCTTATTAGTATGGAGTGGGAACACCATCCTGTGTCAATGTCACTATTAACAACTCGAAATTTTGATTGTTATGCGATATTAGCTAAAACGAGAGTTTGCATACGCGACTCGTTCCGTAAAAAAATAAAATTAAATTACAATAGACTATTATAAAGGAATAATCGAGAAGGAAAAATTGAAAAGAAAAAACAAAAACAAAAAGTAAAGACTTGCACCCTTGATGTAAGGGTTAAAGGCCAAATTGCTAACCATTTGATCTAAAGATCTAAAGGCATTTGCTATTTATTTTTCAGACATTAGTAATATATAATATGATATAGCGCATGATTAGAACTTGCAAGTTGTATATATTATAAATATATTATGTTTCGTATCTAATAGTATCGTTGTCTTCTATCTTGTTAATGATGATGGTAAATTAGTTTTTTATTTTCATTTTTATTATAGAGTTATACTTAGCTTTAAAAATAATTGAATCCCATGTAATAAAATGTAATATCTATAACTATAGTTTTTTAAAAGCAATATTATAATTAATTAAAATATGAATACATTATATAAATGAAATATAATAGATTTTTTACAATATGAGTTTTTGTTGCATAAATATTTAATCTTAGACGTGTTTGGTTGGGTGTTTTAGACTTTGGAGGGTACATAAAAGGAATGATAATGATTAATAGTTGTTAGGAATTTATTTTGTGGTGTTTAATTTTGTTGTATTTATTATTTATTATTGTTAGGTAATTTAGCTAATTAGTGATAAATAGTAAAAGATTAAGGGTAATTTTGTATTTACCCATACTTGTGGGTAAGTAATGTAAGTTATTTTGTATAAATAGAATTCAACCTCCAAACTTGAATTCTAATCTTTCACATTATATGCAAAAGAAAACTTTAAAAAGAGTTAGTGTGTGTTCTTCGTGTGGTGTGTGTTCTTCATTCATCTTCTGCATCTTATAACACCACATTATCTTACATAGTGTTTGCTTCAATTTGTGTATGATACTTGCATTTTGGAACCTACACTAGTATCTTGTTAGGTGAAGTATTATCAAGTATTACTCATTAATGAGTAATGAACCATTCCCAGATTTTTTAGGAATAGGTATATGTTTGTGTCCAACACCACCGACCGCCAACCACCACCAAATGTAATTATTATCAGCATCATCACCACCGACAACATCATAACTTGAATGATATCTGCCTCACCGCCTTCATCACCACAACCAATAATTGTAACAATCGCCAACACCATCAACAATCACTCGTCATAATTCACAGCCATCCAACGCCCCACCACCAACCATCACAACTACAGACCACAACCAGTAATACCACATTTGCATTCATCGTCACCACTACCGACAATTGCCACCACAACGATTTTTCACAACCACCTCCACCATTGATCACCATCATGCCGCCACTAATTACCCTTAATCACTACCTCTACCAACACCTTGTTGACACCAAAGACACACACAGGTGGAGCTAGAAGAAATGTCTATTAGGGTTATAAACAAGTCCCCTATCATATGTAATATTTAAAAATCTGAAAGGGTTTGAATATAGAAACTATACTAAAAATTAGGAATTTTATATATATTTTTTTAAAAGTTTGAAATTTGAGTTGGGCTGCTTGACCGTTTTGGTTAAAAGAAAGCTTCGCCCCTACCATCATCCTTACCACTTGCTGCCACTATCACCCGACCACAACCATAAACAACTACTGCCCTATCAATACCTCAGCCACCATTATCCACCTTTATCACCATCACTACCAATTACCACCACCACTATTGCCCTAGTAAGCACACACACACACACATACATATAGTGGTTACTTATACGAAATAAACAATATCAATACCAATGATAATACTAAGGAATTATTTACATTCCTTTGTATTATTTTACACGTTTCATTCCTTAGTTCTTAACTAAACGTCTCGTTATAACACATCATAACGAGGAATTGATACAACACGTTCATGGATTTTGTGTACCACTTCATAGGTAAGAATATATATATATATATATATATATATATATATATATATATATATATATATATATATATATATATATATATATTGAACAGAAAACTCACATACCCACTAAACTTACTCATAAATTTACACCATGATTGGTCAACTTAAAGGAAGGGTATCTTAAAGGTAGTTGACGAAGCACATACTCCCAAAGTTCTTTATTCACTTGTGAATTGCAAAAGAGCGGCATTGTCATTATTTACCAAGTCACATTCGACTTCGACGTTTAACAATCTAGTTCATGACATGGGGTTGCGTCAACTTAAAGAGTTAAAGTGATGTGATCATCAACGGGGGGACATATGCGTTGCAAATTTGTGCCTTAAGCATGGTTTTATCCTATATACCGAGTTTTTATGACAAGGTTTTTTGTGAGGTGATATAATCAAGCGTGTTGAAAATTTTATGTATTTTTTTCTTTCACTAGGCTTTTGTACCAATGGATTTTAGTCTAATAATATTTTAATTAACGAGTCATAATACGAACATCTAAAATAAATGTTATGAATCATTATTTGTAATTACCTATGAATTGGCTCAAAATCACGTTTCGGGAAAAAATCCAATAGCTTTAAAAAAAACGGCTTTCAAAATTAAGTGGGTGTAATAGCAACTAAGTGCCACTAGCTAGATATTTGGCTCAAAATCGTATTTTGTACTTTTCGAAACCTATATAAACGGCTTTTGGGAAGCCGGGAGAGATACAGCTGGGGATCGCAGTTGAAAAGCCCTAAAATCGTTCATTTATTTTCCACAAATTCTCTCATAAATCTCTCTTTTTAAGCAACTGATAGCGATATACCATTAGAGTTTCAAGAATTGTGGTGCCAATGTTCTTTGATCTCCTGATTCCAATCACAGGAAAATATGTTCAATCCGAGAACAAGGTAATCGATGAAGACATGAGCTTGTTTTTAATGACATTTTCATTTCATTTTAGATGTTTCACATCAGTTAGGGTTTTAGGTGTAGTGAGTCGCATCACAGTATTTTGAGCGTTTTAATTGCAATCCTTACGGATTTTGGAAGGATTTAATGTTTCTTTTGCTATCTGCCATCTAAATTACAACTTCAAAACACGAACTGCCATGCGATTTAAATAGAAACTAATAGAATGTGAGTTTTTGTAATGTAGATCACCTGCTGGGGTTTTATCAGGTCTACTTGGGTATTAAATCTATGTCGTATCATGTTAAAATTGCAACCCCTCTATGCCCTTATGTCGTATCAAATTATTTGATAGAATGTTAGTAGTTGCTTTTCCTGATAGTTTTGTTTCTTTTATTTCTCAACCGGTGACACCAAATTTGTTGATGATGGAGTTATATTAAGGCGATTATATTGTAAATGATTTTTCATTTGTGATTTTATTGCATTTGGCTAATATGAATTCCATGCCACATTTATCAACATTTGACTTGCTTAAAGGCTTGTGCCATTAAGCATATCAAATGTGCATATTATTGCAACCTCTCCAAGAGAATAAATCAACTTCTAAGCACACAACTAGCATGTTCTGTAGAACATGCATGTTCTATCTTGTTTGACATGTCCAATTGACATCTTTTGACCCCGGCCGTAGCCATAAAGATTATCAACATTTTTTAGTTTTCTGAAAACAAGCTTATTTGATTTGGATGACCACCTTTATTTTTGCTTCTCTTACTTTATTTAGCCAAGCACTGTGATACACAAAGGACCACCTTATATCCTAATCTGACCGCCAGAGCTTACTCCGTGCCCAATGTAACCCTGTCCATATTAGTAAAACCTTTATGTTTGATGGTTATTCTGTTGACATTTAACAAAATTCCTAAGTTAGATCTTTTCGTAATTTGTCTTATCTATGTACAATAGGTAACAAATTAACAATCTAACCAAAGGAGTCGTAAATCGTTTATTCTGTTGACTCCCAGAATCAAGATCCGGATCTCTCTCTCTCTCTCTCTCTCTCTCCAGAATGTAATCTCTCTCTAGCCCTTTTTGCTGATGATGTATGAAATGATAGAACTTAAGGCTCTTTAAGTCTTTTTATATATTGGCTTCAGGGCTTCAAACATGTTTGCTTGACCCAGTTTCAATTCTTATCAAACTTCAGCTTTAATATGAAAGCAAACTCCAGCCAACTTTACTTAAATGACCACATTTTGGCCTAAAACTTTGTCATCAAATTAAAATGGTTAATTTAGTCCATCAAGAGTATTGGGCTTTCTTGAATTTTGAAAGAATTGTTTTACTACTTTTTTCTTATTTACGTATGATTGTAAACACAGTATATGATTATTGCGATTAGACGACATTCAACTTTTACAACCATATTGCCGTCACCTTCTTTTTTTAGTCAGTTTATTTCCAATATCATTAGATGAGGCTTTAATGTTTCTGATTTCCAGGTTTAAAGACCAATTTGCTCCCATTCTAGCTACTTTATATGTGCATGATGCTTACCTATAAGTATTTGATGGGAATGACGTTATTTTTCATCACACATTTTCAGGTCCTACAGTTTTACACCTCAAAGTACAAATTGCATGAAGAACCATGCTAATGGAAATGGAAACTCTCCAATGGCAAAGAAAATCTCTAAAGAAAGTGGTGTGTATAGACATAACCTCCGTCCCTTTTATTTTATAATCTATTAATACATATCTTTGATTGTTAGTGTGGTTATTTAGAATAAATCCTTTTCTTTCTCCTTTACATGAAACAATTGGACATGCTTCATTTGTGATAAGTTGGGTCTGATCAGTCATCATCTATGCTTCCTTTGATGATATTTGACATCTTAATAATGTGATTGCCAATCCAGAAAATAGAAGATGGAGCAAATTGAGCATCTTCTTGATCTTGTTGTTGACACCATGGAACGACACTTTGCCAGGTTGTCCACTACGTAAATGACACTCTAATTTATGTTTGTTCATTCCAATTTTCTTTTACGTTGTTATAAAGTATTCTTGGAGTATACTTTCCGTATTTAAAATGTGTTATGGTATGAGTTTGACATCAGGCCTAAATAAATTCTTATGTATAGAAAATGATGAATGCGTATTTTCTTGTGATAAAAGATAGCTTGAAATTTATATTCGAGTTTAGCTAGCATTTAGACGGCAAAGATAAAATAAATAAAATATATGAAAAATAAATTCAATAAACGTGCCTAGCTCCACTATGCAACATGGCATATAAGCGAATAATTAAGGTGCCATGAGGTTGTCACACAATTTCACATGTGATGAGCCCATGAAATTGTTTTTCTCATTCTCTTATAGTAGTTTTTTTGGAATAACCATACATTTACGTCATAAAAATTTGTCGAAATTGATGTACCTAAAAAAATGACTGTGAAAGCTATAACTTGCCCCAAATGTGTACACTTTTGTAGCCCATGTACTTAGGTCCCTGACACCAAGCCCACACTGATTTGTGACACTAATTCTTTTCTCTAGGATTGCACATTTATAATTTTTTTTTCTCTTGAATCTCAACTTGTTAAATGAGTTCAAGTAATTAAACGACTTTCAACAATAATGAGGTGGTTTAAAGTATTTATTTTCGTCAAATATCTCCCCCACCATATACCCAATTTCACGTCGGTTCTAATTTCCAAAGATGCATATCAAATCTCACGAGGTTAATTATATAATTATTAAATTTACCGGTATGTAATGTGCTAGAATTTACTTAGAAGTTTTTATCATTATTAGGCCCCTTCATTATTTATTTTGGAATTAGGTTTTACTTTTATTTAGTGTTTTTAATACAATGTAATATTTTAAATTTCTATAGCTCTTTACGAATTAATGTTAAATTCTTAGCTAAAGTTCTAAGAACCCTCCATATTCTTTTTCAATATGCTCCATGATACATACTTTCGTGTACTTATGTTATGCAAACATTTCACTTAAGCGAAAAAATTTATTTTATGTGTTTTTTTTTTATAAATGCTTAGTTTTTTATGAATAATGTAATTATTTAATTACTAAATTCAAACACTCATCAAATCAATGAAAAGGCATGAACCAATGAATATTAATTAGATTTATTTTTTGTTAATAAATTCTTTAAATTAGCTTGACTAATGAACAATTCTTCTCCCTGAGGACTAGCATTTGTTTAAAGGGGGTATTTCAATGGCCATATGGGAAAAAGGGTACCATGGTTTCGGTGTTGTTAGAAATGAGGATGAACGTGCGTCGCTCGAGTTTGCATGTGCGCATGACTTGGTTGTCACAAACTTTTTCTTCAACACGCATATAATTATCGTCCAAACTAGAAGGTATTACACACAAGTTGTCTATCTCTTTATACATAAAGGAGACTTTAGGGAATGTAAAGATTGAAAGGTTTTTTTAGGCGAGGTTTGTATCTCCCAACAAAGAGGAAGCGTTGGAGATGCTTAGAGCGAAAGACCCTAACATGGAATTGTATGGCTCACACTTTTAAGGAGGTTTCCGTGGCACTTCATGAATGGTTTCATGATCATGGAGGGTATATAGGGAATCTTGGTGGTCAAATGACCGAGAATAATGTAGAAACGGATAGGTCTACGACAAAGGAAGGATATAAGAAATACAAAAGGGAAGTAAAGGAAGTCGCGGCCAAAGTGAAACAAAAGGTTTATGAAGAATATATGTACATGATTATGGATTCCAAAGAACTAGAAAATCATATTTACAAACTTAAAAAAGCTAGGGAAAGGAGAAGACGAGATCCGGGAAACGTGAAATTATCAAAGATGAGAATGGTTCAGTGTAAGGTAACGTAAGTTATTGAACTATGGGAGGATGACAGAGTTAAGCGGTAAGGTAACGTACACAAAGGACATTTAACATTTCCACAACTGTTTTGTGTATGAGGATTAACTAGGAGGAAGTAAGGATTTCCCAAAAAAGAATAGGGAGATGCAAAGCTGTAGGTTCGAACCAACTTCTATGGAGGCACGCAATGTCTAGGAGGGGTTGGTAGTAGGCGGCTAATGAACCTTTTAAACATGATTTCTAAAAGGACTAAATTTCCTCTATTTATAAGAGCAAGGGTGGTACTCAAAATTGTGACAACTTTCGAGTTATAAAACTATTTAGCTATACCTTGAAGCTGAAGAGTGAGTAATTCAACACAAGTTGTGACATGAGAAGATCGTTTCAGAGAACCTATTCATAATACACCTTATGAGAAGGCTTATGGAGTGGTAGTGAAGTACTTAAAAAAACCTTAATACATCTAAATCTGATTTGGTGAGAGCTTGTACAGTGTAAATGGTGTTTGTTTTTTTCCCAAAGATTTGAAAACTTTTTATTAGCTTTAAATGATTAGATATATAATACATTTGGAAACTTAAAAAAAATCCACATTTCATGAAGTTATGTCACGCCTTAAACTATTTGTATCTTTTAAAGTTCTTAACGCCACAATAGATAGTGACCTCAAACTCCTTGATTGTCGCCAACTCGAATACCATGATTGTCGCCGCCTAACTCACACTCTTCGTCTGTCTATGTTGTTCTCGCACTTCGAGACTATCGCCGCCTTACTTACAAATGTATTGAGCAACAAGAAAATTCCGTTAAATTTTGAAGGAAAGATCAGCTATGTTGGACGAGGTGAGTGTTGCAGATAAAGATGTAAGCAAAGAAGATGGAAGCGGCGGAAATGAGGATGTTATGGTGGATGTGTGGTTAAACCATGTTAGACAAGATGAGAATGGTCGAATTTGTCAAAGGTGAAAATGATCGAGTGTAGCAAAGGATGAGGAAATTAAGGAAAGATGAGGAGATTATTTCCTAAGATTATTTAACAATGGGAGGATTATAGAGTTAAGTGGTAAGGTAAAGTTCATAAGTGACATTTAACATTAACTTGGATAAACCGGTATGAATTAAGGATTGGCCCGAAAAAGATGGGGAGTTACAAAGCCGTAGGTTCGAACCAACCTATATGGAGGCGTGGCAATGTGTATGAGGGGTGGGTAGTAGGAGGCTGACGAACCTATTTAACATAATTTTTAAATAGGGCTTAACCAACAGCTATTTATAAAAATTAGGGTGATACTCAAAACTGTGACAACTTTCAAGGTATAAAACTATTTAGAAATACCATGAAGTTGCGGGAGGGAGTAATTGAGCTCATTGTGATGTGATGATCGTGTTAGGAAACGTATTCCCAGGGACCTATAGGTCATTGGGTCATTTTAAAAAAAAATCCTCTTAATACATCTAAATCTAATTTGGGATGAGATTTGAAGATATAAAGTGTGTTTTTTCCACTAAGATTTGATAACCTTTAATAAGCTCTAAATGAATAAGAGATAGATTTACATTTGGAGAAACAAGCCAAATTTTAAGAAACCATGGGTAACAAAGCTCAATCATCATGCCTTTAAATATCGGTGTCTTCTAAAATTCTCTACGCCACAATGGATAGTGGTGTTAAAACCCTTGATCGCCGATAACTCAAACGCCTCACTCTTCTGCCATTCTCACACTCTTAAACTATCACTGCCTTACTTACAGGAGTATTGTACATTTGTACGAGAAGAAGATAGCGTTAAAATTTCAAGGAAAAATTCTACATGGTTGATTATAGACCAACTATGTTATACGAGACGGAGTAAGCGAAGAAAATGGAAGCGGCATAAATGAGGATGTTACGGTGGGTGTATGGTAAAACCCTTTTAGATAAGATAGGGTGGAGTTAGGTTTTGTGCCTACAATGATAAGTCGAGAGGAGGACCGTGTTGGTTTGGGCACGTCAGTAGGAGACAATGGACGATACCAATTAGTAGAGCGGAAGCTGTTACAATAACGAAACGAGGTGTTAAGGACACCCCACTTATTCTATTCCTCTTCTCCAAATCTAAAATCGTTTTGGAGTAGAGGATTTGATCTCCTAACTCCTAACCTGTGTTAAGTTACAAAATCCATATTATCTTATTCCCTTACTCCAAATCTGAATCTCCAAGTTTTGCTAGGAGAGTTCAAGTCCTCGGAGATTTGTAACCCCTCTCTATGTTGATCCTCATCATGTCTCGTCTTCTCATATCACTGACCATAACAAAATCCGCTTTCTTAACTGGCTTAGTGCAGAGTCTCCTCTTTTCATGTCCAAACTCCAAACCAACACGGTCTTCCTTTGATAGCTATAACTCCTAACTTATCCCATAATCTTTTCGGATCTTGTCTAGCAAGGTTTTACCAAATGAGCACCTTGACATCCTCATTTCTGCCACATCCATCCTCATCTCGTGTGCCTTGTTCACTGGCCAACACTTGGCTCCATACAGTATAGCCGGTCCATTGTAGAAATTTTCATTCCAACTTCAGCGGAACTTTCTTATCACACAACTCCCATAGACGCTCTCCACTTCAACCATCCTGCGTTTATATGTTTGGGTCATGTTCTTGTCTATCCTCCTGGTTCTATACAGAATGGAGCCTTAATACCCTAAAAACTCCTTAGGGTGCAAGACATGTTCTCCTTCTCCAATGTATACTTCCTCACCCTCTTAGCTTCTTTCCTTGCTGAACTCGCATCGAAAGTATTTTGTCTTATCTCAACTAATTCGTAGTTCTTGGGCCTATGCAATATAGTGAAATTTATCAACAAATTCATTAGATTCATGATTATGCAACTTATTTAAAGTGTTTCATGAGTATTTAGAGAATTTGAGACGAAAAATGTGAAGTAAATAGAAGATATATAAAATACATTTGATGTGCATTGCATTTGATGCTTTTTTATGTTTTCATGAATTTCTCGTCATTATCTTTGACCCAAATGTTCTGAAAACTTATGAAACACTCTAATCGAATTGCATAATCATGAATCTATTGAATTTGTAGACGAATTTGACTATATTGCATTGGTTCTCGCAATTAAGTTGGTTCTGAATGGAACCTTCCCTTTGATAGTTATGTATATATACAAAGATACGTATGTATGTATAGACACACACACACATATATATATATATATACATATATAATATGTCGCGTGTGCATTTATGTGTAATAAAGTTATTTACGTAACGCCAATGTGAAAAGATGCTTCTATTAATTTCTGAATCTAATTCGAGTAATATGGCTAAAAAATATATTTTTTTAAAATAAAAACGTAATAGCTTTACCAACTACTTTACACTAAATATTTTATACTTTCTCATGAAGTTTCATTCAAATTTTGTCTTTGAAATCTATGTTACATAAAATGTTATACACCTTTTTCATTAAATTTTAAGCAAATTATGCCCTAAACTTTATTGTTTATTTAAAGTGGACTTTAAAGGAAGGCGCATGTTTGTAGGTAAATTTATTTTTTTAGTTGAATTGCAAGTTTAATGAGGGAATAAGAATTTATTACAAAAGAGTTGGTAGAGTACTATATAAGGCTTGGTGGTAGGATAGGTTCTTAGCAAGGTTGCTTTGTTTCTTTCAGCTTATTATATCTGATTATTTGTGCTCTTTGTATTCTTAGAATCAAGTAACATGGATTCTTCGAGTGAAAACATAGGTGGATCATCTTTTTTTGCCAGCATTTTCTTAGTATTTTTTAATCGTTTTGCTAATTTCTTGACATGATATAGTGTATGTTTGTTGCGGATTATTTTTTCCTGTTCAAGGAAGTTCGTATATGATGATTTTGTTCTTTTGCAATTTTTGCTAGACACGCCGTTCCATTGTGTGTGTGTGTTTATTATTTTTGTAATACTTATTATAGGTTTCAAGATGTGAAGAACCTATATATTTTTTCTTTTGTACAACGTTCTTTGTCGATCTTTATATGAATTTATCATTTAAATCGTCTTTATATTCCTATAAACAATTTTAAGCAAGGACCTTTTTGAAGGCTTTGTCCATAAAAGTTTTAGTTCTCAAATTCAATTTCTTGATGGAATTGATTTGGGGTTTTCATATTTTTCTGTGTTTTCTGTCAAAATTTATGTTTTTATTCTTAACTGCGGATCTCTAAAAAAAATGAAATGAAAAAGGTCTTGTCCTTTGTCTTACATAAATAAATCATTTAATTCTTTTTTTATATTTATTTCAACTGACTCCGATTTTGTAAAGTTATATCTTATTTATTTATTAATTATTATTTTTGGTTTTAGGTAATGATCTGGCTGATGTGTATAATCAACTATGGCATGAATGTGTTGGCCCCACTGTTAAAGTTCCTCGCATTGGTGATAGAGTGTTCTACTTTCCTCAAGGCCACCTTGAGCAGGTTTGAGTTAATTATTCTATATTTGTTCTTTACTTATTTGACAGTTTCAATCTAATTAATTTGCTGAGAAATTCACAAATGCAATAGTTTGGTTTGTAGTATTAATTTGTAATCTTATAGTTAGATCTCTTGTAATATACTGTAGATTGTGCAGCTCACATTTCCCAAACTAAATGAGCATGCTTAAATGGCATATGTAATTTTAAAATTTGTAACTATCACTTTTTGATTGCATCCTCCGAAGGCAGCAGAAAATGATCTGAATAGTTTTGATTGTGGTCCAATATAATCTGGATATTGCTAATATGATATGTTTAGATAAGATTTGTTAGTTAGGATTTATATTTAGATAGCGTTTATTTTAGATATTGATTAGGAGTTAGATTTATATTAGGAATAGTTTGTTATCTTTCATTATAAATAGGTCATTTGGGTGTAATTTTATTATGCATAAATTATTGGT
>OX359292.1:68058953-68253953 GCA_947179395.2 Pulicaria dysenterica | reverse complement strand
CAATTCAGAATGCGCTTGAGATTGCAAATATTTGAATGAGACCATTTACCAAGAAACAGTACATCATCCGCGTACAACAAGTGAGAGAGAACCGGCCTGTTATTTGGAAGAGAAACACCACTAAAAATGTTTTTACTAACAGCTTCTCTCATAGCAATGTGAAGACCCTCCATTGCTATGATAAATAAAAATGGAGAGAGCGGGTCGCCTTGTCTTAGACCCCTGGAAATTTGAAATTCACAAGTTGGCGATCCATTTAAAAATGGAGGCAGCCATTGATCCAACCTCGCCATTTCGAACAAAAATTCATTGAAGCAAGATTGAATCCACAAACTCCCAACTAATGCTGTCAAATGCTTTCTCGAAGTCGACTTTGAAAAGCAACATTTTGCCCAGCCACAAACTTCATTCATCATTAACGGACCATCTAAAATTTTCCTGCCCTCCACGTACGCCGATTGTTCAATACTGACGACTTTATCGACCACTTTTTTCAATCTACCGGTAAGAAGTTTAGCAACAATTTTATAAATACAGCCGATAAGACTTATAGGTCTGTAATCTTTTAACGTAAGTGGATCTTTCGTTTTTGGAAACAATGAAAAAAAAGAAGAATTGCAGCTCTAAGAAAAAGACCCGTGAAGTTCAAAGTTCCTCACCATACTCACCACATCCCCTTTTATAAAATCCCAACATTGTTTTAAAAACTTGAAAGTAAACCCGTCGGGACCGGGGGCCTTTTCACTACCACATTCCCAGACTGCGTATGTGATTTCTTCAAGAGAAAATTGAGCCACAAGAGAAGTATTATCATCATCTGAGAGTTTTTTAAACATGTTTCTTATGAGCTTAGGCCTGCCACTACACGGCTCCCTGAATTTTGAAGAAAAGAAACTCAATGCCTCTTCTCTAATCGATGCCGGGTCATTTATCCAAATACCATTAATTGATAGGCCATGTAACCTATTTCGACTTTTGTTAGAATTGATTATCCCATGAGAATATCGCGTGTTTTCATCACCATCTACTAATCATTTGATTCGGGCCTTTTGTTTGAGATCCAAAGAATTTGCAAACTCAAGTTCTTTGCCTTCTTTCTTCCACAATTTTCTGTTATCAAGCTCCTCTACTGATAGAGGTCTTGTCTCCGCAAGTATCTCCAAATCGTCAATTCTTTTGTTCATATCACCTATCTTTAAGCGTTCTTTATCAATTGTAACTTGTTTCCATCTTTTCAATTCTTCTTTAACTGCTTTCAGCTTGTTAGTAAGCACTTTGTCAGCCCTTCCTTTACCTGAAAGAGAGCACCATGCATTTGCAACAACAGTAAAAAAGTCCTTGTGGTGTAACCAAGAATTGTAGAATTTATATGGGGTTTTCCCAAAGTCTACCCCTACGCAGTTTATTATAATCGGACAATGATCAGATTTATCTCTAGCCAAAACTGTGGCAGAGACCTCTAGCCAAATAGATAGGAAGTCAGAAAAAACGAAAACTCTATCCAGTTTGCTTAAAGAAGCTCCATTCTCCCCCATCCATGTGTATTTTCTACCGCCCAAATTTAGTTCCATCAATCCAGAGTCATTAATGAAACTATTAAATTTATTAGCAGCTGATTGAGAAAAAGATTGCCCCACCCGATCAAGTCTATCCCTTAACTCGTTAAAATCACCCATCATGATCCAATTACCACAATGGGATTGAATGATAGACACTAAATCAGACCATAGAGATTGCCTAGCAGCTGCTAACCTTGGAGCATATACATTAGCAACGAAAATCTGACCAACACATCCTTTTAAAGTACCAATTAAACAAGAAAATGAAAATGAAAATGGAAGGCTCATCAAGGGAAGAGCCATTAAGGTGATCACAAATTCACAGGGTGGTTTATATGTTATAAAACAAATTAACATACTTTTTTGGGATTGCAAAAACATGGGAAAAAACTACTAGTTGAGGGAGGGAGGGAGGGAGGGAGAGAAAACCAGTGACTGAGCTAAGATTTTAGTATAGTGGATGTCGTATGTTCTTATTTTATCATAACACTAATGATATAAATATATATATATGAATGACATAAAAAATTTAATTATTTGGATAGATAAATAAAATAAATCAATGTATGATCATCAAAGTTTTCTCATGATGCTAGCTAGTTCGTTTGACATGAATTAACGCGCTGGAAGCATAATATATAGCTAAAACAATAACGCGAATGTTTTATCTTGATAAAACTTCAATGAAACCAAAAAATAAGGATAAGAAAAACATATTTCACATGTTTGTAGTTGGAAAAGTATTAGTTTCTTTAAAGAAAACTCATCTATTATAATGTCTGTAGATAAAGTACCAGCAATCTCTCTCTCTCTCTCTCTCTCAATGAAAGAACCAAGTTGTTTTAAAGATAATCATCATTCATGCTATTATGAAGTCTTGTTTTCATAATTTTCATTACTAAGAAAGCTCTTAAAAAAAATCAGAATCTCCACTTCGAGCCTTTCTTTTGTCATTTATGTTTTGAGTTATACTTGAGCCACTAATTAACTCTAATTTGGGAGTTAATAAATATGTATTTTACTTAGGCTTCTAAAATACTAAGAATTTTTGGCTAATTGAAAGAGGTCTAACACCCTTTAATCCTTGATCACAATGCCTTGTCGGGTCCTTCTTGATCGATGGGCATTATTGTGAAGTTGGATGAGGGTATTCTCTTTTTTACTTGGGGAAAAAACCTTAGGTTCTCGCTCCATGAATTTGTAATACCTAAATCCTACAATCACGAATCATTAGATTTTTCATACATCTTACACACATATATGATTAGTAATATCGAGTATATTTATTTATTATATCAAGTCATATCTTAGATTGTTGATATGATCTAACAAACCAACTTAATTAGTATAATTTTAGACAAGCATGTGATATATATAAACTAGTTGGTTTAATATATAACATGTTATAATTTTATAATGATTAGGTTCTAGCTTATAGGGGATGTGGAAAGGGCAATATTCCCTATAAAAGCACTAATGACTAAAATTTTTTCAACCAAGTGGATGCAGGTAAGCACTTCACTTAAAAATCTCACTCTATTGAAATATTCTGGTTTATCCAAAACTTTTTTTTGTTTAGTGGGCTAAGTATCTCTAACAAAATTTGAGGAGTAATCTAACTTGACCTTCTATAATGTGATCTCTATGTGATGCTTATTAATGATTGTATTAAATTGATATGATGTCAGGAAAGTAAGATCTGAGATGGAGTGGTCCGAAAAGTATCACTCATATTGAACTATAATAACAATTATTTCTATGTTTTGAAACGGATTAATATTTCTTGTTATTATTCGTAGATAATTAATCTAAACTAATAATTATTTTTCTTAAACTTTAGGATAATCGAATCATAATCAAAATAATATTAAACGCGCCAACCTTCCTTAAAAAACTAGTTAAATCCAAAAATAAAGTTGTGCCTAACTATGTAATAGGTTATGTGTGTTAAATGTCTGTTTTTTAATTGTGCTTATAAGAGAATGGGGTGTATTCATGTCTGAGCATCTCATACTCCGTGTCATATCATTATAACACACTCAATGCTTCGGTCATGCTTAAACCCTTTTACTACTTATGTTTCGTACGCTTTATAAAAGTTTTATTATAAAATACCCTCTCTCTACTCTACTATTTTCTCTCTTTCTCTCTCACCTTTCTCACCTCTTTCTTCAGAATTCAAATGCCGATCTGTTTTCTATTTTTTCGGTACCGCCCCTTTGGAGGTGGTGTTACATTCGGTACCGGGGCTCCAACTCAACATGCCAAAGGCATGCTAAGAGCATACCTCATGCTCTAACGTCTGACATTTAATAGCAACAAGCTAATAATTAGTGTTCGCAGATGACACACACTTGACATAGAATAACTCAAATATCACTAATACAAAAAACACATTTAGACCTTCCATTTTAGACTTGGTTTGTAAGAAAAAAAACCTTTAAAAGGAGTCGATAATTGTCTTGTGCGCTTCTAAAAGGTTGGAGATGAAATCAAACCCAGTTTTATACTAAGAAATTTGGTCTAAAGGTTTTAATCATTCAAGCCCGGTTATAACATACTCTATGTGGTTTTGTAATCCTTTAACATACATAACACACTTTTTAATAGTTTAGGGGATCCTTTTTCTTTTGTCTCGGATCCCTAAAATTTTTGGACCGGCCCTAAGTATTCTACTATATTAGAACATGCATAACAAGACATTGTGACAGAATATAACCGTTAAAATGGGATCAACTAGCATCAATATTTTGTGAAAAAATTCTCATTTTCATATATACCAAAGACGCTTTACCCTTTGACCATTGACTTTCTTTGATTTTACATATACCATCTCACATTAATATGTTTAAATTTCTAATTAGTTTTATTAATATAATTGTAACTAGTTTAGATACTCGTGTAAATACATGAGTAGCCATAATTATTTATGTGAAAGTATTATTTTATATTCGTTTAGCTAAATATATGATTACATTGTATGAAGGAAATAAGAGTCGATCTAATGACAATTTTAAGAAAGATTTAAAAATTAATTACAATATAATTTGTAGTATATGTATAATAAATATAAATAAATAAAATGATTCGAATATATATAATATTTTATTATTAATACTAGTTTAATACCTCGTGTGTAAACACGAGGATAATTAATTACTAAAATAGTAAAGTTAGACAAATATAAACAATATATAGATATAACATCGCCTAAAAATGCAATTTTGTTATAAATCATTAATTTATACACTTATCATATATTATCATATTTTTTATAAAACCACTTTATAGACAATATTCATTGTTTTATGTGTAAGCTTACCATCTTTATTGCAAATAGGAACTTCGAATATCATTTGAGGAAATAAGGGGTTATGATTGTGGTGGAATAAAAATTTAAAAAAGAAAGATACCATCATAATTTATTTTCTTTTAAAATATAATAAAGATTATAGATTAAAATGTCTTTGATAAACTGAGTGCGCGTATTAGTATTTGGGATTATTGACCCAAAAAGTTAAATTGAATTTTATTTTTACTAAAATGTTTGAGTCATATTTGATAATTAATTTTTTAATCTAAATTAACGACTACGATTATTTGATAGGTTTATTTTATTTATTTTTTATTAATTAATATTATAAATAATTAAAAGATTAGTGGCATTTGTGGCTGTACGTACAAAAATATATAGTTATAAATCCATATTATTTTTATAATTATCAAAAAGTTGATTGCTATTAGAAAGAATATTATCTAGAAAAATTCATGAAGTCGTGAAATTCCTTTTTTTTTTTGTTTATTTTTCAAAATAAGTAAGGAAACCAATCTTAATTTAAAAAGTTTGAATCTCATGAATTAGTTTTTAATTTATTAGTTTAGTTTGACCTTTAAAAGTCAAAATTGAAATTTCAATTTTAAATAAATGAATGGGCAAGATTGTATAATTAGAATTAATTTTTTAAATAAAGGGTTAGGATCGTTCAATAGAATTCGTCTTAATTAGTCTTTTATATATATTAGAAGATTAGAAGATAGCTTATGATACATAATTTTAGTAGGATTTGAATTAATAATTTCAATAATTTAAAAAGTATGATAAGTAGAATAACCCCTTTTAAATATATACGTTTAGATATTATACATATAATCAATTTACAAAAAAATGACACTATTCATTTCAAATTCTATTTTACACCCCTAACAAATTTTTATTTACCCCCCTTTTATTTATTTCAAATTCTATTTTACACCTCTAACAAATTTTTATTTACCCCTCTTTTATTTAAATAAATTACATTTGACCTTCAAATTTTATTTTTCTCCATAAATATATTTTTCTTTTTCTCCTTCAACTTATATAAGATTAGATTTTACTAATATATTTACAAAAAAATGACACTATTCATTTGAATTTCTATTTTACATCCCTAACAAATTTTTATTTACCCCCCTTTTATTTATATAAATTACATTTGATCTTCAAATTTTAATTTTCTCCCATAAATATATTTTCCTTTTTCTCCTTCAACTTATATAAGATTATATTTACCTCATAACATAATTTATAGTTTCTATATCTTTTGTTTATCACTACAATTATTATATATGCTTTCGGACCGAATTAGATCGCATAAAACTTTAAAACTAAGATTATAAGTAAGTAACTATGCATGTTAAGCATATAAGATATGTTAGAGAGAAATTCAATATGGGACGAGACGATAATTAAGAACTGAAAATTGTTTAGAGTAATTTGATAAATTGGCATTGATACTAACATAATACATTTAGTTTTGTACAATAGATAAATAAAACTGTATTGCATATGGTACCATAATATATTCAAGTATACAACTATATATGTTGGAGAAATATGAACTAATTTTATGGAACCTAATGTAACACTGTACTTTTATTTAAACATATTACTGCGTGCGGAAGCTTAATTAAGATAATTACATATAAATATAAGTTAAATAAAATCTTCATCTGGTTTTACATTTACAAAATTGCCACTACAGTGTTAATAACAAAACAGACTCTACATAAAAATTTAGACATCAGAGTGACTGGTCTGTCCATATCCCCAGTCATATATCTTCGGAAAGATTACCAAAAGAAATCTGCAAAAGATGGTAGTGGGGAATTAGCACAAAGCTAAGTGAGGGAATTAATATCTAAGCAACATACAAGGCAAACAGCCTAAACACATAGCTCAAAATCCAAGGAGAACCGGCGGTCCTACAGAACCTACAACCAAGGTCGGCCAAAACCAAGGTTTACCGATGGCCCAGTTAACGTGGACAACGATATCAGCACCTCTTGAATACAACAAATGCAATTCAAGAAAAAGCTAATAATGTATATCCCTAAACCAGACCCAGCCGAAACACCGCCACGCTGATCTCCAAAACATCATGTATACATATCAAATCAAGACATACAGTCCAAAGAGCATAGTTACAATCAGGATATCATATCCTGTATATCCGAAGATATATATCCACTCACCAAAGTCTTCAAAACTCCGGCACACTCAGATTACTAAATCACTGAGTCTTCTCAGATCCTGAGAATATATACACAAGTCAGTATCATAACATAATACTGCTTCAACAATAAGTAATCATACTTATAAAAACACATAACACATTATTATACAATATAAACACAAATGTATAACAATGTTCATTAGTGAACATTCATAGTTCATTTACTCATTCCTCCTTAGCATAGGGTATTCAATGTGTTCATCATCCCAAAAGTCAAGGAATCCCAAGTCTTTCATAAAAACCGTATAAGGTTCCATGCGGTTTCTCTGATATGCGGTTTTTTATCATCTCAAGCTCTCAAAACCGGATAATCTCAAAAACCGTATAAGTGTTAGGGAATGTTGTTCAAGTCTTCAATTCCCGGATAGGGCATGCGGTTTGTTCTCAAAACCGGATATGTTCAAGATCCCATACAGTCAAGGTTATTTCATACGGTTTCTCATAAACCGGATAATCATGTGGTATTCCAGAGTTAAGGTCATAATCATATCATACGTTTTTAGTCAATTCCCGAATGTCATACAACTCCATTAGCTAAGGCACAATTATGAAGTTATCAGTCTATGCGGTTTTATTAATTCCCGAATCACTTCATGCGGTTTTTTTAATTCCCGAATCACTTCATGTGGTTTTCACCAAAACCGCATCATTCATACTTAGAAACCGTATGTATCAAAGTTCTTGAAGTTATGATCTATTTCTTCATTTCTGATCTAATTTAGATACATGCAATACGATCTATGTTTCCAGAAATCATTATAAACATATAATAAACATGATTCCACATGAATAACTAACATGCATACATCCTAAGCTAGAATTTTCAAAAGTCAAGAAGCATGCCGGTTTTCCTCTTATTTCTACAATCCATTCGAATTAACATTTAATCAAGAACTTAACATGCATTCTAACCTTTAGAGTTCAGATTCTGAAAAGTATAAACCAACACTCAATTGAAGAAAATGAAGATGAAGATTCTTGTTCTTTTCTTCCTAGCGAGAGCATACACAAGGCACGCACACTACACCTTTCTCAAATTGCATGTAATGAGGAAAGTGGGGTTGCATACGGTTTTGGTGGGGTGTTTAGGTGGTCATTCAAAGACACCTCACCATTCCACTAATAATTCAATTAATTTAATTATTTATTTACTATTAATCACCCATTAACATAAATAACAAATAACGACAATAAATAAACACATTAACAATTAGCAATTAATAATCCAAATAAATTGAACTAATTACCTCAATTAATCTAGGCCGGTAAGGAGGGTGTTACAAATCTTCCCCTCTTAAGAGGATTCCGTGCCCGGAATCTTACCACGTTACTAACTCAACGGTTCTTCAATTAATCACTTTTCAAGTTGACCTTCAGTTCAAATTTCAAGGGAATCTGACTTTCATAATCTACGTTACATATACGCAAATAGCAGATATTGAGTATATCATAAACACCTGCCAACTCAATATGAAGATCAAAAGTAACCATCTGGTCATTTACTATTTATCGTATGCAAAAATGATTAAATATATAATGAAGAGGTAACATTCAAGTTTCTCAATGCAACTGATTCCCTTTCAGTGTAATGAATCTGTGTACAGTTTCTATCTCTCACATAATATCAGCTTTCTCAGTCATTACCTGAACAATGTAGGGGAACCGAGTACTGTTTCTCATCTGTCTCTAATCAACACGTAGGAGTTCGGCAGTGATGATCGCATAGCATTTCGTAAGGTGTCACACTGACTCTCGAGTAATAAGAGTTTCAAACGCAAATTTAATCAATGATAGGCGCAAGTCCCAACACCTACAATACTCTATACACATGCATGTAACATATCCTCGAGTTTCTGAATGGTTCATTCAGTCTGACAATCTATCTGAGGCTAATAATCTGTACTCTAATCAACCCGCATTCACAATTCCCGCTGTAAACTCTTCTATAAGTTCGAAACGAATCTAGAATCTCTGTCAGAATAATCAATACTAGAATATCGTGTCAAGATACAATGTCATCACTATACATCCAAACTAATCTGTTGAGAAAATTGTCTCATTGGTGGAAAGAAAATACACGTTATTCATCGAACTGTCAACAATCACCCAAATCATATTAGGACTTCAATGAGTACGTAGGAGTTTAATTACAAAATCCATCATGATAAGCTCCCATTTCCCTTCTGATATTTCTAACTGTTTCAAAATTCATAAAGTTCCTGACGCTCTATTATAACATGTGCATAAATATATCAAAATTCCACGAATTATTCAACATCTGTCTTCATCTTGAACCACCAATTCAATACTTTAAGATCATTATTCAATT
This sequence comes from Pulicaria dysenterica, assembly GCA_947179395.2. Taxonomy (NCBI): domain Eukaryota; kingdom Viridiplantae; phylum Streptophyta; class Magnoliopsida; order Asterales; family Asteraceae; genus Pulicaria; species Pulicaria dysenterica. The sequence continues at coordinate 68,244,510 of OX359292.1, read as the reverse complement.
TAGTGCTATCTGTAAGTCTTCAATCCTCGAAAATCAACAATTAAATCCTCTTTTCTCTTTAATAAAATTTTCCACTTCAAAATTTCATCATTCAAAATCTTCACTAGAGCAATTCCAATTTATCCACTAAGTTAAAACAATCTCAATTTGCACAAAACAATTATTATCATTGCTTCCATCGCATTTCCAAGCACAGGTTACTGCATTAGCTTACCTAAGATTGATAAAGAAATTTCGCAATCATAGCATTAAATCAATTCTAAATACTGTTTTTATCTCATACTCAACTCCTTCTATAGAATGCACAAGTCGCAAGCCCAACTGATCAATACAGTTACACATTTCATATCATATCAATAATATCTCCACAGTGTTTAAGGCAATCAACAGTTGTAAACTCCAAGTCATACAAAGGAAATATTACAACGCACTAGAAATCATCAAATCCATAGAGTAGTGCAAAAATAGGAGTCTGACAAGATAGCCATTTCAAAATCTGAAGTACCACTTCTATTCATCATCCCGTCCAATCAAATCTCTTTACAGGTTAGCCAGGTCAACGAACTCACAATCTCAAAGACATCTTTATCAAAAACATTTATGGGTAATCCAAAACCCTCAAATATCAGATATCATCCGCCTTTTCATTTCAGCCCAATCCCAAATATACTCATACACACGATGAGAAGATAAATTTTCATAACAAAGTAAGAATGTTATCGGTTGTTTTTTTTAAAACAATTATACACACCCAATAAATCATACAACATGCAATTCAACTAGCCAGAAAGCAATTTCTTATGTCATTTAATAACTGCCCTATACTGGTTCAAACAATACATACTTATCAGTATATCAAACCCAGATATAGGCATCAACAGAACATGAACTAAAAGCATTTATCATCAATTACCTCTACTTCTAGTATAACAGTAGCATCAGAAGCAGGCATACTTAATTATCACATAAACCCACCGAAATAATTGAGCAATCATCTCTAGAATCACATAACATACATGAAGGTATAAAGTTTATCAAAACATACCTGTACTATCATCTTCAGTAATGGTAGCATCATCTTCCGTCATCTGTATTGCTCTACCCTCTAGCGAAAAAGGGTTCTTTCTTTTCTGTCCTACTACGAAAGATGATGACCCACCAACAGCCTCTGTTCCTGACCCATCTCTCATTCCCTCTTTTCTCTTCGTAGTACAATTGGTAGAACGATGTCCACTCTCATGGAAATTCCAACAAACACTTGTTTTGAACCGGCAGGCAACCGATTCATGACCAGTTTCTCCACATCGTAAACATCGAAGAGTCTGTGGAGTACAAAATCCAAGATGTCGAGATTTACACTTTTTACACCATGGTACTTTAGATTTACCTTTTCTAAGTATTGGTTTAGAATCCCTCTGCTTCTCTTTACAATAATAATTTTTTTTTCTAACAGCTTCTTTCAGCTGATTCAAATTTACTTTAGGACTCTCCCTATCATTAGACCCTGATGAGTTAACATGTGGGGTTGGTTTAAGATTGCCAGATTCATACCTTCCTCTTCCTTGTGGTAACATTGAACAAGTATATGGATAGGGATACGAATACTCTCCTGCTGATCTTAATAATTCATGATATTGCTGCTCCTGCTGAGTGTTCGTTGGTCTTGGAGCATAGGGTCTAGATATGTAAGGGAATGATACCGGAGAAGGCATGTTTGGGATAGTAGTTATTCCAGGTAAACTCATGAACTGTACACTCTGAGCTTGCTGCTGTTGTTGTTGTATTTCCTGAATCGATCCTCTAAGTTCATGTATTTGTCTCTGCAACTGTGACATCCTCTCTTCTTCTTTATCCATACCAGTGGAACTACCTGCCTGATCAGCACCACACATCTGTTTCATTGTCTGCTCATCACTATCTTTTCTAGGGGTCAGTGGGGCTTTGGTTAAATCATCGTTCGCAGCCATTTGATACTTGTCTTAACAAATATCTCACCACTGGGTTAAACATAATTCGTTAGTTACAATCAAACTAATTACCCTCCAGCTACACTACTAATTACCCACCCTGGGAATACTCGACCGACCAGAGCCTTGGTTCGAGTATTGCACAAATCATTAATGCAAATCCTCAAACCAGTGCTCTAATACCAATTTGTAACACTGTACTTTTATTTAAACATATTACTGCGTGTGGAAGCTTAATTAAGATAATTACATATAAATATAAGTTAAATAAAATCTTCATCTGGTTTTACATTTACAAAATTACCACTACAGTGTTAATAACAAAACAGACTCTACATAAAAATTTAGACATCAGAGTGAGTGGTCTGTCCATATTCCCAGTCATATATCTTCTAAAAGATACCAAAAGAAATCTGCAAAAGATGGTAGTAGGGAATTAGCACAAAGCTAAGTGAGGGAATTAATATCTAAGCACATACAAGGCAAACAGCCTAAACACATAGCTCAAAATCCAAGGAGAACCGGCGGTCCTGCAGAACCTACAACCAAGGTCGGCCAAAACCAAGGTTTACCGATGGCCCAGTTAACGTGGACAACGATATCAGCACTTTTTGAATACAACAAATGCAATTCAAAAAAAAGCTAATACTGTATAACCCTAAACTAGATCCAGCCGAAAACAACGCCACGCTGATCTCCAAAACATCATGTATACATATCAAATCAAGACATACAGTCCAAAGAGCACAGTTACAATTAGGATATCATATCCTGTATATCCGAAGATATATATCCACTCACCAAAGTCTTCAAAACTCCGGCACACTCAGATTACTAAATCACTGAGTCTTCTCAGATCCTGAGAATATATACACAAGTCAGTATCATAACATAATACTGCTTCAAAAATAGGTAATCATACTTATAAAAACACATAACACATTATTATACAATATAAACACAAATGTATAACAATGTTCATTAGTGAACATTCATAGTTCATTTACTCCTTCCTCCTTAGCATAGGGTATTCAATGTGTTCATCATCCCAAAAGTCAAGGAATCCCAAGTCTTTCATAAAAACCGTATAAGGTTCCATGCGGTTTCTCTGATATGCGGTTTTTTATTGTAACACTGTACTTTTTAAACATAATATATACTGCACGCGGAAGCTAATTACATATAATTATCTTAATTACATAATAGATACAAAAAGATTTCACTTGTTTGATGTACAAAAACCGATACAGTGTTAATACAAAACAGGCTCTTTTCAAAATCTTGACATCAGAGTTTGGTCTGTCCATATTCCCAGCCCAAAGCATCAAGATCACCTCAGAGGATCTGCAAAACAATCTAGTGGGGAATTAGCACAAAGCTAAGTGAGGGAACAGATATCTAAACATACACAAGGCAAATATGCCCAAACCAAATAGCTCATGAATCCCAGGAGAATCGGCGGTGTTGCAAGCACCTACAACCATGGTCGGCCAAAACCAAGGTTTACCGATAGCCCAGCTAACAGTGATAACAACACCAGTCTTCTTGAGTACAATAAATGCACCCCAAGATCTGATAAGTTACACCCCCAAGCAAAGGCCCAGATTAAACTGGTCTCCAAATAACATGTATATACAATCCAAACAAGAGCATTCCAAATAGGATATCATATCCTGTATATCCGAAGATATAAATCCACTCACCAAAGTCTTCAAAACTTTGGCACACTCAGATGACTAAATTCACCAAGTCTTCTCAGTTCCTGAGATTGAAGTAGCCCAAGTCAGTATTCAATTCATAATACTGATCCAATAATAAATATCATATTTATTCATGTTTTCATATATATACATTTATACATATACTCAACATACATAGACCCCAAACAGATATACAAATCATGTTTATTTATAAATCATCAAATACGATAATGCCCCAAATCCGATTACACCAAATCCGATCATTATTACCCAAATCCGAGCATAGGCGGATTCCGAATAAGAGTCCAATTCCGATAAAATCACAATCCGATAAGGGCACAATCCGATAAAATCACAATCCGATAAGGGCACAATCCGATAAAATTACAATCCGATCAAATCACAATCCGATAAAATGTTTAAATCCGATAATCCAAGATTCCGATAAAAGAGTTAGGGCCCAAATCCGATAAACATGAAATCCGGTAAAAAGTCCAAATCCGGTAAAATAGTTAAGGCATCAATGATAAATTAGTTGGATTCCGATACTTCTATCGGATTCCGAGTCATTCAACCTCAAATCCGACAGAATCATAACTTCATGCATATAATCTATTTCTAGCTTAAATACTACTGATTTCATGCATACAAGTTATATATGTTTTCAGAAATCATTCTAAACATATAATGAACATATTCTATCATCAAAATCTAACATACATTCATCCTATGATCATCAAATCATCAAAACAATCGGTATTCATATATATATATATATATATATATATATATATCAAACCCGAATGCATATAACATATAACATATAAATCCAGAATTCTAACCTTATGATGATGATTCTCAGTTAACAACTTAAGCATGCAAGATTAAAGAAACCAAATGTTGAATGTTCTTTCTTTCTTCCTTATTCTCGGCCGAGAGCAACCCAAAGAACACACACAAACACACTTGTCTATTTTTACACACAAAGAGGTATGGTGGTAAAGTGGGTACCTATACCATCCACCGGCCACACCCCATACCCATCCAATTATTACATAATTTATTTACTACAAATAATAAAACCAAATGAGATCACCAATTTATCAATCATAACATATTACAATTAATTCACATAATCAAATAAAATCCCAAGATTAATTAACTTAATTACCTTAATTAATCTAGGCCGGTAAAGAGGGTGTTACAAATCTTCCCCCCTTAAGAATATTCCGTCCTCAGATTCTCTTCGCTCTCAAACAAAGAAGGATAGCGGCTTTTCATCTCCGCTTCAGCCTCCCAAGTCAAGTCTGAACCCAAACTATGTTTCCATTTAACCAGAACCATGGGTATATGTTTCTTTCTCAACTTCGTGACTTTACGATACAGTAGTTCAACTGGTTTCTCAATAAGTTTCTGATTCAAATCCACACGAAGATCCTGAATTGGAAGAACCTGCGTCTGATCCTCTACATTACACTTGCGCAGATAACATACATTGAAAGTGTCATGAATACCTGCTAATTCATCTGGAAGATCCAACGCAACAGCTTGATCATTAACCACTCTTCGAATTTTGAAAGAACCAATGTAACGGGGAGCCAACTTCCCGCGTTTACCAAATCTTATTACACCCTTCCAAGGAGATACTTTCAAATAAACCATTTCCCCCTCGACAAACGATACTGGTCGACGTCGCGGATCAGCATACATTTTCTGTCTATCCCTTGCAGCTTTTAATTTCTCACGAGCAACAACAACCTTATCAGCTATCATCTGCACAATATCAGGCCCTGTAAATTGCTTTCCCCCGGCTTCTAACCAACAAGTCGGAGTTCTACAAGGACGACCATACAACATCTCATACGGCGGCATACCAATGCTGGAATGATAAGAATTGTTGTAAGCAAATTCAACCAAAGGCAAATGTGAATCTCATGAACCCCCAAACTCTAACACACATGCCCGAAGCATATCTTCTAGCGTCTGAATAGTTCTTTCTGATTGACCATCTGTCTGCGGATGATAAGCGGTACTCAAATTTACCCTGGACCCCAATTCATGTTGCAATCTATTCCAGAAGTTGGACACAAACCTCGAATCTCTATCCGACACAATGGACAATGGAACTCCATGTCTAGATATTATCTCATCAATGTACAATTGAGCCAGTTTACTTAAAGGTGCAGTTTCAGCAGTAGCTAGAAAATGTGCACTCTTGGTTAATCTGTCAACTATAACCCAAATCATATCATGACCTCGTTGAGTTCGTGGAAGTTTAGTTACAAAAATCCATCGTAATGTGATCCAACTTCCACTCAGGTATATCCAATTGTTTCAATGATCCGTACGGTTTCTGATGTTCAGCTTTAACTTGAGCACAAATGTGACACATCCTAACAAATTTCACAATATCTGTTTTCATAGTTGGCCACCAATATCGAGTCTTTAAATCAAGGTACATCTTTGTACTACCCGGATGTATCGACAATCTAGACTTATGAGCCTCATTTAAAATTAATTCCCTCAAGCTACCAAATTTCGGTACCCACACGCGCGTATGATAAACCTTCAACCCACGCGAATCAGAAGTTAACTCATGTTGTCGTTTGATCATTAGTTCATCCTTCAAGTTCTCATCTTTGAAATCTTCAAGCTGAGCAGGCAAGAGTTGATCCACTTAATCAGACTTGATTTCCAATCGCATAAATTTTACAGTATCCGAGGATCCCTTTCTGCTGAGTGCATCTGCAACTACATTAGCCTTTCCAGGATGATACTAAATGTCGCAATCATAATCCTTAATCAATTCTAACCAACGACGTTGTCTCGTATTCAATTCCTTCTGAGTAAACACATACTGTAGACTCTTATGATCATTGCAGATAATACATTTGGTTCCATACAGATAGTGTCTCCACAATTTCAACGCAAATACCACAGCTGCTAATTGCAAATCATGAGTCGGGTAATTTCTTTCATTTAGTTTCAACTGCCTTGAAGCATAAGCAATTACCTTACCCCTCTGCATCAAAACACATCCCAAACCAGCATGTGAAGCATCACAATAGACCACAAAATCTTCTGAACCCTCTGGCAACGGAAGAACAGGAGCTTGACACAATAACTGTTTCAACGTCTGAAAAGCACTCTCCTGAGTTGAACCCCACTGAAACGGAACATCTTTTCGGGTCAACTTGGTCAATGGACCGGCAAGCTTAGAAAAATCTTTAATAAACCTGCGATAATAACCAGCCAATCCAAGAAAACTCTTTATCTCAGTTGGTGTTTTCGGAGCACTCCAATTCATCACTGCCTCGATCTTGGACGGATCTACCTTGATACCTCCTTGACAAATCACATGTCCTAGAAATTGAACTTCACGTAACCAAAATTCACATTTTGAAAACTTGGCATATAATTTGTTTTGTTTTAAAATCTCCAAAACCTGCCTCAGGTGTTGATCATGCTCATCCTCTGTTTTCGAATACACCAGAATATCGTCGATGAACACAATGACAAATTTGTCTAGAAAAGGTCTGCACACGCGATTCATCAAATCCATAAATATGGCAGGAGCATTCGTCAAACCAAATGGTATCACCAAAAACTTGTAATGACCATATCGAGTACGGAAAGCAGTCTTAGGAATATCCTCCTCTGCTACCCTGACCTGATGATAACCGGATCGTATAGGGGTGTGCATTTTCGGATATCCGGATTTTCGGATATCCAAATTTCGGATATCCGAAAATTTCGGATAGTGCATTTCAGTATCCGATATCCGAATCCGAAATTTCGGAAATCCGAAATTTCGGATTCGGATATCGGATAATCCGAAATATCCGAATTTTCAGCATGACAATTCCTGTTTTAAACTACTACAATACCTGTTTTAAACTATTAAAATCACACAATACATGCCCAATAATTGTCCAAATATTCACATGTCGTAAGTATTACAAATTCATACGACGAAAGTCTAAAACAACATAATTAATAAGTGAGTAAGTATGAGTAGTTCATAAAATAAAAATAACTTCATCTTCTCATCTTCTCATCTTCTCATCTTGATGACTTGGTTGATTCTTGATGACTTGCTAGTTGGCAATTAACTAGTTGTTTCCCTTCTACAAATACTATAAATTTGTAAAGTTAGAAACTCATAATTGAATAACTAATAATTAATAGTCACAAACCTTGATCTAATAAATTATCAAAGCACAATGAAATGTTTAGAAGTTAGAACATACCTTTCTCAATCATCCGAGTCGGAATCTCCAAACACACTTGCCCCTAACCCCTCTACACTTTCCACCGCTTCATCAATGATAATGGTAGGTTGCTCATTGGTTAAATCTTTCAAACCTATTACTCCAAAGTAAAAAAAAGAATTGAATTACAATTATAAAACTATAAAGTATAAACAATGTGAGTAAACAAAAATGAAAAATAAACAAACGAACCTTCTTCTTCCAAGTTCTCTATTTCACGAAATGTGTCGTCAAGGAAGATTGGAGTACGAGAAGCTCTAAGCCAGTCTTGTGTACAAACCAAAGTTTCCACCATTCTTGGAGTTAAAGAAGTACGAAAAGTATCAAGTACACGTCCGCCCGTGCTAAAAGCGGACTCCGAAGCGACCGTAGAAACCGGAATTGCAAGTATGTCTCGAGCCATTTTAGCAAGAACGGGATACCTACATTGTTGAACCTTCCACCAATTTAATATGTCAAATTTTGGATCTTTCGGTTCACGGTCTTCCCCAATATATTTGTCTAACTCCGTCTTTTTCACAATATTTTCCGAACTCCCCATAGCCATCTCAAATTTTTGGGTCATTAATTTTTCAATATCCATTTCCACCTCATGACCCCACAAATCACCTTGTTGTGCAAAAGTAAAAGACTTTGATGCAGATGTCACCTCCTCGTCGACCCTTTTTTTAGGCATCGAAGATTCACACATATCAAACAACAAACGCATATTCTTCTCAAGGTTTTCAAGAAACTTAACAGCAACAAGTTTATCAAAGTTTTCATTCACAATCCATTCAATATATTGCCACTTGCATCTCAGGTCAAGGATTAAGGAAATAAATAAAAACTGATTGAGCTTCTTAGCACTCCCCCAATATTTCTTGTACTTTTTTTGCATTTTAGATGCCATGGAAGAAATTGATCGACCGGGATGCAAAATAAAGCCATCAATAACATTACCAATGCCAAAAATCTCATGCATATAATCATTTGACGTCACATATCTAGATCCCGATAACCTCAATGTAGCATCATAAAAGATTTTCAAGAAAGGCATCAAACTATTAACATTGACCCAATCCGAATCATTTACCAAACCCGCCTCAGTTTTTCTAAGTTCTTTTGAGCAAATTGAATCTTTCAAAAGCATATTAGAGAAAGCTTTCTTAAATTTCACCGCACTTTCAAGCATCAAATATGTTGAATTCCATCGTGTATCAACATCCATACAAACAAGAGTTTTACTATCAATTTTCTCTTCTTCAACACAATTTTTAAATGTTTTAAGTCTTGCAGGAGAAGACCTCACATATCTCACCATAGCAGGAACTTTCTTTACAGAAATAATTACATCAGATAAACCGTCTTTGACAACCAAATTCAAGATATGTGCGGCACATCTCATGTGCAAAAAAGAACCTTCTAACACACCACATTCCCAATGGTTAAAAATCCTTTTCAAGTGCTGAATTGCCAGATCATTAGAACTAGCGTTATCCACTGTCACAGTCAATACATTCTTTATACCCTACTCAACTAAACACTTCTCTACTGCTTTACCAATTAGTACCCCAGAATGACCCGCTATTGGACAAAAATTGATAATCCGTTTATTCAAATGCCAATCATCATCGATAAAATGAGCAGTTAGACACATATAACTCAAATTTTGACCTGAAGTCCATGAATCTGTGGTAAGACATACTCTAAAAGACATATTCTGAAAAACATCTAATAGCTTTTTTCTTCCTTCAATAAAAAGTTTATAACAATCTCTTGTTGCTGTAGTACGTGAAGGAATCAGAAAATGAGGATTTATCACTTTGCAAAATTCACGAAAGCCCTCGCGTTCAACAAAAGAAAACGGCAATTCATCAACAATTAACATCTTAGCAAGGGCTTTCCTTATAACTTCTTGATTAAACTCCCAAAACTTAGGAATTGATACAGTTTCCACAGAACCATCATCACTAACACGTGTTTTAGACTCAAGATCAAGAAGTTTTTGTTTTTTATCAATATTAGCAGGATATTGTTTGCAACTACTAATATGATTTTTCAAAGGAGTTGTCCCATTGCTAGTTGCACAACCAATATGTTTATGACAATAAATGCATTCATCAACATCCACAATACTGGGATCTTGAAAATGATCCCACCATGGAGATCTTTTCTTTCTACCTACTTGAGAAGGTGTTTCACTTACAGAGGGTGTAGGCGCACGAGGTCCACGAGGAGGTTTTCCTTCTTTTTTCTTTTTTGATGGCTTTGGATTTTGCTTCTTTTTTCCTTTTGTGTCTTTCACGGTCTTCTTACTAGTTGCCACATCATTTTCAGCCACAAGCTTACAATCTGAGTTACTATACTCAACATTCATCTCATCCGCATTTTCCATCTACAATTAAAAGAATCAAGTTGATCAACAATACAAGTGTGATACATTAATAGAACAAGTATTAGTATATTAATAGAACAATTAATAGAACAAGTAAGTTGATCAGCAAACTTAATTGTGATACTAATATACTATATTAGTATATTACCAAGTGTGATACATTAATATAATAAGTAACTGAGTAAGATTGATACACTATAATTATCAGTAATTAAGAACATCACTAATTAACTAAATTAAAAGTTCAACTTACAAGTAAACAACAATACAAGTCTACCAACACATGTAAATAGCAAACAACCACAACAGGTTTTGATTTTTACTCTATAATTATCAGTAATTAAGAACATCAGTACTTAAATATAACCTATAATCAACAGCAAACTTAACAAAATCAGTAATTAACTAAATTAAAAGTTCAACTTACTAAGAAACATGAAATCGAAGGCTTGAAGACTGTCGGAGGATCTGTCGCCGTGGGGTACTGCCGCCGTGGGGTCGCTGTCGCCGTGGGGTACTGCCGCCGTGAGGTCGATGTCGCCGTGGGGTACTCGCCGTGCTGTTCGGAGGATCTTTCGACCTGGTCTAGTAATCGCTGTCTGCTGTTCGTGGGTCACAGTGGGGTACTCGCCGTCGGCTAATAGAAAATCACCGGAGATGGAGGCGTCGGGCGTCGGGCGTCGGCCACTCAAACGAGAATGGGAGAGGCGTCGATTGTGGAAGGCGGAGGGCGGAGGGCGGAGGGCGGAGGGGGCTTGGTAATGTCGAAGTGTGCACAGCGTAATGAGAAAGGCGGATAACAAAACTAGGGTTTAAAGCTCATATTTGATATATTAAAAAAAAAATTAAAAAAAAAATATTTCGGATATCCGAATATCCGAATTTTTGGAAAAATTCTATCCGAATCCGAAAATTCGGATATCCGAATTTCGGGTATCCGAAATTTCGGATAATTTCGGATCGGATTTTTTGGATAATCGGATTACGGATCGGATTCGGATATTTTTGAACACCCCTAGGATCGTAGATCAATATTTGAAAAGTAAGAAGCCCCTTGCAACTGATCAAACAAATCATCGATTCTGGGCAACGGATACTTGTTCTTAATGGTTCTCTTATTCAGATCCCTGTAATCAATACACATACGAAGAGTTCCATCTTTCTTCTTCACAAACAGTACTGGTGCACCCCACGGCGAAGAACTCGGACGGATAAACCCCTTATCAAGCAAGTCTTGTATCTGAGTCATCATCTCCCAGATATCAGATGGAGCCAAACGATACGGAGCTTTCGCAATCAGTGTGGTACCCGGTACCAATTCTATCTTATACTAAACATCCCGCACCGGTGGTAACCCTAGCAGATCCTCTGGAAATACCTCTGGATAATCGGAGGCAACACGAACGTCGGTAACAGGTCGCTTCTCTTTCTTCACATCAATAGCGTAAGCCAGAAAAGACGCACACCCTTTAGCTAGAGATTTTCTAGCCTTCATATACGAGATGATAGGAAAAGAAGATCGAGATCTATCCCCACGAGCCTCGACATGCGACCCGTCAGCCAAAGGAATAGTAATCAGTTTCTTATGGCACTGGATACTAGCTCTATGGTGACTTAACCAATCCATGCCTAGTACTAAGTCAAACCCCGGAATAGGCATCATCAAACAGTCTACAGGCAAACTAGTACCATCAATGTCTATAATTACCCTAGTCATAGAAGAAGTTACATGCACTAACTTACCATCAGCTACTTCTACTTCTAAAGGAGAAGCAATAACAGTAACAGGTAATTTCAGTTTGCCACATAAATATACAGACATGAAAGATCTATTGGCACCAGAATCAAATAACACACGGGCAGGCACAGAGTTTACAATAAACATACCCGTGATCACATCACCGTCTTCAGCAGCCTCTGTAACAGTCATCTTGAAGGCTCTCCCTTCCGCAGAAGGTGCAACCTTTCTCTTCTGACCTGCAGAAGACGATCCCCCGACATTGGCTACCCCCTGCCCCGTCCCCTTTGACCTCGGCTTAGTGCAAGCTCCAGCTCTATGACCCTCTTCGTGACAATTCCAGCAAACATTTGTTTTAAACTAACAAACTGATGGTTCGTGACCAAATCCACCACAACGTAAACATCGTTTCGTCTATGATGTGCACAGACCAGTATGACTAGCATTGCAGGGTTTACACCACGGATTGTTTTGATATGACCCCGAACCTGTCGATTTCTGATCACCCCGATGCTGGTTATTCTGCCACATTCCCTTGTTCCCACTCTGGTTTCCCACAGGCCTGTGCGAAGACCCTTTCTCACGATTCAATCTCTCCCGAGCTTTCACGTCACCCTCAGCAGCTCGTGCAACAGTAAACGCCTGTACCAACGATATTGCCATCCGGGTGTTACCCCGATATTCCGGCAACAGTGCTTGAACGAAATGATCTATCTGTGATGGTTCATCGGGTACCCACTGTTTAGCAAACCTCAGCTTCTCATTAAACTTTGCAATCAATTGATCCACCGACATCTTGTCATCTTGCGCTAGATCCATAAACTCCCGCTTCACCTTAGCCAAATCATAGGTATTACAGAATTGCTCACAGAACTTGGTTTGAAATTGATCCCAAGTAACAGAATTCACCACTTCCCTGGATAGATGAGCAGTTAGAGAATCCCACCAGGTTGCAGCTTGACCCTTCAACCTCCGAGTTGCAAAAATAACCCTATCGGATTCCTCACAATTGCAGGCATCCAAAGCCTTCACCATCTCCCTTAACCAACTCAAAGTATCAGTTGGATTTGAGCTTCCTGAATACTCAGGTGGCTGGCAAGCCATGAAATCTTTGTATTGCCCTTTTTGTTTAAAGCCTCCTTGATTAGGGTACCAAGGAATGAAAAAGTTCTGCTGTTGTGGTTGATGCTGCTGCTGGGGTTTTGATACAGGTGGTATAGTAACGAATGGTAAAGAACCAAATGGTGTTGACACGGTATTGAAAGGTGCAGTAGAGAAAACAGGAGGTGGTATTGACTGGGTAAATACAGCTGACTCTCTGGGCAGATGAGTGGTCTGAGTTTGATAAGAGAACTGAGTCTGATGTTGCTGCTGTTCCAACTCCTGAACCCGATCTCTCAAACTTTGAAGAGTATCTTCCAATTGCAACACATAGTCTTGCTGATCAGATTCATCGTTGTGAGAAGTGCCAGCTCTGTGGTGCTGCTCATTGACTGCAGTGGAGGACTGGTGATTTCTTCCGGGGAATGTAGGGGTAGTTGTCTGGTTCACGTTATCAGCCATTTGCTATTCTATACACAGCATCTCACCTATTGTTAGATATAATCCGTTAGTATAAACACTAACTACCCTCAAAGCTACACTACTAATAACCCACCCTGGGAATACTGGACTGACCAGAGCCTCGGTTCAAGTATTGCACAAATCATTCATGCAAATCCTCAAACCAGGGCTCTGATACCAACTTGTAACACTGTACTTTTTAAACATAATATATACTGCACGTGGAAGCTAATTACATATAATTATCTTAATTACATAATAGATACAAAAAGATTTCACTTGTTTGATGTACAAAAACCGATACAGTGTTAATACAAAACAGGCTCTTTTCAAAATCTTGACATCAGAGTTTGGTCTGTCCATATTCCCATCCCAAAGCATCAAGATCACCTTAGAGGATCTGTAAAACAATCTAGTGGGGAATTAGCACAAAGCTAAGTGAGGGAACAAATATCTAAACATACACAAAGCAAATATGCCCAAACCAAATAGCTCATGAATCCCAGGAGAACCGGCGGTGTTGCAAGCACCTACAACCATGGTCGGCCAAAACCAAGGTTTACCGATAGCCCAGCTAACAGTGATAACAACACCAGTCTTCTTGAGTACAATAAATGCACCCCAAGATCTGATAAGTTACACCCCCAAGCAAAGGCCCAGACTAAACTGGTCTCCAAATAACATGTATATACAATCCAAACAAGAGCATTCCAAATATGATATCATATCATGTATATCCGAAGATATAAATCCACTCACCAAAGTCTTCAAAACTTTGGCACACTCAGATGACTAAATTCACCGAGTCTTCTCAGTTCCTGAGATTGAAGTAACCCAAGTCAGTATTCAATTCATAATATTGATCCAATAATAAATATCATATTTATTCATGTTTTCATATATATACATTTATACATATACTCAACATACATAGACCCCAAACAGATATACAAATCATGTTTATCTATAAATCATCAAATCCGATAATGCCCCAAATCCGATTACACCAAATCCGATCATTATTACCCAAATCCGAGCATAGGCGGATTCCGAATAAGAGTCCAATTCCGATAAAATCACAATCCGATAAGGGCACAATCCGATAAAATCACAATCCGATAAGGGCACAATCTGATAAAATTACAATCCGTTCAAATCACAATCCGATCAAATCACAATCCGATCAAATGTTTAAATCCGATAATCCAAGATTCCGATAAAAGAGTTAGGGCCCAAATCCGATAAACATGAAATCCGGTAAAAAGTCCAAATCCGGTAAAATAGTTAAGGCATCAATGATAAATTAGTCGGATTCCGATACTTCTATCGGATTCCGAGTCATTCAACCTCAAATCCTACAGAATCATAACTTCATGCATATAATCTATTTCTAGCTTAAATACTACTGATTTCATGCATACAAGTTATATATGTTTACAGAAATCATTCTAAACATATAATGAACATATTCTATCATCAAAATCTAACATACATTCATCCTATATATATCAAACCCGAATGCATATACATATAACATATAAATCCAGAATTCTAACCTTATGATGATGATTCTCAGTTAACAACTTAAGCATGCAAGATTAAAGAAACCAAATGTTGAATGTTCTTTCTTTCTTCCTTCTTCTCGGCCGAGAGCAACCCAAAGAACACACACAAACACACTTGTCTATTTTTACACACAAAGAGGTATGGTGGTAAAGTGGGTACCTATACCATCCACTGGCCACACCACATACCCATCCAATTATTACATAATTTATTTACTACAAATAATAAAACCAAATAAGATCACCAATTTATCAATCATAACATATTACAATTAATTCACATAATCAAATAAAATCCCAAGATTAATTAACTTAATTACCTTAATTAATCTAGGCCGGTAAAGAGGGTGTTACATTTATCATCTCAAGCTCTCAAAACCGGATAATCTTAAAAACCGTATAAGTGTTAGGGGATGTTGTTCAAGTCTCCAATTCCCGGATAGGGCATTCGGTTTGTTCTCAAAACCGGATATGTTCAAGATCCCATACAGTTAAGGTTATGTCATACGGTTTCTCATAAACCGGATAATCATGCGGTATTCCAGAGTTAAGGTCATAATCATATCATACGGTTTTAGTCAATTCCCGAATGTCATACAACTCCATTAGCTAAGGCACAATTATGAAGTTATCAGTCTATGCGGTTTATTAATTCCTGAATCACTTCATGCGGTTTTATTAATTCCCGAATCACTTCATGCGGTTTTCACCAAAACCGCATCATTCATACTTAGAAACCGTATGTATCAAAGTTCTTGAAGTGATGGTTTATTTCTTCATTTCTGATCTAATTCAGATACATGCAATACGATCTATGTTTCTAGAAATCATTATGAACATATAATAAACATGATTCCACATGAATAACTAACATGCATACATCCTAAGCTAGAATTTTCAAAAGTCAAGAAGCATGCGGTTTTCCTCTTATTTCTACAATCCATTCGAATTAACAATTAATCAAGAAGTTAACATGCATTCTAACCTTTAGAGTTCAGATTCTGAAATGTATAAACCAACACTCAATTGAAGAAAATGAAGATGAAGATTCTTGTTCTTTTCTTCCTAGCGAGAGCATACACAATGCACGCACACTACACCTTTCTCAAATTGCATGTAATGAGGAAAGTGGGGTGGCATACGGTTTTGGTGGGGTGTTTAGGTGGTCATTCAAAGACACCTCACCATTCCACTAATAATTCAATTAATTTAATTATTTATTTACTATTAATCACCCATTAACATAAATACAAATAACGACAATAAATAAACACATTAACAATTAGCAATTAATAATCCAAATTAATTGAACTAATTACCTCAATTAATGTAGGCCGGTAAGGAGGGTGTTACACCTAACTTAATTGAAGGGTAAATTAGTTATGTAATTTTATATTTTACTTATTAATTTATGATTCATGATCTATAATTACATAATGATAAGACATTTAAGTTACATGATGTTAAAATCACCTAACATTTTTCTATATATGTTTTACTTTGTATGTATATGTATTGAAAAAATATATATATTTTGTATGTAATAAACTCTTAAACATCATCTTTTTAGTAAGATATATATATGTACCAAGTTTATCGTAATTTTCTATTGTGTGTAAGCAAACTTAAATATAACCTCTAAAAATTTAGTACAACAAAAGGTAATATTTTTTATATGATACACACAATCATATAAAAATATGTCTATTTAAATTATAGTATAACAAATATATCGATGTTCCTAGACACACAAGTTTTCTAACTCACTCAACATGATTCTTTTTCAATATAAGGTAAACATTATCAATTTTTAATTTAACTTCAAATGTAGCATATATAATCAAACTATACACAACTAATTAGATTAATCATATTTTAACTTTATAGTTTTTAACATGTCTCTTATATGATTATAAAATGAATTATATATTATCCCTTTACAATAGTAATAATTAACTTCATATTATCTCAATTGATGACATAGTAGACAAACAAATCTTAGACATTTGATATGTCAAACTAAGTGGTCTTCAACTTTAAAAGTAATCAAAAGAGAGTAATAATCCAAGGTTAAAAATATTGATAAATGAAATGAGATACGCAATCTCAAAAGTTCACACTTCTTACGTATATTTTATTACAAGCGCTGATGTTAATTAAGAAATAACCGCGCCTCCATTAAGTTCCGACAACTCATTTTAGTTTAGTTAACTACTTGAGAAATTACAGTTTGCTAAAAAAACAACTCTATTTTTTATCTTCATACATCACATTATCAATCAAATAATATGTATGTATACTACCTTTAAACAACCGTCTTATCTATAAAACTCTATATAAGTTATAATTTTATAAATGTGATCATTTAAATATCAACCCGGCACAACGCGCGGGCATGATATTCTTGTTAATATCAATTAGGTATAATAAAACATATAGAAAGTAAAATCTATAGATCTTTGTTAAAAAATATAAATTAATTTAGTAGCATAATATTTAAAATACTTTAACTCTAAGAAGTCAAAATTAATTTTAAATATTGAATCAAATGAATGTTCAAGATGATTCTCCCTACTTTGAATCTGAATAAGAAGTCAGCGCTGAGGCCAGCTGCTCCGACTCCTCCACTTGGCGTTGTCCCTATAGGTTAAACAATAAAGTGTTTATATTGTTTAATAATTTTTTTCTAATTAGTCTTTTATTAATATTGGGATGTTTATTTGATTCTAAAAATAACCCACGCTTTAATAATCATATATTGTATTTCAATATATTGACAATTAAATTATTCTTACAAAAACTGTAACACTTCATTATATATTTATGGTAGGGTTATTTTGACAATATATATTTAGTTGAGAATGGAAAAAGAAAAATCCTATCAATCAATTAGATATTGACTATTAGATCTAACGGTCGCAATTAACCTATTGTAATAAATAAAAGTAATGACCAAATGTAAATCATCCAATTAAATCATATGAAAGGTTATGATTAAGTCTTCTATTTTCACCTATATATTCATTCTTATTTGAACCTCTCACTATACACACACTGACACACATAGACATCTATACTACTATATAAACAATTTACTTAATTTTAAGACTTCTTAAAATGTAATCAAAACAACATTTTGACTATTTATTCAATTAAAATTAATCTTATCTACCCAATCTTTAACCATTCAACCCTCTCTTCTAATTTACTTTAATTTTTTTATTCATTTAAAATACGCGTTTACATAAGCACAATGATCCACCAACATCAACATAATATCCAAAATCTTATTAACTTTTCTCTCCTTATTTCATAAATAAATATACAATTTTTTTCTTATGTTAATGTCTTTTAGAATTTAGTTTTAAAATTAAATCATAGTTGATTTAACTTATAGAAAATTCTGAAAAAAGGGGACATGTTGCCGAAGAAAACTTTTTTGTAATATTGAATCGTGAGAATAATATATCTACATTCTTAAAAACGACATGTTACAAAACAAAAACTATTCACCACCGCAACATTGCACGAATACAATGTGTGTGTGTGTGTGTGTATATATATACACACACACACACACACAAAAGTTCAAACGAGAATTGTCTTTCGTACGAGAACTGCAAGAATCAATCTTAGCCATGCAGTTCCCCCTCCTTTAATGTCCTCACCCACCCATGAATTCATCACATACACCATGTCACACTTGATCCCCCCACACTCTACATCCATGAATTCCATTTATCAAATCAACGACTAAGATTGGTTCTCGCAGTTCTTGTACAAAAAACAGTTCTTGTTTGAACTATCCCCTATATATATGTGTGTGTGTGTGTGTGTATACACACACGTATACAAGATATATACAAGCTTTTTTAGAAGGGATAAGATTCTTTTACTTACCAAATTGATTCATCCACGAAAAATATAATACCTTTAAAACTATGTTACAAATTAATACATAGATTTTTTTTAGATGAATAAACTTTATAAAAAAAAATATTATCTTCTTTTAAAATTCCAACTCTACGCAATTACGTACGCAAGTTGAAGCCGCCGATTAACAAATTTACAAGCCTCAATAATTAATAAATAAATTTATTCAAAACACCACGTAGAAACAAAATTTTCCCAACCATCCACCTAACTTTAGTTAAATTTTATATATTTTTTATCATATATATATATATATATATATATATATATATATATATATATATATATATATATATATATGGGAGGGTTCATGCGAGAACCGTTGTTAGTGCGAGAACCGCGGGAACCATTCTCAGCCGTTCCTTGGATAGGGGAAGTATCATGGATGGAGAGCGTGGAGGGATAGGGTGTGGCAGGGTGCATGTGAGGAATTCATGGGTGGGCAATAACATTGAAGGAGGGGGATTTGGACGGCTTAGATTGGTTCTCGCGGTTCTCGCGCTAACAATGGTTCTCGCATGAACTTTTCTCTCTCTCTCTCTCTCTCTATATATATATATATATATATATATATATATATATATATATAGGGGAGGGTTCAAACGAGAACTGTTTTTCGTACGAGAACTGCGAAAACCAATCTCGGCCGTCCCTTGGATATGGGAACTTCATGGATGGAGAGCGTGGAGGGGATCAAGTGTGGCAGGGTGCATGTGAGGAATTCATGGGTGGGCAATGACATTAAAGGAGGGGGAATTGGACGGCTCAGATTGGTTCTCGCAGTTCTCGTACGAAAACCAGTTATCGTTTGAACTTTTGCCTATATATATATATATATATATATATATATATATATATATATAGGGGACGGTTCAAACGAGAACTGTTTTTTGTACGAGAACTGCGAAAACCAATCTTAGCCGTTGATTTGATGAAGTGGAATTCATGGATGTGAAGCGTGAGGGGATCAAGTGTGGCATGATGCATGTGATGAATTAATGGGTGGGCAATGACATTGAAGGAGGGGGAATTGGATGGCTCATATTGGTTCTCTCGGTTCTCGTACGAAAAACAGTTCTCGTTTGAACTTTTATATATATATATATATATATATATATATATATAAGAGAAATGAATATTTAAGTAATAATAAGAGAACAAATTCTAGTCATCAATTAAGTGTTGATCTATTAGATCTAATGATCAAAATTTACTCTTTACAATTCATGAGCGTCGTAATTCATAGTTCGGTACTGAATAAAATAAAGAGTCAAATGTAGACCATCCGCTCAAATCCTATTAAGGGTCATGATTAAGTCTCTCGTTCTCACCTAAATATCTATTTTCATTTGAACCTTCCACTATATATATATATATATATATATATATATATATATATATATATATATATATATAGAAAGAAGTTAATTTGAGAACCATTCTTAGTACGAGAACCGCGAGAATCAGTCTGAGCCGGTCAATTTCCCTTCCTTCAATGTTATTGCGCACCCATGAATTTCTTACATGCACCTTGCCACACTCTATCCCTGCACGCTCTCCATCCATGAACTTCTCAGGAACGGCTGAGATTTGTTCTCACGGTTCTCGCACTAACAACGGTTCTCGAATGAACTCTCCAGCCACCAAAAATGAAGTATAAAATTATAAGATTTAATTATAGAAGTAAGAGTATTATGGGAATCCTGCACCCCATAAATTTCGCCTCTTTCTTTTTCCCTTCCAGCTACCGAGAATGACAAATTGTAACACCACTTTTCTAAATTAGCTTTAAAATTTGTCAGTTTCTAATTAACGTTCTAAAAACATCAGAGTTTGCGGAAAACAAGCTTACATTACTCTAATACTAATAACTTCATATAAAGTAGTGTCAAAAGTAGTCTTTTCAAAAACTGGGAGCTATCCAACTCTGCAAAGCACTGGGGCCTTACCCTTGCTGGAAAACCGGTTACCTGCATGCACAACATACTAAAACGTAAGCTTTCGCTTAGTGAGCATACAAACTGAACATATAAACTCTTAAAACCTGAGCAACTCTTCTGAAAATATCACACATCTAAACTGAATGTCTGCAAACTATTCAACTGTTATCTGTTCCAGGGTATGATCACACCTCACGTGTAATCGAATCCCCGACACTCTGCTTGGGTATAAGGATCTCAATATACCCCTATTTCTATACCACATAATGTATCTGAATTCTGTTATATTTTGAGACAATAACATTAACTCATATTACAAATATAACATAATACTGATCTCATACTGTTCGTTTGGTGCATATATGTATGAAAATCATACTAAATATCACCACATAATGTTACTGAATACTACATAATCATTCACATATCAACATACAATTGATAAACTAATCATTTATAACATACACATAGCTGATCGGGTCAAAGGTGTGTATACTCACCTCGACAGCAGTCAAGGATTACACTCCAATTACAGAAGCGTCATCTCTTATTGCCCTACAAAAATAACAATTACTAAATTAACTTCTGGATACTACGCACGTGCTGGACGCACTACGCACGAAGTGAAACGCTCACTCTGCACGTAGTGAACTCTTATACGTTTAACATGATTCATACACTACGCCCGTGGTGAACTCTATTACGCACGAAGTGGCTCAATCACCACGCACGTAGAAGACTCTAGTACGCACGAAGTGGATCTCACTTCGTGCGATCAAAACTCATCGACTTCTTCTCCTACATTAAGCACTTCGTACGGAGTGAAGTCACCACACACGAACTGGTCTTCACTTCGCACGGCTAAAACTCAAAGTTCATCCGCTCAAAACTTGAACAAACTCGAATTCAAAGTACATGATTGGGTTGTGTACCATTACTACTTAACTTTATACACAAAATACACCACAAACATCACAATAAATCTCAAACCACGCTATGAACACGGATTCAACCTTTGGATCTATTCTTTGACCTAAAACTCAAACAATTCACGAGAAACTTCATACCTCTTGCTTCTGAATTACCGAAAGATCAACTTCAGCTATCATTTCTGATTCCTTGATCAAAAATCGCAACAACAGATTGAGGTGTGATTTTAATTCTGAAGGTTTGACTAACTAGAGTCAACTAAAGACTCAACTTATATATATCTTTACACTTTCACTAATTGGCAACTTTAGTCCCTGCACTTTATTTATTTCTGAATTGTCAAGAACAGCCCCTGGACTTATATAAAAAAAAATATTGACAAACTAATCCCCCCTTAACTTCAAATAAGAAACTTTCAAACTTTGGTGTGTTACAACTCTTCCCCACTTGGAATGATTTCGTCCTCGAAATCAACTGTACATACCATAACTTTTACATCATAACATACTTAAATGCTACCTTAGCGCACTAGCGGTAACCTTACATTTCTTCAACTCTGAATGCTATCGCAGCGCACTTACGATAGTCTTACATCTACTCGCTACTAACGTAAAAGGTCCATCACATATCAAATATAAAATAGGATATCATATACCTAACATACATAAAACATGTATACACTAGGTGTATCCGATCTCTTTCAGTATTTTCACGGTGACTTTACCATTCTTATCTGTTTGTTTACACAAGTTGTAACACCACTTTTCTCTTAATTAAACTATTAACTGTACTTCAAAGCAAACTGAATGCCACTGTAGCGCACTAACAATAGTCTTACATCTCTTTTTATTTCTGTATACTATTGCATCTCTACTTGTTACCAAAGTAGAAGGTCTACTGCATATTAAACATAAATCAAGTATTACATATATAACTCTTTCTCGTGTTCCTACTGTATCTCTACTATCTTATCTGTCCATTACAAATTTCAACTTCCTCTAAAATACAATTACTAGCTGTTTTATATAACTGTATTTTACATCTCTTGTTCTGTTCGGACAACTACTGGTTTATCTGTTACATACTTATAATGATGACTATACATGTTATACTATGGTATGTACATTACACTACTGTCCTAACTTATCTTTCTTTCTGAATCTGTTCATCCATATCCATAATGATATAATTGTTATAATATTTCTTTACTAATAACACATAGCTTCCAATCTGAAACTTTACTAATAATACTTTCTTATCACATAACTTTTCCATTAATCTTAAATAACTCTAAACCGTTTATATAACTGTTGTACTATCTTTACATTCAATCGTATACTTAACCTTCTCATTCTGATCAACCTTGTCTCCATAATTAGAAGTTCTATACTTCCCCTCCTACATTATCTGGTACTAGATATGCTACTACTCAAACATAATAGTGATCATACTGAAACTCTATTAATATAGATACGTATCTCAATTATCACTCAAATCAATTATACGAGTTCTGAGCATACATCTCTTTGTTTATATATTCCTCTCACTCTGTCTAACCCTACAGAGGTGAAATACTGTATTAAAATATAATTTAATTCTCATATTTCTCTGAAATTTAATCTGGAGATTTAAAGATAACCGAGTATCTCTATCTAAATCCTTATATTGTTATTTTGTATCTACCTGTTACTTTCGTATAACATTCTATTCTTGGCTACTAGTAATTTCTGCTCATAACTCTTGGCAAACTTGAATCTCAATCTCTAATTAGAGTCTTTCTTATGGTCGCTCTCTCTAACTACTTCACTCTGTACTACTATACTGGGTCGAGTATCGATGTGATGTCTGGCATTCTTACTTGAGGTATCTGTATCTTTAGGGTAGCTAACTTGATGCTAAAAAGAAACATCTTTACTAAATTAACTTTCCAACTACCACTAGTTTCAAAACCTGAGCCGAATAATCACTTCATACTTGTGGGAAATCATATTCTGAAAACGTCCTTCTTTCTTACTTTCATCCGATGGTACTCTGACCACAACTCTATCCCTGAAAACCATTCTACATTCTGAAACTCATCCAACAGATTATCTACTTCTTAAATTGGGTGCTAACTCTTGTTTGCAAACTTATAATGTTCTCTGTACTCTATACACATTCTAGCTAGTCATTTTCTCTTGAAGACTACATGTATTAATGCACCCCACACTGAACTAATGGATCGTATAAAACCCTTATTTCTTAACTATTGCAGTTGAATCAATAACTCTTACTTTTATGGGGCTAATCTATACAACATTTTGACTCCTTGGTTCTATTCCTGACATTATATTAATTCTAAGTTTTACTTACCGAACTCTAAAATTACCAGTAATTCTTTTGAGAAGTACATCTGAGTAGTCACCACTGTTGGTATCTATTAAATATACTATGACTGTCTTCTATACTACACTTCTCCACCTAAGCTAGACATGCTATAAATTAAGCATCAAGTACTTTCTTACTTTACTAACAAACAACTGGAACACTAACTCTTTTACTAATACCTCTGCTCATTAGTTCTTCCCCACTTAGGGTCTGAATCCATACTGCCTTCTGATCTTTTAGTACTTGTACTTATTGCTAACTCAATCAATCAATACCAGCAATTGCTTAAAGCTCTTCCATCGTGGTCGGTTTACATCCCATGGAAAACTGCTAAATGTTTGTCTCTTCAACCTTGTACCAATCTGTACTATTCACAATAATAATTTTTACATTAATTGTATCTACTTACTACCACTTTAAATCTAACCTTTACGTCTTATACCATAAGCTGAAAAGCTCTGCTCTTAATTAAGGCATCCCTATTTTCTGACACTTAATCTCGTTATAAGGAAACTAGACTAAATAATTAACTGCGTATCTAAACTTGCTATTAATTCAATTGATCGTTACTAATAATTGCTCAAAATTCTTTCATCGCGAACACATATTTAGTCGAAACTGGCTATTTCTACCTCTATCACTTTTTACTTACATTTACTATTCCGAATAGTAGTCTCATCTACTGCGTCTGTCTGTTATCACACTGAGTTCAATCTTAATTTCTTTAACTATAAACTAGAACATTCTGTCTTTTGACCAGGTCACATTTGCTTTTCTCATATTTATCCTTGTTTTAACAAAACTGGGTTAAATTTTAACTAACTTACTCTCTGTCACTAATAACTTAGAACAAAATGTCCAAACTAGTTACCTGATAACACACTTAGAGTAAATGATTTCAAACTTTGGCCACGTGCCTCTACTTTTCACACTTCATATATCTGAGTGGGGGACTTAACCCTCCTTGCTATAGTACAAACGTCATCTTTTTATTTAATACTGTTACTTGCTTAATCCTTCTCTTTGCATTCACTATTCTTTACTTTCTCAACTACTATTCTTTCTTCTGTGTAACCTTATTATCTCATTTACTTCATTACAATTAACTGCCGTTAAAGTTCACCCATATCATTTCTAATATCAGACTATACCACTGTAGTTACAAAACTTCTATACCAAGTCACTCTGACTAAACTACATATTCTTAACAATTTCTAGATAGTGTCATTCACCAACTCTATCGTCTTATCATCAGGTTCTAGATTATTTTGTAATCTGTTCTATACAAGCTTCTAGTACTGCTATACTCTTGACAACCCTTTAAGCTGAGTCTATATAATAGTTTCAATCTATGTTTCTAACTTTCTTTCACATCAACATGGTTTACCAGTCTTTCACTGTTTCACATAACAGATTCGATACGTACATATCCTTTCCCCTTGGTTGACTCCTACTAATACGAAAAATCTCATTCCATCTCTATTAATTATTACTATTCACAACTGGATCTAAATTTTTCTCTAACGAGATAATTTTGCATACTGAACAATCTTTACACCTTTATCCCTGCTACTGATTCTTCTTATCTTTAACTCTTAATAATTCTTTAACCATAATCTCTACAGCTGTATCTACACACTGTGATAACATAACTTTCTCTTTTTCTCATAATAAGATATGCAATATTATCGTACTATATTTATCTCATTTTCTGTTCTTGTCTGATTCATATATACTGTACTATTATTTATCACCCCTCACTTGATTCATAAGGTACTGACATAGTAATCTTAAGCTCAATTACATATTACATGTTAACCACATACACTGGCTAGGCGTTGTGAGGAACACATTATACATAATTGTTCTTAATACCGTCATGGAATACCCCGATTCACAAGCTTAGGTCACATATATGGCATAACTAATAACATCTATTAATTTCTCTGATATCATAATAACATATCATCAATCAGTACTTAACCACATAACTATTTCACGTACAAAACATTGATGCTCATGCTCGATCTGTAAAACTGATAATAAATCATAAACTTCTGCTAACTGTATGCTCACCAAGGCTACTTCCCCAGGGATAGCTCCTCCTGACCTCAAAACCACGGTTTAAGTTCAGACATCACACTCGTATGTGTCCGAATCCCTTAAACCTTGGCTCTGATACCAAGTTGTAACACCACTTTTCTAAATTAGCTTTAAAATTTGTCAGTTTCTAATTAACGTTCTAAAAACATCAGAGTTTGCGGAAAACAAGCTTACATTACTCTAATACTAATAACTTCATATAAAGTAGTGTCAAAAGTAGTCTTTTCAAAAACTGGGAGCTATCCAACTCTGCAAAGCACTGGGGCCTTACCCTTGCTGGAAACCGGTTACCTGCATGCACAACATACTAAAACGTAAGCTTTCGCTTAGTGAGCATACAAACTGAACATATAAACTCTTAAAACCTGAGCAACTCTTCTGAAAATATCACACATCTAAACTGAATGTCTGCAAACTATTCAACTGTTATCTGTTCCAGGGTATGATCACACCTCACGTGTAATCGAATCCACGACACTCTGCTTGGGTATAAGGATCTCAATATACCCCTATTTCTATACCACATAATGTATCTGAATTCTGTTATATTTTGAGACAATAACATTAACTCATATTACAAATATAACATAATACTGATCTCATACTGTTCGTTTGGTGCATATATGTATGAAAATCATACTAAATATCACCACATAATGTTACTGAATACTACATAATCATTCACATATCAACATACAATTGATAAACTAATCATTTATAACATACACATAGCTGATCGGGTCAAAGGTGTGTATACTCACCTCGACAGCAGTCAAGGATTACACTCCAATTACAGAAGCGTCATCTCTTATTGCCCTACAAAAATAACAATTACTAAATTAACTTCTGGATACTACGCACGTGCTGGACGCACTACGCACGAAGTGAAACGCTCACTCTGCACGTAGTGAACTCTTATACGTTTAACATGATTCATACACTACGCACGTGGTGAACTCTATTACGCACGAAGTGGCTCAATCACCACGCACGTAGAAGACTCTAGTACGCACGAAGTGGATCTCACTTCGTGCGATCAAAACTCATCGACTTCTTCTCCTACATTAAGCACTTCGTACGGAGTGAAGTCACCACACACGAACTGGTCTTCACTTCGCACGGCTAAAACTCAAAGTTCATCCGCTCAAAACTTGAACAAACTCGAATTCAAAGTACATGATTGGGTTGTGTACCATTACTACTGAACTTTATACACAAAATACACCACAAACTTCACAATAAATCTCAAACCACGCTATGAACACGGATTCAACCTTTGGATCTATTCTTTGACCTAAAACTCAAACAATTCACGAGAAACTTCATACCTCTTGCTTCTGAATTACCGAAAGATCAACTTCAGCTATCATTTCTGATTCCTTGATCAAAAATCGCAACAACAGATTGAGGTGTGATTTTAATTCTGAAGGTTTGACTAACTAGAGTCAACTAAAGACTCAACTTATATATATCTTTACACTTTCACTAATTGGCAACTTTAGTCCCTACACTTTATTTATTTCTAAATTGTCAAGAACAACCCCTGGACTTATATAAAAAAAAATATTGACAAACTAATCCCCCCTTAACTTCAAATAAGAAACTTTCAAACTTTGGGGTGTTACACAAATTCCAACCGAAAATGATAACTTCCAGCCACCGAAAATGATTATAAAAATATGGATAACATTAATATACGATAGTGATTAATGCCTTAATGATTAGTTATTACTAAAGATTATGTCATATAATACATTAATAGGATAGGGTATTGGGAATGTGGAGATGAAAAATCATCGGAGATGGATTTTCTATGCTCTTTTATAAAGCATTTTGTCCAGAAATTAAAAATGATCTCATTTGCTCCATCAGACATTTTGAAACACGTGGTTCTATTGATTAAGGATGCAATGTTTCTTTTATACATTGATTCCTAAATTAACGGGAAATCCCCTCTCCCTCGTCGATTATCGCCGAATTAGTTTAATTGGATCTTTATATAAGGTTATCACTAAATTAATATCAAATCGATTAAAGGGAGTCATCCATCATGTAATCGGGCACGAGCAATGAGGATTCATTAAAGGAAGGAGTATATTGGATGGACCGTTGATTATTAGTGAATCTCTATCATGGATGAATAAAAGATAACACAAGGCTTTTGTTCTCAAAGTAGATTTTGATCGATAAGGCATTTGATTCGGTGTCTTAGAAGTTCTTGGATGAAGTCATGGAGCTAATGAGTTTCGGAGCTAAATGGAGATCTTGGATAAAAGAATGTTTAGATTTGGCTTCTATCTCAATTATTATTAATGGTCACCCACCCAAGAATTTAATATGAAGAAAGGATTTATATAAGAAGATCCCATGGCTCCGTTTCTTTTTCTTATTGCTGCAGAGAGATTGAACATTGCTATGCAAGAAGCAAAACTTAAAAGTGTTTACCACGGGGTCAAGTTGCCTAACAATGGGCCTGAAATCTCCCATCTACAATACGCAGATGATGCATTATTTATTGGTGATTCGTAGTGATAGAAACGTAAAAAATCTTATATGTATTCTACGATGCTTCCAACTTTCATCTGGTTTAAAAGTTAATCTACAAAAAGTAATCTTTTGGGGGTTGGGGTTGGTGACCAGGAGCTTGATAGATTGGATGCCATCATATATTGCAGTAAAGATATATTTCTATAACTTACCTAGGTTTCCCGATTGGAGTTTCAATGAACCGGTGTGAGTCTTGGTTCCCCTGATTATGAAATTTCAAAAAAACTTTCAAAATGGAAGGCAGACTCTTTATCAATTGGAGGGTGTTTTCAACTATTCAAAAGTGTTCTTGGTAGCTTGGTGTCTATTACTTATCTTTATTCAAAGCTCCTGCAAAAATAATTCTAGATTGTGTAAGATACGGTGCTAGCTGATGTTAGTGCAAGGGGACTGAGGGTAGGCAGTATCAAATCTCAGAATATATCTCTGTTATGTAATGGTGAGGTTTTTAACGGATGATAAATCCCTATGGAAACTCAATATTCAATCCATTCATGGATCAAATGGAGGGCTGGGGGAACATATTTCATATGGAAAATGTGCATGGCTATGGAGAAATATTTTAAAGATAATTAAAGAAATTTCTATGTATAACATCAATTTCTACAGTCTTTTTAGGTAAAATGGCGGCCTAGGTGATCGGATGAACTTGGATTCTTCTGGCCGGTTTAAGGTAGTTTCACTTCGAACTGCTTTGGACAAAGTAGCACAGGATAATGTTTGTAACAGATCCTTTTTTTGAAGGAAAAGTTAATGCCTCGGAAGGTTAATATTTTGGCATGTCGAATATGGAAACTCAATATTCAATCCATTCATGGATCAAATGGAGGGCTCAGAGAACATATTTCATATGGAAAATGTGCATGGCTATGAAGAAATATTTTAAAGATATTTAAAGAAATTTCTAAGTATAACATCAATTTCAACAGTATTTTTAGGCAAAATGGTGGCCTAGGTGATCGGATGAACTTGGATTCTTCTGACCTGTTTAAGGTAGTTTCACTTAGAACTGCTTTGAACAAAGTAGCACTGGATAATGTTTGTAAAAGATCCTTTTTTTTTGAGGAAAAAGTTAATGCCTCCGAAGGTTAATATTTTGGCATGTTGAATTATGCATAAATGATTACCCACAAGGTTGAATTTAACAAAGAGAGGTATTTAATACATGAATGATTTATATCCTCTATGCGAAAACAGTTTGAAAGAGAAAGAACATCTTTTTAGAACTTGTTGTGTATCATCTTTTCTGCTGAAGCACATATGTGTCTGGTGGTCTATAAGTAATGACGATATACCGGGAAGTCTTCTTCAATGGGTCGATGTTTTATAATTCAAGGGTATGAAGAAAGATTTGTTCATGGGTGTGGTATACTCCTTTTGGGTAATCTAGATGAAACGGTGTTCGATGGTGCAGCTGTAAACTCTCGTTTTATTATTCCCAACCAACTTATAACTTATCATTTTTTTGGTTGAAGCATAGGAGAGGTAGTAAACTAGTCAATTTGACATGGTTAGATTGGGTTTGTAATCCTTATGATTGTTCTTGTTAATTTGTCTTCTCTTATACGAACTCTTGCTAACATCTTACCATTTATTAAATAATGTATAATTTGGATGTACCTAACTGTCAAACACATGGTTTAGAAAAAAAAAAATATGAATAAGTCATTCCCACCATTAGATTAATTAAGACATGAAGTCAATTTTATTGCATTGCCTGCCATAAACCGACAGTAAGTGGCTACAATATCTAGCTGCATATATAAACAGGCCTACTAGAATAGGCTTTCTAATTTTAATGTTGAGTTCCTGAATATATGGACAATGAAAGGGGCATTCTTTTCTTTAATTTTTAAAGGTAAAAATTATGACATATCTATGGTTATAGATAAAAATAAAAAATATAATTTAAATTTTAAGAAAATAATAATCATAATTTATATCTTTATAATTTTTATACGTATCTTTTAATTAGATTTTATTATTTTAACTTTTAATATAAGAAATAAAGTTGTTATTTTTAAAATCTAAAACTAACATTTTTTAATGCATTTTGCTTAAAGTTTAGATTTTTTTATTGAGTCGATTGTTTGGCTTTTGATTAATAAAAACATATATTTTAGTCTTCTATATTTAACAATGGTGTGAATGGTTTTTTATAATTCATTTTGTTACCAGTTTAGTCCTTTCTAATAGATTATGTTTGTTGTCTTCGTTAAAACAAGATGAAATGACAATTTTACACTTATCATATAATAAGTTTCAGTTTGATTAATTATATATATAATAAATAAAAAACTAATTCATCTCCATCATCTTCCTCGTTTCTTCTCATCTCTCATCTCTCTTTCTCTCTTTCTCTTTCACTCTCAGCATGTATCTCTCATCTCATCTCCTTCCATCCTTTCCTCATAGCCATAGCCACCACCTCCGGCCAGTTATCACCATTTTAAACCTTCACATCCATCTCCAAACACAAACATAAACACACACACACCCACACCCACACCCACACACACACTATGGAATGTAATAATTGACGAAACACATCCACTGCCAAAACCTATATATGCAACAAAACCATAACTTGAACACCCACAAATGTAAAAAGTACATGAAACCCTGACTTTAACAAGATTTGTAAATAAAATCATACTTGAATCATCTCAAGACTGACCCAAACCTCCATTTAAGTATCTAAATAAACAAAGATGAAGAAGATAGACCACATAAACTTCAATTAAAAAATCACAAAAGATGAAGATGATGAACCACAAAAACCCAAATCAACCCGTACTCCTAAACCCCCAATTTTAATAAAGTTTACATGTTAAATAACCTAACAAATCCAGAACCTTTATTGACCCAAATCCCTATTTTGAAGAAGATGAAAAGATCTAGAGACCTAATCGGAGCTTCAAAAGTAGATCCTTCTATTATGCTTTAAGTCGAGCCTTCATGAAGGCGATGGTTGTGGATGAAGAAGATGAAGGTGACGGCTGTCATGAAGAAGATGATTGTGAAAGAAGAAGATGAGGTGCGACGGTCGTGGATGAAGAAGATGGTGTGAGAGAGTAGATCGAGTGTAGTGGCATTGGGTGGTGTAGATGGTGGGGCTCGGGGGCTAGTGGTGGGGGCAGTTGTTGGAGAGGAGTGTGAGTCGAGAGAGAGAGAGAGAGAGAGAGAGAGAGAGAGAGAGAGATAGAGAGAGAGAGAGATTACATATAGATATATTTTTATTTATAAAAGAATAAATATTTTTAATTAATTAAAAATTAAAAAAGGGGTAAAAAGGCCACAATGTTAACCGAATTTATAACGTCTAGCATTAGAATGACCAACGTTATAATAAAATGAATTATATGGGACCATCCATACCACTTAATTTTAAACGTAAGGTTATTAAGTCACGATTTTAGGATAATTAAAAGGAGTATTTAGGCAATTAACTCTTTTTTCGTTAGTAAAGAAAAAGATGTGTGGTAAAGAAGTTAAAACCATGTGTATAGCTTTTATTTAGAAAAGTTATATTTAGCAAATATGTAAAATAAAATAATTTATGTTTTCCAGGGCCAACCTACATGTCGGGATATATACAGGTTCATGGGTCACACCTCACAAGGCTCAGATGAAAACATGAGTAAAAAACAAAAATAACAAGTAACTCAAACTTTATGTTAAATTGTTTAAAAATCTTTTATGGTTAAACCAAAACAAAACTAAAACATTAATGATTAAACCATTATTAACCTTTAAGTTTTTGCATATTTGACATTATCCAAGCTAAATTCGTGTGGATTGATTTTAGATACACGGATTATTATTCTTTGGTTAATCCACCATATATAGTAGTCTTTATGAACCGGTCCAATAAGCTAGCCTGAAGGCGGTAAATCACGTAAATAACAAAAAGTGCGCTAAAAACATATGTTAATTTTGATTTCTTGACGTCTACTATACCAATATGACTGGATTTGTAACTAATGGTGCCAAAAATGAAAGTATCAAAGGTTGAAGCTAACACATACACACATAATATGATGGTGTGAGATGTAGAAGATGAAGAACATGCAATAACACACACACTTCACACTCAAACACATACTAATCTCTTTCAAAGTTTCTTCGGTGTATTATGAAAGCTTAGATTTCAAGTTCACACTTTAATTCTATTTATACAAAAAAAATTACAATACTTACCCACAAGAATGAGTAAATACGAAAGAGGCCCTTGGCCTTACTATCTATCACTATTTTGCGAAACCTAGCCAACAATAATAAATAAATATTACAACAAAATTGAAAACCACAATATATATTCCTAACATTTTCCCCCTTGGTTTTCAAAAGACAAAAAACTACAATAGTGACCAATCTTTTTCTTAGACTTGGACCTTAGACTTAGTAGTTGTTTGTAACACCTTTCTACATTGCGTTCTATGGGGTTTAGGAGTAAAAGCTTGGACTAGTGCTATTGAGGGGACTTGGTTCGGGTGGTCAAGATCTTCAATGATCATGTGTTTTCAGAGTTCGCAGCTGGAACCTCGGGATTTTCAACATTCGGTTTTGTGATGGGATTATCAAATATAATTTACAAACACGACCATTTTCTTTACTTCAGAAGAACATTTGATCTCAAGTATCGAAAAAATGTTTTTTCTCCCCCTTGATGTAGCTCTAGATCTTTATCATGGTTTTAGAATCTTGCTCCCCCTTAATCTTATGAAAATATGTTTTCTTCTCTAATATGGTAATAATAAATAAAAATACATCAAAATTAAACACCACAAAATATATTCCTAACAGTAACCCAATTACTATTCGGCCTTCTATCCACTTCTAGTAGAAGAGGTGTTATTGATCACACCCCCTCATCTCTCATACACACAACATATCAAATGTCATGCAACACACTTACTCACATCATATGATTTACCCATAGAAGGGTGTGCAATTGGTCCAATTAAACCTTATAATATATCATGACAACAACACTTAATCTAGTAAAAGAAGAGTATTTGAAAAGTAAGAAGAAGATAATTATATCAAAGGTCATGTAACACACTTACACACATCATATAGTCTACCTAGTGCAATATACACTAGTACAAAAAGCACCTTTAACCCCAGTTTTTTAAGGCCTTTAACCCCGGTTTTGAGGGGGGGCTAAATAGGGGGGGGGGGGGGGGGGGCACTAAATGTGGTATTTAACCCCGGATAAAAAACCGGGGCTAAAAACCCTTTTACCCCGGTTAAAAAACAGGGTCTGAAGAGGGTTACAAACCAGGGCTAAAGTATACTTTCTACCCCGGTTTTTAACTAAAGAACCGGGGCTAAAGACCAATAAAAAATAAAAAAAAATTATATAAAATACTTTTCCTAATTTCCTGCTTATATTTACAAAAAAAATCAACCCAATTAACTACATTACAATATATTAATACTAAATAAACCATTGAAATTAAAAAATATGTTATATATATGAACCTTTTTTTGAACAGCCAAAGGATTACCTTTTATTCATCACAACAAAACTTTTACACATTGGAGTATCATGACCAACAAAACATCACAACAAAGTTATGTAGCAAAATAGATATATACCAGTATACCACCCACTAGATCACAAAAACCACCATGACCCACTCTGCCTTCATCACCATACATCCATCAGCATACTCATTAATGTAGAGCAACACATATGCAGCGACACAATTATCTCAATAGCATCGAGGAGTTGCAGAATTGCAGCATGCTATCAAGACATCCTATTAAGAGCATCAGATAACACATGGCTACACCCCAGAATAACCCATTAGGACATATTGATTCGATCAGCAACACAGCAACAACATGATGGAGGCTAAAGCAGGACGGTAGCGACAGAATAACAAAGCAGCAGCAAGCTCCATTACAGATGTGGATGTTCATTGACAAGCTTTGAATTCCAATAGTCACTAAAACAAAAACAAAATACAAAGTTTTTTAATTTCTAACTTCTAATAATAAACTACCTGTGAATGTTCATTGACATAATAATAGATATGACTTGCTAAATGATACTATCAAGTCAATAGATAAATCAAGCACTAACATGGATATCAAATCGGTTGATGGTCATTTCCTACTCAGCGACATCCTTGGCTTATATCAACTGTAGATTTACCCAATGTGAAGGAAGGACCTGAAATCTTTGAAGAAAACAAAGATCGGATGTTTCAATTTTCTCTCTATTAAAAAGCACAACACCATCTTCAACCATAAGCCATAACACTATCTTCAGCCACAACACCAAAACAAAATGAAACTATTTAGCATCAAGTATGAAGGATAAATCATAATATAATAGTAGTGATAATCAAAATAAGATTAATGACCCTTTGATAGTTTAACTAATCAAAACAAGCTTTAAGTCAACTATGTTGACCCATAATGCATAATTCAAGTAAATCCATTACCAAATGCTAGCAGATTGACTCAAACAACCAGGCTCTTTAGCACACTATAGAGACAAAGACTTAAAGTATCCAATGCACACTATAGAGACAAAGACATACATGTAAAGAATAGGATGACATGATTATGCAAAAGTAAGAATTCAAGGTTGTACTTACCTTACAAATTCGATTTCATGGAATGACAAACAAATCCTGTGTACCAATTTGAGTTCCAATTTGGGCGATAAGGATAAATAAGAGAGGGTTCTTTGTCTTTATCACCACCGCTCCCAAGATGGAAATTAGATTCCAGAATCAAGAATCACAAACTAAAATCTAAAATCATATATAGTTCATAGCAATAAACATAAGAAACAAATGAGAATCATACTTTTAAACAAAACTAAAATAAATAGATATAATCAGAACTCCAAACTTTTTAATCAACATTCACAATATGCTCCTAAACAATAATACCTGATCTTTTTTTAAGGAAAATAGTGAATCCAAAATAAACCATTATACTTACATGTATTCAAATTTGGTAGCAATTTGAACAAACTTGGCAGCCTTCAAAGTTCAAACAACAATGAACAAACACCACATTCCCTTGATTTTCAGTTACCTTAACATCGTTTGACTCAAATATAGACTTAATTTGCAGAAAATTTAACCAAACTTGTAGAAACTCGAATTGATTACCTTGCAGGGCAGATTGAGAAGTGGTAGTGGATCGATAAGGGGAAACAGAGATCGAGAAGCTTGAGGGGCTGAAGTTATCAACGCCGAAGAGCGGAAGATGCTTGGCCTGAGGTTGATCGTAATCGCCGACTAACAGCGAGACCTTTGATGTAGAAACCTTCGATCAAAAGAATCTGTGAGTAAATTTTGGGGGGAAGGGGAATAATTTTTGGTGAAAAGGGATTAAATTTTTGAGTGGCAGAACTTTTTAGGGTTGGGTGGGAGAAGCTTTTAACCCGTTTGTTTAGAATCCTCCTCTCACCATTTATAGCGCTCATTTAAAATTCATAAAAGATTTTGAAACTTTTAGCCCCGGTTATTTAGAAAAAACTGGGGTTAAATGTCTCTCTCACTATTTTCATCCTCTTTTCAGTCCCGGTTCTTTAATAAAGAACGGGATTAAAAGTTTTGAAACTTTTAGCCCCGGTTGTTTTGTAAAAAACCGGGGTTAAATCTCTCTTCCACTATTTTTAGCGCCCTTTTCATACTTTTAGCCCCGTTTCTTTTTGGATTTTACAAAAACCGGGTTTAAAAGGGAGGGACTGAAAGTAGTTTTTGTAGTAGTGATATATAGTCTATCCAGTGCAATGATCCAATCCAAATCTAAATCTTATAATATATTATAACAATAACAATACGCAATTTTATAAAGATAGAATATTAGAAAAGTAACATATAGAGAATTATATTTTTACATATAAATTAAAAAAAATTGTTTTTCATATAATAATTATAGAATTGATGAATGTGTTAAATTGGATTAAAAAAATAGATACATGCCGGTTTCCAGGGAAGTCACTAGAAGCGAAAGAAGGTATTTAACATTAAGGATAAGAAGAGACAGATATGATTTAACACCTAGCTAGCTAGCTAATTAAAGAGATTAGGTAATCCTTGGCAACCTAAGTTTTGGAAACCAATAGTTTTTGAAGCTTTAATAAATTCTTCTTTTTAGGTTCAATTTGTTTGATAGCACTCATGTTACGAGGTGGACACGTGCTTCTCCTCAAAATCAAACTCATATTTAAACCCTATTTAGTCCAATAATTATTGACACCATTACCAAAATTACATGTTTATTAGTGACCTAATTAGGGGGGACCATTTCTTACTTGGTTCTTCTTGCAACTCCTTTAAGATTTTTATGTATTAATGGTCCTTCAAATTCGAATCAAGCATCTTAAAATAACCAAACTTGTACTTTTCTTTTTTGAAATGACATTTTTATTTACGATTTCCTGTTACTTTTACTGGATTCGTTATTCTTTGATTTCAGTTGACAATTATAAAGTATTTCGTTTATTAAATCTCAACCGTTCATTTAAGTATATCCTCAGCTTTCCTTACTAGTGGTAATATAAGATTAGGTTTAGTGGTGGGTCGACACTTTAACGTCATCACATTATACATAATTTATAAATAAATATATAATAATTAATTAATTCTTGATTATTAAAATACAAATATATATTTATTCTATATATAGTAACATCAGAGACTAATTGATATAAAAGAGCAACGTGTCTATGTTTTAGAGGATCAAGATTT
The DNA here is from genome assembly GCA_947179395.2 of Pulicaria dysenterica. Lineage (NCBI taxonomy): Eukaryota > Viridiplantae > Streptophyta > Magnoliopsida > Asterales > Asteraceae > Pulicaria > Pulicaria dysenterica. The sequence goes on along the minus strand of OX359292.1, from coordinate 68,206,783 downwards.
ACTTAACCAAATTAATATGGTTCACAATATAGGATCTAGAGAAGTGTTAAACTTCACATATCATGATGCTAGTACTAGTAGTGCTAATAATTCTCAACAAGATCATCATCGAGGAGTGATCAACGAGCAAGATCGATTGCTACCGATTGCTAATGTAGGTCGAATCATGAAGCAGATCCTTCCCCCGAATGCTAAAATCTCGAAAGAAGCTAAAGAAACCATGCAAGAAAGTGTGTCTGAATTCATTAGCTTTGTTACCGGGGAAGCATCAGATCATTGTCGCAAAGAGAAGCGAAAGACGGTTAATGGAGATGATATTTGTTGGGCTATGATGAATCTAGGTTTTGATAATTATGGAGAACCATTAAAGAGGTATTTGCATAAGATTAGAGAGCTTGATGGTGAAAGGGGTAATCAAAATAATAATAATAAGGGGGCTGCTAGTAGCAGTAGTAACGAAGATCAGCAAGATCATATTCGTCGTTCGAATTACAGATCTGCAGGTAATAACCAAGTTCCTGGGAGAGATAGTACAACTGTTTCATCATCTCCTAATCTTTTTACATTCACTGTTGTTGACAAAAGAAATAGATTTTGAATAATTTGCTAGGGTTTAACTAATTCATGTTGTTATTACTTTTAACTATGGGTTGGAAAATTAGGGGTTTTAAGATGTGTCATGAATTAAGATAGATTTGAATACTTGTGTGATAGATAATATGATGCCAATTATATTACAGTTATCCAGACCCTGAATAAAGAGTACATGACCGATCGATCAACTTGAAAGTTTTTGTGTTCTTCAATCTCCTAGGTTAATTTTTTGTGTTCGTAGTTTATGTTTAGGGTAAGAAATGGCCCTGAATTGAATAACATAATTCCATCTTAGAGTGTGCCTTTCGATCTGGATCCAAAAGTTTCTGTATCAGATTCCAGCTTCTATATTATATTGAGCTTCTATATATCAACAGTTGATCAGCACATTGAGTGATAATTTTGAAATTTTACTTCAAACTAGTATGAAATATATATGATGTTTTTGTTTTATGTATATATGTTAAGTTTCTATATATATATATATATATATATATATCATTTTCTTGAATGAATTGCATCAATTAAGGTTATAATTAAGCTAGTATTGTGTGTGTAATCATACATATACACACACACACTTCAAAACATGGGATTTTGATAGGATTATGTGCCAAGAACAAGTCAATTTAAGAAATAATGTACCAACTTCAAAATATTATATATCATAATTTGAAATGAACAGAAACTCCTAAAATTGATCATATATATAGAAGAAAATAAAAGTTCTTTCTCATCCAGAAAACCATACAACATATTGTTAAACACTTAAACCTTATGATCAGTGTGAGCTTATATATATCGCGGTGATAACCTTATGTTTTTGTTTTATATATGTATGTATGTTTCTAGATATATACATCGCGCGGTACGTGATCGAGCTTATTAAAATTTAGCAAGCTAATTAAAATGAAGCTAGCTAAGCTAGCTTGAAATCATATGACCATAAGTACGTACGTAATCAACCTTTTAATCAACTAACAAGTGTACGTTAGTATCGATCAGTACAATTAATTAATAAATGTTCAAATGTAAGATTCAAACACCATATAAACATACAGTCATCATTAAAAAGTCAAAATAAACAACATTTCATACATACATACATATATATATATATATATATATATATATATATATATATATATATATATATATATATATATATATATATATATAGCTAAGTGACCCGTGTATCAACACGGGATGATATAAGTCAATTTTAAATTTATATAGTTTTAAAGAGTATTAAGACGTATAGTAAAAATAATTACAAAACATAGATATTAATATAAAATCTCGTAAGAAATGAATAATCATTACAGAATTTTGAAATTCATACATAAGATTATCACTAGATTTTCTTTAAAACCTCTTTATAAACAACATTCATAGTTTTATTATTAAGGTTTCCTTAATCATCGTAAATTAAAACTTTTAACCTCTCTTTACTCTTCACTCAAGAAACTGTCACATATAACTGTCCATGAGTGAAAACGTGTCTTATTAGTATTTCTTAATAATACTCTTTTTAACAAATATAAAGTTACATTACACGTCTAAAAGTTTTAGTATAATATTAATGTGTTTCTCGTGATGGAGCTTTATCCCAATATTATAAAACCATAACTATAATATTATTGTTGATGTTGTTTATAAGCGACCCGTGTATCAACACTGGGATGATATAAGACAATTTTAAATTTATATAATTTTAAAAATATTAACACATTAAAAAATTAGAAAACATATATATATATATATATATATATATATATATATATATATATATATGAATATAAAATCCCGTAAGAAATGATAAACATTACAGAAGTTTGATATACATAAGATTATTATAATACTTTCTGTAAATACTCTTTATAAACAACATTCATGGTTTTATTAGTAATTTAACGCACACACAAACTAAGCTATTTAATTTGAAATGGGCTAATGGCATATCTAACTTGGGTATTTTTCATACTTTTATAATTGTTGCCCCAATTCATTATTTTTTTTAATCTACTGAATGTTGTTTTTTCCTTTTTTGATATCTTAAGATATCAAAGATATCTTTCACAGTTGGTTTGTGAACTCACTACCTCGCATTTACTAAATGAATTGCACACAATATCAACGAAATTTACTAAGGCAGATGAGGAAATTAGAGATAAAAAGGAACAAATTATGAATCTTCAAACACTTATATATAATTTTTGTTTCTTAATCTAGCTTTTAGGTAATTCAATGAATTTCATGAATCAGACAAATGAGATGTGTTAGAATATTGGAATTAAAATGGAGCTTACGAAAGGATCTACTAATTTTTCTTTCTTTCCTGTTTAGTAACATAATTGAGCATTGAAAATTTTATTTTAAAAGTTAAGACGTTATTATAATTGTATTTTTCTCTTTGGCAGTATGCCAACATCTTTTCGAAGGGACACCCGCCACATTGAGATTGATATCCATTTTGTTCGTGATCTGGTTGCTTTAGGTCACATTAGGGTGCTCGATCCATGTTCCTTCCGCCTTGCAGTATGCCGACATCTTTACGAAGGGACACTTGCCTTCATTGTTTAATGATTTTCGTTCCAGTTTGAACATGAAGTCAAAGCTCCCCGATCAAACTGCGTGGGGGGGGGGGGGAGTGTTAGTATATATTATTAATATTGTTCTCATATATTTCATTTAGGCTCTTTCGTGTTCCATGTACTTGTTATAGGCCCGTTTGTATTCAATGTATTAGTATATATTGTAATCTTTGGTCAGGTTTTTCATGGGGAAAGCAATTCCGTGACACTTAATATCCTGTGTAAAAACGTTTATGTTAACTTTGGAGATATCGTTTGTTATGTATGAATTGAAAACGTTGTTTAATATCGTTTGATATGTTGTGTTGTTATATTTGTTGTTGAGTTCTAGAACAACATGGTTTTGTATATATTACCCGCGGAAAAACGGGTGGAAAACGCGAAATACAGCAATTTGCTGTAGAAATTTTTTGAGGTTTTTGCGGCGACAATTCGTGCAAAAAGTCCAAAAATGTCGCCGCAGTAGTCCCACATGTAACTGCAAAATTTCCATGTGTCACCGCAATTAGTATTTATATATAATTTTTATTTTTTAATTAGAATTAACATGTCATCACAAAAGGTCAAATCGTCGCTGCAAACGATAAATAATATATTATTTGTTAACTAGGTTATAAGCCCGCATAAATGCGGGATTCTATTTTAGGTTTTATTGGTTAATATTTCATCTAATTAGACTTAAAAAATAAACTTTATAATTTTAGTATTTGATCAATTACAACTCAAAGATCTGCAAAGATTTAATCAACAAAATATAGTAATTGAAAACAAAACCTCATACGAACATTAAAATTATTGCTGCTTTAAGTGATAATTCAGTGTGTCTAGTTCTAGAAATTCTGGCCTATTAAGTGATGCATAGGTTAGTACTTAAGTTATTAAAATCCTGAGCTATTAGCTCATGGTATCTTCATTTGTTGATAAGAGTCTAAATTTTATACATTCTAATTCGATTGTATTATCTAACTTTGTCAATGAATAGAAAACATATTTACAAACTAATGATGATCAGTTGCCTAAAATATGTTTAGGAACCAATACCAACATCAACAAAATTTAAATATAGCCAGAGAATTTAATAAAAAAACAGTGTGTTCAGGGTTGTTCTTCTTTTCTGTTTTGCCCAGAACGTAGGACACATATATATACACAATAATCAGAAAATAGATAGTTAACTAATTAACCATGTTAACTACAAAAAAAACGAATTTGTTTTAATAAAATAAAAAATTAATTTGGAATTTTCACATGGGCTAAATATCAAGTTTTCATCTTGCTTGACCCAATTGCACTGTTTTGAAAACCGGACCGGACCAGCCGTTTGAACCGGTTCAACCGTGAACCTTGATTAAATCCGGTTCAAAAGTATCGACTAAACCGGGCATCTGTGAACCGGACGGTTTCACTAAAACTGGAATAAAACCATTGAACCGAAGCAACCCGTATCGTACCGGCTTTAGCTAAAGCTTTTTAACTAAAATCAATAAATGATGGAAGACCTAAATATAGGCAATGACATCCTTTGGTTTGTTTCTTAGATATAATGTGGGATCATAAAATATATATATATATATATATATATATATATATATATATATATATGTATATATATATATATATATATATTATGATCCCATATTACTTAGAAGTAATTAGGGTTGCTTCAGTTCAATGGTTTTATTCCGGTTTTAGTGAAACCGTCTGGTTCACAGTTTTAGTGAAACCGTCCGGTACAACCAAAACACTTAATTGAATACCACATCAGATTTTAAGAATCGATAATAGGGCTTAATTGAAGATTTGGAGAAAGAATAAGCATGCCACATGAGATTCAAACATTCTTCATTTAGTTAACTGATTAACCATGTTAACTGTCAAAAAACCGTATTTGTTTTAATAAAATAAAAAATTAATTTGGAATTTTCACATAGGCTAAATATCAAGTTTTCATCTTGCTTGACCCAACTGCACTGTTTTGAAAACCGGACTAAACCAGCTGTTTGAACCGGTTCAACCGTGAACCATGATTAAATCCGGTTCAAAAGTAGCGACTAAACCGGGCAACTGTGAGCCGGGCGGTTTCACTAAAACCGTAATAAAACCGCTGAACCGGAGCAACCCGCATCGTAGCGGCATTTACTAAAGCTTTTTAACTAAAATCAAAAGATGATGGAATACCTATATATAGGCAAGAACATCCTTTGTTTTGTTTCTTAGAAGCAATGTGGGATCATAAAATATATATATATATATAGATATGGAGCTTGACCATGTCACTCATGCAGCTGTAACAACTGGTTCTGAATATATCAAATTATTAAAATCACCAATGCACAAATTTTTTATAACTAAAAATGAATCTTACAACCAAAACTACCCTAATGCAGTCATTGGAGATTGCCTAAGTTGTTGAGCAAGTATTTGTTGCTGATGTTGTGGTAACTGCATAAATCTCTGCCTGTGTTGTTGTGATTGTTGTTGCTGTTGGTGTTCTCGCTTCATATGGTGTCCGAGTGTCGCCAGGAGAAACAGCTACTCTTCCTATCAGTTCTGACCCAAAACCCTATTTTTTCATAATTATTATGTACAACACACTAACACCAACACAAATTAGTGTAACACCCAGATGAATTACTAAAAAAATGATTATATTTATCTAACATGCATCAATGTTCCTTGGTTGTTTACAGCATTTGAAACCATTGGAGGAGTATTTTTCATGTACATTCCTGTAAGCAAAACAGAGTGATAATCTCAGTTTACAACTTGTATAGATCATAAGGCATATGTATACTAAGATAGTAACCATAACCATAATCTCACGCGTTGTGCCAGTTTCTAGTTCTGCAGGTCAAATGAAACACAAAATTGTGTCTTGCTTGGGCATAACAGATAGGGAAGACAAAAAATCACCTTATTTGAAATATTTGCAAATGGTTGTCTATAAAAGTTTGATAAACAACATACCAAGTATAATATTGGACATAGATGCACTGCAACCCATAGGTAATATGAGTGATGGAATCTTGGAAGTCTTCTACAGTTGCCGGTACGTTGCAGGTTGATTCGGTTCAATTGTTTTATTGAAACCAACCGGTTCACAGTTGCCCGGTTTAGTCTCTACTTTTGAACCGGATTTAATCACGGTTCACGGTTGAACCGGTTAACAGCTGGTCCGGTCCGGTTTTCAAAACTATCTATATCTATACTAAATGAAGAATGTTTGAATCCCATGTGGCATTCTTATTCTTCCTCCAAATCTTCAATTAATCTCTATTATTGATTCTTAAAATCTGATGTGACACACAATTAAGTGTTTTAGTTATCCTACATCGCTAGCTTAGGCAGAAGTAGGAGATCTCCATATTCCACATTGCTTCTAAGAAACAAAACAAAGGATGTTCTTGCATATATATACATCTTCCATCATCTTTTGATTTTAGTTAAAAAGTTTTAGTAAAGGCCGCTACGATGCGGGTTGCTCCAGTTCAACGGTTTTATTCCGGTTTTAGTGAAACCGCCCGGCTCACAGTTGCCGGGTTTAGTCGCTACTTTTGAACCGGATTTAATCACGGTTCACGGTTGAACCGGTTCAAACGGCTGGTTCAGTCCGGTTTTCAAAACAGTGTAGTTGGGTCAAGGAAGATGAAAACTTGATATTTAGCCTATGTGAAAATTCCAAATTTTATTAAAACAAATACGGTTTTTTGGCAGTTAACATGGTTAATAAGTTAACTAAATGAAGAATGTTTGAATCTCATGTGGCATGCTTATTCTTTCTCAAATCTTCAATTAAGCCCTATTATCGATTCTTAAAATCTGATGTGGTATTCAATTAGGTATTACTTCTCATATTTTAAACTCTTGCATTATATTATTCATGCTACCATACTAAAATGCTAAAACCACTGATGAAATCTTGTTTAAGTTTCTTACAATAAATAATAAACATAACCAGATGAAATCATGACCAACCTGGTAAAACCCATAATAAGTATTACTCATTTGTCCTGTTATTGATTTGTTATCATTCACATAATACCCATGATATTTGGACCGACGCTAATAGTTACTACATTCAATTGTAAGTATAATGCTCTATGTATATAGTTAAACTTAGTTATGTAGATCGGTAGTTCTAACCCACAAGATGAAGATCACATGAGTGACAATTAGTTCTTTAATCACTTCACTTTGATTCCACCGAATCAAGAAATCGTAACATAGGAGCAGCCCATGCCTCTTACACTAAAAAAACTCAAAAAGCAGTGTTTCTCTTCTTGTTTTGGTGTTCTTCATAACCGGAGCAACCCGCATCGTAGCGGCCTTTACTTAAGCTTTTTAACTAAAATCAAAAGATGATGAAAGACCTATATATAGGCAAGAACATCCTTTGTTTTGTTTCTTAGAAGCAATGTGAGATTATAAAATATATATACATATATATAGATATGGAGATCTTCTACTTTTGCCTAAGCTAGCGATGTGGGACAACTAAAACACCTAATTGAGTGTCACATCAGATTTTCTCAATCACTAAGAGGGCTTAATTGAAGATTTGGAGGAAGATTAACCATGCCACATGGGATTCAATATATATTGTTTTAGTATAGATATAGATTATTAATTGTCGCTACAAAAGATTGTATGTCGCCGCAAAAAGCCCTCCACGTGGCAAGTTTTGGGTCTGTTATTATTAGCCGCTAAAAGTCAAAAGTTTCGTCGCAAATAACTGCTGGGCACAAACTTTTTGCAGTGACCTTTTTGCAACATAACGTTGCCAAAATTAACTTTTTGAGGCGACATGGGTTTTAGTGGCGGCTTTCTTCGCCGCAAAAGGTAGTTTTTTTGTAGTGATTCTTCATTTTTCTACGTATTATCTGATAACAAGTATATTTTATCTCATAAAACGCTTTTTTAACGGATCTTAACTTAGTTTAAGTATTACTCTTTTTAGCCTCCACCGTGTTTGATGAAATGCTCAAGTGAAAAAGAATATAAACTCGGTAACTTTAATGCTCATAGGTAACTATTAATTAAACAATGCTTTGGCTGACAAAGATTCAACTAATTCACCCAACGTAAGTTTGTTAGTGTTGTTGCTTAGACAGTAAGCTAAAAGTAACTTTTAGTCCATTTTATGATTTAATTTAGGTAAGTATATTTAGTTAATTTCTTTCACTTGATGATGCTGCAAATTTGGGTCATCATACATACATTCCGTTTCATTGTAGCAAACACTTATGATCATCCATTTACATTGTTTTTATGGTGTTTGCTCAATATTAAGACTTTTTATTTATTGTGATATACTGCAAACATGGTGCCAAACTGTACATATCCAACAAGTTAAAACATCTAAGCTGTTGGGTTAATCGGCTCGATTGTACCCGATTCACATAATCGTTTGTCAGGCTGGAATTTTAGTTAATAAGAGTTTATTATTAGTTATGTTTTAGTTAAAGTTTATTAATTAGAATTGGAATGTTTTAGTTTGTTTTTTGAATCACGTTTGCATGACTTTGTCATACATGAAATTAGGAGATGTAGAAATCATGGAAGTCAATAGTGTTGGAACGTGAGGCTGGAAATTAGGAAAAAATAGTTAGGTGTTGTTTGTTTATTAAGAGGTTTTCTGTCTGAATTTGAACAATATGTCTAAACATTAAGAGGTGGGCTAGATGTTAAGGCTGGCAATTTGGGTCGGGTTCGTGTTATTGGGTTCGTGTCGTTAGGGTTCGGGTCAGTTTCGTGTCGACCCAATTTCGACCTTTTTATTTTCGTGTCGGGTTCGAGTCGTGTCACTTTTTTTCGTGTCGGGTTCGGGTCGTGTTTCGTGTCAACCCATTTCGGTCTAAAGTTTTTTTTTACTTTCGATTATGGTTTTCGAATACGGGTTTCGGGTACGGTTTTTAATTACGGTTTTCGATTATGGGTTTCAAATAAGGTTTTCGATTACGGTTTTCAAATTCGGTTTTCGAGTACGGTTTTCGTCATAAAAATTTTCGAATTCCTTGTCTATTTCCAATTTTCTCTACTAACTAGTGATTAAAATATCGAATATCAATACAATTAATAGCTTTAATAAAAAAGTGGTAACTAGTGAACAAACCATGAATTAAAATAACCTAAAGGAAATTATCCAATTTCAAAAAGCAAGTCGTTTTTCTTCTTTACCGTTGTATTCTTAGAAGGAATATCGGGTTGGGTGGGTTCCAAAAAGTCTTACCAAGTTGACAAACGTCAAAGTACCAAAAATCCAAAACAATATAGTTGAAATAACAAATAGCAAAATGAAGTAATATTGTTTAGATTTAAATCTTTTATTGCTTATTTAAGTTTTTAGCTTTTCAAGGTTTTGTACTTTTGTTTATTGAATTTTATTGCCTAAGATGTCATTCACTCATTTGAATTCACAATCTACTTTTTGAAATTTTAATTTTAAGTATTAAAGAAATTTTTATACTTTTTAGTTTTATCCTTATATAGGTCACTTCGGGTTGTCGGGTTGACCCTAACCCAACCCATTTATTTTCGTGTCAACTTCGTGTCGACCTAGTTTTGACCCATTTCGGGTTCGTGTCGGGTTCGTGTCACTTTTTTCGTGTCAGGTTCGGGTCGTGTTTCGTGTCGGGTCAGGAATTGCCAGCCTTACTAGATGTCTCAATGCTTATTCAGATTATGTTGTTTGTTTTTTAGAAATATTTGAATGCTTGTAATTATCTGTATTATGAGATTTTATATCCAGTTGTTGCATTTTGTTAATAAATTTAAATTTTGTAACTATTAAATAAGATATTGTAATAATAAATATCAAACCAAAATATATAGTAAATTAAAACAAAAATATCTACTACAAAGTGCAATAGTAGCTACAAGAACTATCTAAGTTCAAACTGCATTTTGCATTAATTATGTTGCAATGTCATCTCGTAAATTATTCATATATTGTTGATCTGCTACACTCCCATCTGTAGTTGAATCTATTCATCATCATCTTCGTGATCATGTTGTACGTTATCATTTTTATTTACATTTGTTTGATCATATTGAGAGAAAAACTCATCATTAACACCTTATTTTCGTATAAAATTATAAATGACAAAACATGCAATTGTAATGTCTCGTTGTGTAAGGGAGCCATTCACAACAATATAGAAAAACGTGCTTTCAAGACTCCAAATGCACATTCAGTAAAATTTTTGAGTTTTCCATGGTCGTGATTGAATTTCTCTCTATTATTTATCAATAGAAGATAATGTTTCGGGGTGCAAGTGACCGACGTTTGCACAACTATTATCATATAACGCCGCGCAAAGCTCGGAGTAAGGCAGTGGAGTAGTTCTCAATGATTTGGCACCACCATAGACCTACATCAAAATTGAGAAGGACATATATATATATATATATATATATATATATATATATATATATATATATATATATATATATATATATATATATATATATATCAATTAATTAGCAATTATTGTTGGACTTTTTTTTGTTGACTTTTGATGAAATCCTATGGCTAAGATTCACTCTTACACATCTTACTTAGATTTACCTCTTACAATAACCATACCCTATATATATATATATATATCGGAAGGTTCAAATTAGAATGAGAAATTAAATGAGAATGAGAGACTCAATCTCAGCCGTTTATTTTGTAAATGGAATTCATGGATTGAGAGCGCGGGGGATAAAGTGTGACAGAGCGCATGTGAGGAGTTCATGGGTGAGCAATGACATTGAAAGAGGGGGAATTGGACAATTGAGATTGAGTCTCCATTCTCATTTAATTTAAGGTTCTCATTTGAATCTTCCACTATATATATATATATATATATATATATATATATATATCTTTTTCACAATTTCATTAGAAAGTTAATTTAAATGTGCTAGATGACACACCTTTAGGAAGTCTTTCCATTATTCATCCGTCATGTTATAAGTATTTGTTTGTGAATCATAAATATATTTAGTTTTTCTTCGCAAATAAGACCAGATATATAGATTTTATATAATCATATTTATTTTTCAGTTGTTTTTTTGTTGGCCTTTATCTGAAAGGTTTCCTCAAACTTCTTTTCCAATACCGCCCACTACTCAAAACGTAGGCTACCTCCTCTCTTACCTACACTATTTACTTCTTCGATGCATATTTCAGAAAAAAAAATTGTTTGATCATTTGTAAGTTGTATTCGCTAATTATTTTTTTTGTCATGCCTATATCATATACCGAAAGCATACCAATTACATAATATAAGAATCAAGTAATAGTATAAAACCATGCATATTAACAATGATAAGAAAATAAAATTTGGATCGTAAGATGTTAAAACCTTATATCGGAGTAGTATATATGTGTTGATAAGAAAAAGAAATCAAAACTCCACTCCAAATAATACCACATATTACACATCATCATATACATGATAAAAGATTAGAAAAATAACCTTAAACAAGAAAGCAAGATATCAAATTCATATCATAAGCATGATAAGTTATGTAGATATGCATCCTTCACTTCAGACACAACAAAATGCAAATAACAAAGTTCAAGTAGATTTGTGATGACATAAATTTGGTAGTAATGGAAGATATGGATCAAGGAGTTTTGTTTTGAAAATAGCAGCGAGGTGGAAGCATATAACAATCAATTGGAAATAGTTTAATTATATATTGCAGGAGAATATATATATATATATATATATATATATATATATATATATATATATATATATATATATATATATATATATATGTGTGTGTGTGTGTGTGTGTGTGTGTGTGTGTGTGTGTGTGTATTGTAACTCCGTATTTTCTAACACAACTTTGGAATACGCGGAAGCTAAAACACATTACTAATATAATATAATAATGAAAATACAACTTTAACTTGTTTGATTTACAAAATACATTTACAGTGTTACTCAAAACAGGCTCTTTACAAAAACAACTAGATATCAGAGTTATGATCAGTCCATATATCCAGCTTTACTCCTATCATCCACATACCAGGAATATCCTGTAAAAGAGTTCAACAGTGGGGGATTAGCACAAAGCTAAGTGAGAGAATAGATATCACAAACATACAAGGCATAAAACCCAAACAAACAATGCTCAAACAAACAAGAGAACCGGCGGTCTTGCGGGACCTTCAACCAAATGCCGGTCAAAGCAAAGGTTTACCGATAGCCTAGTTACAACAGACAATAATAATAACACTTCTTGATTACAACAAATGCTTATCAAGACCATTACTAATACTGTATATCTCTAAACATAGGCCCAGCTGAATAACAACCGCCAAGCTGATCTCACAACAACATGTATATATACAGTAACAAGAGCAATCAATCAAGTGATATATCTTATACATTCAAGATATATATCCATTCACCGATATCTTCAAAAGTTCAGGCAACTCAGTCTATTCTCAACTACTGAGTCTTGTCTCCACCTGAACAAACAACTAATAGTCAGTATTTGCTTAATCAACACAAAGCACAATACTATATTCAAACACATACGTACATATAATCACAAGTACATATCAACTTATGTATATTCAAACAATATGCAGTAATTCACTATTACCCTTTACAATCTGTAATTCTGTGAATTCATCCATCTCCTTAGCTTAGGCAATTCATACCTTCCTTTCATAAGCCAAGGTTACAAGTTCATGTTTATCTTTAAATGCTCAAAGAGTTGATCTTTCATATCATAACACACAAATTCCGAGCATAAATATTGTTGGAATTCCGATTGTTTTCAATTCCGATAAGATCAAATCCGATAGGGTCAAATCCTATAAAACATGAAATCCGATAAACCAATTCCGAGCAAAGGCAAATCCGAGTAAAGGAAGTTCCGATATAATCGGATTCCGATACAATGCACAATCCGACAAAAGTCAATACCGATCACTTTAATCCCGAGAAACTAAGATCCCGAGAAAATGTCACATATCGAGTAAATGAAATTCCGAGAATTTAGCAAATACCAAATAAAATGTTAAGGCATAGTTCATATACCGAGTAATTGTCCAATACCGAGAAAAGTATACAATCCGACATAATTAGGAATCCAATAGAATCCATAAATCCGATAAAAGGATAATCATCAAATCCGATAATTCTTCTCGGTTTTACATCAATTCCGACAAAAGCTAAGGCAAACAGTCAAGTTCTCTCGGATTCCTATCAATTCCGATACTTTTAGTCGGATTTCACAAATTCCAAGCCATTCAAACTCAAAATCCGACTGATTCATACTTAAGAAATCCGAGACATTCAAAAATCATTCTAACTTCGATTTTTAATCTGATTTTAAGCATGCAACCTCATCTAAGTTTCCAGAACTGAATTTTAAACATTAATTGATCATATAAACATCAATTACTAACAAACATACAACATAGATCAACAATTCATCATGCAAGAACATTCAATCGGATTTCACATAAATTTCATATAAATCCGAAATTAATCAACAATTAACATATTGTTTCAGCAATCTAACCTCTTAGATGTTGCTCAACACTTCGGTTAATGGTTTGCACAACCAATATCAACAAAATCCAATTCTTTCTTCTTTCTTTCTTTGTTCTCGGCCGTAGGTACACAACACACACAACACTTTATCAATTTTGCATGTAATGAGATCAAGGTGGCAACTTGGTGGTGTTTGGTGTAATTAGGTGTCAAAACCGACACCTCATGGTTCCACTCACCCATAAATCATTTAATTAACTATTTATCACAATTTAATTCAATTAATTAAACACATAAATCAAATAATCAACTAATTAATTAAAGTAATTCAACTTAATTACCTTAATCCTATTAGGCCTGTAAGGAGGGTGTTACAAATCTTCCCCTCTTAAGAAGATTCCGTCCTCGGAACCTGATCACGCTCAAACAGGGCTGGGTATCGACTCTTCATATCTTCTTCAGTCTCCCAAGTCAAGTCAGAACCCAAGCTGTGCTTCCACTTTACCAACACCATTGGTATCTGTTTATTTCTCAGTTTTGTTACCTTACGATCCAGTAACTCAACAGGTTCCTCAATCAACCTCTTATTGGAATCTACACGAAGATCTTGTATTGGAAACACCTTAGTCTGATCTTCTACATTACACTTTCTCAGATAACAAACATTGAACGTGTCATGAATACCTGCAAATTCATCGGGAAGATCCAAAACAACCGTCTGATCATTCATTACTTTCTGAATTCTGAACGGATCAATATATCGAGGAGCTAACTTTCCACGTTTCCCAAAACGTATCACGCCCTTCCATGGAGAAACTTTTAAGTAAACTCGTTCACCCTCAACAAAAGTCACTGGTCGACGTCGCGGATCTGCATACATATTTTGTCGATCCCTTGCAGCTTTCAACTTTTCCCGAGCCACTGCAACTTTATCTGCTGTGATTTGAACAATATCTGGTCCAGCAAACTGTTTCTCTTCTGCCTCTAACCAACAAGTAGGAGTTCTGCACGGTCGCCCATATAACATCTCATACGGCGGCATTCCGATACTGGAGTGATAAGAATTGCTGTAAGCAAACTCAACCAATGGTAGATGCGAATCCCAAGAACCTCCAAACTCTAACGCACATGCCCGAAGCATATCTTCTAAGGTCTGAATTGTTCTCTCTGATTGGCCATCTGTCTGCGGATGGTAAGTTGTACTCAAATTAACTCTCGATCCCAACTCTTGCTGTAGTTTGTTCCAGAAATTTGACACAAACCTCGAATCCCTATCTGACACAATAGATAAAGGAACTCCATGTCTAGATACAATCTCATCTATATACAGTTTGGCTAACTTACTTAAATTTGCAGTCTCAGCCGTAGCTAGAAAGTGTGCACTCTTGGTTAATCTATCAACAATAACCCATATCATATCGTTTCCCTTCTGAGTCCTCGGAAGTTTAGTTACAAAATCCATCGTAATGTGATCCCACTTCCATTCAGGTATTGCTAACTATCTCAAAGATCCATACGGCTTCTGGTGTTCAGCTTTCACTTGTGCACATATATGACATGACTCCACAAATCGTGCAACATCTAACTTCATAGTAGGCCACCAATAAAAAGTCTTCACACTTTGATACATCTTAGTGCTACCAGGATGAACAGTCATTCTGGACTTATGTGCTTCAGTCAAGATCAATTCCTGCAAATTACCAAACTTTGGCACCCAAACACGATTCTGATACATCTTCAACCCACGCGAATCAGTTGTTAACTCATGCTGTCTTTTAACCATCAACTCATCTTTCAAGTTTTCTGCCTTCAGTGCTTCCAATTGTGCAGCCATCAACTGATCGATCAAATCTGATTTGATCTCTAACCGCATAAACTTTACTGAATCTGCAGAACCTTTCCTGGTAAGTGCATCAGCAACCACGTTAGCTTTTCCCGGATGATACTGAATGTCACAGTCATAATCTTTTATCAACTCTAACCATCGGCGCTGTCTCATATTCAGTTCTTTCTGAGTGAACACATACTGCAGACTCTTGTGATCAGTGCAAATTGTACACTTTGTACCATACAGGTAATGTCTCCACAACTTCAGAGCAAACACCACTGCTGCTAACTCCAAATCATAGTTGGATAGTTCTTTTCGTTGGGTTTCAACTGTCTGGATGCATAAGCTATAACTTTACCCCTCTGCATCAGTACACATCCTAACCCAGCATGTGAAGCATCACAATAAACCACAAAATCTTCAGATCCTTCAGGCAACACAAGAACAGGAGCCTGACACAGAAGTTGCTTCAAAGTCTGAAAAGCATTCTCCTGAGCCTCACTCCATTGAAACTAAACATCCTTTCTGGTTAGTTTAGTCAACGGACCAGCAAGCTTCGAAAAGTCTTTAATAAAACGCCTGTAATAACCTGCTAATCCAAGAAAACTTTTGATCTCTGTCGGTGTCTTAGGAGCATCCCAATTCATTACAGCTTCTATCTTTGACGGATCCACCTTAACACCGTATTCACAAATCACATGACCCAGAAACTTGACTTCACGCAACCATAACTCACACTTGGACAATTTGGCATACAGCTTGTGTTGTTTTAGAGTCTCTAAAACTTGTCGCAAATGCTGATCATGCTCATCTTCTGTTTTAGAATACACAAGGATATCATCAATAAACACGATGACGAACTTATCCAGGAATGGTAGACACACCCGATTCATCAGATCCATAAACACTGCAGGAGCGTTAGTCAAACCGAACGGCATAACGAGAAACTCATAGTGACCATATCGTGTACGAAAAGCTGTCTTCGGTATATCCTCTTCGGCCACCCTAACCTTGTAACATCCCAAAGTTTGAAAGTTTCTTAATTGAAGTTAAGGGGTTAGTTTGTCAAATTTTGAAAGATGATAAGTTCAGGGGTTGTTCTTGCCATTTAAGAAAGTTGAGATTTATATGAAGCATTTATTTGACTCATTTGGAGTCAAACTACTAGGAACTTACATACACACATACGACACACACACTTGATTCACATGTTGCTGTTTTCAAGTTCAAAAGTGAAGATTAACATCTAGAATTTGATCAGATAGAGATTCAATAGCAAGAGGTATGAAGTTCATTTTGATTTGGTTAAGTTTTAGGTCAAGAAATGGATTCATATGTTGAATCCTTGAGTTTTGTGTTAGTCTTTGATTTAGTTGTTGTTTGTTGATCCAAAAGGTTGTAGTATGTGTTTAAGATTGTTGTTTGGTCAGAAATCAAGTTTTGAATCGTTGATAGAGGGTAAAACCTCGAAACCCAGCTGTTGTTCGAACAGAGCAGATGAGTCTGCTGTACCGACTGTCCCTACGGCCGTAGGGATTATTCCCTACGAGAGTAGGAACATGTTTTAAGGTTTTTAGCTGTTTTGGTCCCTACGGTCGTAGGGAATATTCCCTACGGGGGTAGGAACATGTTTTAAGGTTTTGAGCTGTTTTGGTTCCTACGGCCGTAGGAAAGGTTCACTACGGCCGTAGGAAGGTGTTTTTAGGTTTTTGGTGATTTTGACTCCTGCGGGCGTAGGGTTTTTCCTCTGCGGCCGTAGGAGGTAGTTTTCAGTTAAACTTTTTCTAGTGAAACAGATTCTTTGCAGCAATACTTAGAAGTTAATGAGGTACTTGTTTATTGCTTGTAGGCAATAAGAGACTGCTACCTTTGTCATAAAAGTATATGTTTTAACTGCTGCTAAGGTGAGTGTACTTACCTTTAATCAGATTAGCGTATGTATATGCTTTAAGTGATTAGTATATCAATTGTATGCTTGATATGTGATTGATTATGTGAGATTCAGTAATGCTATGTTGTGGTATTTAGTATGATCTACATACATATATGCACATGGTGAATAGTATGATATCAGTGTTATGATATGTTTATGTTATGAGTTGAGATTATTGTTTCAAGGTATAATAGAACTCATATATATTTTCAGTACAGAGATAGGGGTATATTGAGATCCTTATACCCAAACAGAGTGTCAGGGATTTGATTACGCGCGAGGTGTGATCATACCCTGGACCAGATAATAGTTTGAATAGTTTTGCAGGTGGTCAGCTTAGATGTGAGACATCCCCAGAAGAGTTACTCATGTTATAAGTGTTTATCTGTTCAGTTTGTATGCTCACTAAGCGAAAGCTTACGTTTTAGTATGTTGTGCGTGCAGGTAACCAGTTTCCAGCAAGGGTAAGGCCCCAGTGCTTTGCAGAGTTGGATAGCTCCAAGCTTTTGAAAAGAGTACTTTTAACACTACTTTTCATTAAGTTGTTAGCATTAAAGTAATGTAAGATTGATTTCCGCAAACTCTGATGTTTTAGAATGCTAATCAAAAGCAAACGAATTTTTAAAGCTATTTTAGAAAAGTGGTGTTACAACTTGGTATCAGAGCCAAGGTTTAAGGGATTTGGGCACACACGAGTGTGATGTCTGAACTTAAACCGTGGTTTTGAGATTAAGAGGAGCTATCCCTGGGGCAGTAGCCTTGGTGAGCATACGGTTAGTAGAAGTTTATGATTTGTTATCAGTTTTACAGATTGAGCATGAGTATCAATGTTTTGCATATGTAATAGTTATGTGAACAAGTACTAAATGACATTATGTGTATATGATATCAGAGAAAAGAAGAATGTTTAACAGATATAAACAGTTATGCCATATACGTGACCTAAGCTTGTGAATCGAGGTATTCCGTGACGGTATTAAGAACAATTATGTATAATATGTTCCTCACAACGCCTGGCCAGTGTATGTGAAGAACATGTGATATGCAATTGAGCTTAAGATTGCCATGTCAGTACCTTGTGAATCAAGTGAGGGGTGATACGTGATAGTACAACATGTGTGAATCAGACAAGAACAGAAAATGAGATAAATGTAGTATTAATAATATTACATACCTTATTATGAGAAACAGAGAAAGTTGTTAAGGTAGTATATTTGAAGATATTTGATCATGGGTACATAGCAGGTGGTTAGAATTGATACGAGTTAGATAAAGTAGCCTGAGGCTAGTATACTTCAGAAGATCAGAATTACCTACAGATGCAATCCTTATTTTTTAAACCAATAGACCTATAAGTAAACCCTTTAGAGGGAGTTGTTACAGATGGATTGCAAGATCTTGAGACCAGTTTAGTAAAGTAGATAGCAGTGATAAAGTAGAGCAAAGTCCTATAAGCAACGTTTTAGATATTATCAACCAAGAGGTTGAGTATGTTTCAGAAGGAAATAAAGTTTTGTTGTCGCAATATGTGGATACAACAATATGGGTTACGGTTAAAGCATTAGTAAGAGTTAAAGCTAAGAAAGAACCTGTTGTAGGGATAGACGTATAAAGATTGTACAGCATGTGAATTACCTCGTTAGAGGGAAGATTTTAGATCCAGTTGTGAGTAGTGATGATTAATAGAGATGGAATGAGATTTTTCGTATTAGGGGGTGTCTGTCAGGGAGAAAGCTAGGTACGCGTTGAGTTTGCTATGTGAGATAGTGAAATACTCGTGGACCATGTTATTGTACAGAAATCAGATTAGCGTATGTGTATGCTTTAAGTGATTAGTATATCAATTGTATGCTTGATATGTGATTGATTATGTGAGATTCAGTAACGCTATGTTGTGGTATTTAGTATGATCTACATACATATATGCACAAGGTGAATAGTATGATATCAGTGTTATGATATGTTTATGTTATGAGTTGAGATTATTGTTTCAAGTTATAATAGAACTCAGATATATTTTCAGTACAGAGATAGGAGTATATTGAGATCCTTATACCCAAACAGAGTGTCAGGGATTTGATTACGCGCGAGGTGTGATCATACCCTGGACCAGATAATAGTTTGAATAGTTTTGCAGGTGGTCAGCTTAGATGTGAGACATCCCCAGAAGAGTTACTCATGTTATAAGTGTTTATCTGTTCAGTTTGTATGCTCACTAAGCGAAAGCTTACGTTTTAGTATGTTGTGCATGCAGGTAACCAGTTTCCAGCAAGGGTAAGGCCCCAGTGCTTTGCAGAGTTGGATAGCTCCAAGCTTTTGAAAAGAGTACTTTTAATACTACTTTTCATTAAGTTGTTAGCATTAAAGTAATGTAAGATTGATTTCCGCAAACTCTGATGTTTTAGAATGCTAATCAAAAGCAAACGAATTTTTAAAGCTATTTTAGAAAAGTGGTGTTACAAACCTGATGGTATCCCGACCTTAAATCAATCTTCGAGAAGTACGAAGCTCCCTGAAGTTGATCAAACAAATCATCTATTCTTGGCAACGGATACTTGTTCTTGACAGTCCTCTTATTCAAATCTCTGTAATCTATACACATACGCAAAGTCCCGTCTTTCTTTTTCACAAACAACACCGGTGCACCCCCAAGGCGAAGAGCTTGGACGAATAAACCCCTTGTCTAATAGTTCTTGTATCTGTGTCATCATCTCTCTGATCTCTGAAGGAGCTAATCGG
Source organism: Pulicaria dysenterica (assembly GCA_947179395.2). Lineage (NCBI taxonomy): Eukaryota > Viridiplantae > Streptophyta > Magnoliopsida > Asterales > Asteraceae > Pulicaria > Pulicaria dysenterica. The sequence continues at coordinate 68,186,587 of OX359292.1, read as the reverse complement.
TAAGGAGCTTTCGCAATAGGTGTACTACCAGGTATCAGATCAATCTTATACTCGACATCACGCACTAGTGGCAATCCTGGCAAATCGTCTGGAAATACCTCCGGATACTCCGAAACCACACGAACATCGGTAACAGGCCGCTTTTCTTTCTTCACATCAATAGCATAGGCTAGAAAGGACGCACACCCTTTAGCTAAAGATTTTCTAGCCTTCATGTACGAGATAATCAGAAGAGAAGATGGAGATCTATCCCCACGAGCCACGACATGCGACCCGTCAGCCAGAGGAATAGTTATCAGTTTCTTATGACATTGGATACTAGCCCTATGGTGACTCAACCAGTCCATACCTAATACTAAATCAAATTCAGGTATAGGCATCACCAAACAGTCTACAGGGAAACTAGTACCATCAATACTAATCTGAACTCCAGTCACAGAAGTTGTCACATGTACTACATTACCATCAGCTACTTCTACCTCTAAAGGAGTAGTGTTCACAGAAGCAGGTAATTTCAATTTATCACACAAAGTCATAGATATAAACGATCTATTTGCACCAGAGTCAAACAAAATAGGTGCAGGCATAGAGTTAACTATGAACATACCGGTTATCACATCATCACTTCCAGTAGCTTCCTTGGCAGTCATCTTGAAAGCCCTACCCTCAGCAGAAGGTACAGCCTTCCTCTTCTGACCTGCAGAAGACGATCCCCCAGTGTTACTTACCCCTGCCCCAGTCCCCGTGGTCTTCAACTTAGGACATGCAGCAGCCCGGTGCCCCTCTTCTTTGCAGTTCCAGCAAACAAACGTGTTGAACTTACATGCACCGATGTCATGACCTGTCTCACCACACCTCAAACATCTCCGTGTTTGCGGCGTGCACTATCCGTTGTGACGAGATTTGCAACTATGGCACCACGGTTTATTCTGTGAAGATCCTGATCCCTTGGACCTCTGATCTGACTTACCCTGATAGCTCTGTCCCTTACTCTTGCTTTGATTTCCACTGGAACCTCCACCAAACTTGCTGAATGACCCTCTGTTCATCTTCTCCCAATCTTTAGCATCATACTCTGCAGATCTTGCTAATGTGAATGCCTGAACAAGTGATCTCGCCAGACGAGTGTTACCCCGATATTCTGGTAACAAAGCTTTCACAAAGTGTTGAACCTGAGAATGTTCATCGGGCACCTACTGTCTTGCAAATCTGAGAGTCACTTGAAGCTTATTGATCAACTCATCCACAGACATATTACTTGTCTGTGCCAAATCTAAGAACTCTCGCTGAATCTTGGCCATATCAAATGCATTACAAAATTGCTCACAGAACTTATCCTGGAATTGTTCCCAGGTAATGGCATTTACAACATCTCGTGGCAGATGTGTAGTCAGAGAATCCCACCACGTCAAGGCTTGATCTTTCAACCATGTCGTTGCAAACTTGACCCACTCAACTTTCTCACAGTTGCAGGCTTCCAAAGCCTTCACAGTCTCTTTCAACCAATTTGGGGTAACATTCTGGTTTGAGCTTCCCGAATACTCAGGTGCTCCACACGCCACAAAATCTTTAAATTGGCATTTGTTCCTAGCTTCTTGTTGAGGAAACCAAGGTATAAAGAAGTTTTGCGGTGATATCTGGTTTTGGGTAGACATTCCTTGTGGTATAGGGATAAAAGGAAACGATCCGTAAGGAGTTGACACCGTACTCACAGGAGCTGTAGTATAAACTGGTGGTGGTATCGGTTGAGTAACGGAAGCTGTTACTGGAGGCATCTGAACCGAGGTGGTTGGTTGGGAAGACTGGGTTTGGTTTAACTGTTGCTCCAGTTCAAGAATCCGATCCCTCTGATTCTGCAAAGTATCTTCCAGCTGTAACACATAATCTTGATTATCTGACTCCCCATTATGAGAAGTACCCGCTCTGTGTTGCTCATTCGCAGCAGTAGATGAAACATTGTTATGCTGTCTTCTAAGGGACTGTGGGGTAAATACTGGGATCTCGTTGTTATCAGCCATAATCTGTTCTACACAACATCTCACCAGTTGTCAGATTATAATCTGTTAGTACCATATCATATTCTCAACAGCTATCTTACTAATTACCCACCCTGGAAATATTGGACTGATCAGAGTCTCGGTTCGAGTATTGCACAACTCAACAATGCAAATCCTCAAACCAGGGCTCTGATACCATTAGTTGTAACACCGTATTTTCTAACACAACTTTGGAATACGCGCGGAAGCTAAAACACATTACTAATATAATATAATAATGAAAATACAACTTTAACTTGTTTGATTTACAAAATACATTTACAGTGTTACTCAAAACAGGCTCTTTATAAAAACAACTAGATATCAGAGTTATGATCAGTCCATATATCCAGCTTTACTCCTATCATCCACATACCAGGAATATCCTGTAAAAGAGTTCAACAGTGGGGGATTAGCACAAAGCTAAGTGAGAGAATAGATATCACAAACATACAAGGCATAAAGCCCAAACAAACAATGCTCAAACAAACAAGAGAACCGGCGGTCTTGCGGGACCTTCAACAAAATGCCGGCCAAAGCAAAGGTTTACCGATAGCCTAGTTACAACAGACAATAATAATAGCACTTCTTGATTACAACAAATGCTTATCAAGACCATTACTAATACTGTATATCTCTAAACATAGGCCCAGCTGAATAACAACCGCCAAGCTGATCTCACAACAACATGTATATATACAGTAACAAGAGCAATCAATCAGGTGATATATCTTATACATTCAAGATATATATCCACTCACCGATATCTTCAAAAGTTCAGGCAACTCAGTATATTCTCAACTACTGAGTCTTGTCTCCACCTGAACAAACAACTAATAGTCAGTATTTGCTTAATCAACACAAAGCACAATACTATATTCAAACACATACATACATATAATCACAAGTACATATCAACTTATGTATATTCAAACAATACGTAGTAATTCACTATTACCCTTTACAATCTGTAATTCTGTGAATTCATCCATCTCCTTAGCTTAGGCAATTCATACATTCCTTTCATAAGCCAAGGTTACAAGTTCATGTTTATCTTTAAATCTTCAAAGAGTTGATCTTTCATATCATAACACACAAATTCTGAGCATTAGTATTGTTGGAATTCCGATTGTTTTCAATTCCGATAAGATCAAATCTGATAGGGCCAAATCCGATAAAACATGAAATCCGATAAACCAATTCCGAGCAAAGGCAAATCCGAGTAAAGGAAATTCCGATATAATCGGATTCCGATACAATGCACAATCCGACAAAAGTCAATACCGATCACTTTAATCCCGAGAAACTAAGATCCCAAGAAAATGTCACATACCGAGTAAATGAAATTCCGAGAATTTAGCAAATACCGAATAAAATGTTAAGGCATAGTTCATATACCGAGTAATTGTCCAATACCGAGAAAAGTATACAATCCGACATAATTAGGAATCCGATAGAATCCATAAATCCGATAAAAGGATAATCATCAAATCCGATAATTCTTCTCGGTTTTACATCAATTCCGACAAAAGCTAAGGCAAACAGTCCAGTTCTCTCGGATTCCTATCAAATCCGATACTTTTAGTCGGATTTCACAAATTCCGAGCCATTCAAACTCAAAATCCGACTGATTCATACTTAAGAAATCCGAGACATTCAAAAATCATTCTAACTTCGATTTTTAATCTGATTTTAAGCATGCAACCTCATCTAAGTTTCCAGAACTGAATTCTAAACATGAATTGATCATATAAACATCAATTACTAACAAACATACAACATAGATCAACAATTCATCATGCAAGAACATTCAATTGGATTTCACATAAATTTCATATAAATCCGAAATTAATCAACAATTAACATATTGTTTCAGTAATCTAACCTCTTAGATGATGCTAAACACTTCGGTTAATGGTTTGCACAACCAATATCAACAAAATCTAATTCTTTCTTCTTTCTTTCTTTGTTCTCGGCCGTAGGTACACAACACACACACAACACTTTATCAATTTTGCATGTAATGAGATCAAGGTGGTAACTTGGTGGTGTTTTGGTGTAATTAGGTGTTAGAACCGACACCTCATGGTTCCACTCACCCATAAATCATTTAATTAACTATTTATCACAATTTAATAAAAATTTAATTAATTAAACATATAAATCAAATAATCAACTAATTAATTAAAGTAATTCAACTTAATTACCTTAATCCTACTAGGCCGGTAAGGAGGGTGTTACATATATATATATATATATATATATATATATATATATATATATATATATATATATATATAAGACTTAAAAATTTTCTTAAAATAACTATGAAATTGAGACTTAATCAACCAATCACAACCTCCGGTTTAAAAATTATTCAATTTTAAAAACAATTTAAAAAGATTCGTTAATTAAACTTCATTTTAAATCAACGGGGAGGGTGTTAAATGAAAATTGTGAGAGGGTTTTATAAAAATGTGAGAGATTTTTAAGAATCTGTGAGGGGTTTCTTAAAAATTATATATTAATGTAATTAATTATAAGGTTTTTATAAATTGTGTTTAGTAACTTGTGATATATTTGTTTGGAAAAAAATAATTACATGTCTACGACCGTCTTATTTTTATCTAGGTTTTGTTATAAATTTTATTGTAATCTGACACTTTTGTAAAATTAGTATAATCTTAATTTTTAGTTATATTTAGATAGTAGTGGGTAAGTAATGTTTTGTTTAGCTAAATGATTTTTTTTGGATTACGGTGATGAACTAAGTGGTAAACTTGAAAGTGTTTGGTTATTGATTTTAAAGCATTTTAAATCTTATTAGAAAAATGTATGAAATATTTTATAAAATATGGTTTAAAATAAAATGTATTGTTAAAAGATGATATATTATATATTTAAAAATATAAATTCAGAGATATAAAGATAGATGTTCTTAATGGTCCTAAAACTATATTATGAGTGTAGGTAGTTAGCTAAAGGTAACACTAAAATACAAGTGTTAATTTTTTATACACAAAACAGGAAACCATTTTAGAAAGAACATTGGTAAAATTACATATATTCCTAAAATGATAATGATTCTATCAGACACAAAACTTTCGATTAAGTTTCAAAGAATGCAATTTCCTCTGATGTATTGTATTGCTATGACGATTAACAAAAGTCAATGACAGTCAGTTTTAGAAGTTGGCTTATTACTCAGGAAACTTGTGTTTACACATGATCAATTGTATGTTGTTGTTTCATTTGTTAGAAGTAAAGTAAGATTACAAGTTTTGCTTTATGACAATAGTGGTAATGTTACAAACAAAACAAAAAATGTAGTCTACAAAGAAGTGCTTCAAAAAATTTAGTTATTTTTTTTATTAAAAATTCCAACATATATAAGTTTTCGGTGATATTTCATTTATTGCATTATTTTTATTTAAAAATGTTAATATATCAAATATACTTCTAAAATACTCGTGAATGCACGGGTCAATAAACTAGTAATTAACAATCAAGTTTACGTAAAATAAAAAATCGAGAATAATTTGCAATCGGAAGTGATTGTGTACGTGCCTCTTTGCAATTGGAAGTAAATGTTACGTACCTTTATTTCAACCGTTAACGATCGGGAGAAGAAGGGGGCGGCTGTTTACTTGGGAGTAATTGAGCGATAGGTATGTATTAGGTTAAGAGGTATCAAGAGATAGTTAAGCCTCTTATATATTAAAAGACACTAGCAGTGTACCCGCGCAATGCTGCGATGGTAAATAGTTTCTGTTTTACAACATGTCGTTTTCAAGGATGTAACGTGTAATTCAATGATACGAATTTTTTTAGCAACATGTCCATTTTTTCTTCAATTTTTCTTATATTTGAATCAACTATTTTATTAATTTTAAAAATAAATTCTTAAAAACATCATAAATTAAAAAGATTTATATTTATGAAATAAGAGGAGAAAATTTAATAAGATTTTGAAAATTATATTGATGTGAGTGGATAATTGTGTTTGTGTAAGAGAGTGTGTTAATGGGAGAATATATTTTAAATAAACAAAAAGTTAAAATTTATTAAACGAGAGAAATGGTTAAAAATTGAGTCGATGAGATTAATTTAAATAAAAAGAAGGGTGGAGATTAGAGATTGACATAATTTTAAAAAAATCTTAAAAGTTGAAAAGAGAGAGAGTGTTAAATGGTTTATATAGTAGTATAGATTAAGATGATTTAAGATCTTATTAGAAAAAAAACAAACATCAATTATATCTTAAAAGGTCTTAACCATTTAGATTAAGATGCATTAAGAGACTTTTTTTAAAAACAAACAAGGCCTTAGTCTCTTAAATTTTATCTATAAATTGTATTTGCGTTTCTCATTTTGACTGAGAGAATATTGCATCGATCAAGTTTCTTGCTCATTTCCTTCTTTCTTCTAAGTTCACTAGCTTGTAATTTTTTTTCTTTTTGAGACTTCAGGCATGTTTTCCAACATTTGGTATCAGAGGCTAGGGTTCGTGAAGAATAGAAGGACGGTTTGAGAGTCGGTTTTGGGAAAAGGTGAAGCCCTTCCTTGCAGGGCAGATGCAGCGAGTAACGGGTTTCTTTTTTGAAGGGCTGTGATGTTATGATCACAGGTTGAATCTTGAAAGCAGGGTACCTCATTGATCAGCTTGTTTGCGTGATTAACCGAAGGCAAGGAAAAGACGAGTGGAAGGAAGCTTTGAGTTCGGTTCGTGTTGCGGGTGATGGTAGACGGTAAAGGTGCAGATCACTTTGTTTTCGTGATCGTTGGAAGAATCTCGGAATAGCGTTGATCGGCAAAGGTATGGCTTTCAAGACAAGAAGGGAACGGAGAAACAACACTGTGTGAACGTTATGGCTATGGTGGTTCAAATCGAGTGTCTTCGGATGTGGCCGCTTAAGGGTGTGAACGTTATGGCTATGGGTGGTGAAAATGGTGTGAACAAACCGCTTAAGGGGGTGATTGTTGAGTTAATCGGTTTGAATGTTCCCGGTTCACATAATCATTTGCATGGCTGGAATTTTAGTTAATAAGAGTTTATTATTAGTTATGTTTTAATTAAAGTTTATTAATTAGAATGGTATGTTTTAGTTTGTTTTTTGGTAATGTTTTGCATGACTTTATCATACATGAAATTAGGAGAAGTAGAAATCATGGAAGTCAATAGTGCAGGAACGTGAGGCTGGAAATAAGGAACGTTTGGAGCATTTGAGCAGGAAACAAAGTAAATGTGAACAGTCAAAATTAAAGCAACCATCAACGGTGTAGAAATCTATTCAATCGTTGGAGTTATGGACCAGAAAACAAAGGAAACATAAACAATCAAAATCAATCCCCATATATCGCATAACAAACTGCAGAGCACCAATCGAACCCTAAGAATGGCAGAAACAAAAATTGTAGAACATGAGCAAAATCGAAGCCTAAAACCATCGTTGTTGCAAAACATGGAATCGGTAAAAGAAAAATCGCAGAAACAAGAAACTGAGGTGCAAAATCATGGTTTGGAGAGATAATCTTACACTGATAGATCTTCAGATACGATGAAGGAGAGGGTAGCATGGTAAAAAATTAGATGCTGAATGGTTTGGCTTCATCTCTCTCGTGGAATCGGTCAGAGGCATCTAAATCATTCAGAGGCTTTATTTTACCTAACCAAACATGCTTAATCTGACCAACTGAGCGACAGGGTGCTGAATGGAACCATTAAGAGGCAAACAAACGCTCCTAAGTCTTTAGTCTTGATTGCCTGACTATTTGACATTTGCTTGAGTATTTGTGTTAGCTTACATAATGTTTCATAAAAAACATTTATCAGGTAGCCAAAAAAGAAAGAAACAAAGGAAATTGAAAACGAAAAATTTGTGAGGGTCAATGGTTAGGTTTGTAAACAAGACAACTTATATTTATTTAAATGATAGTGATGCCAACTTAAATGAGAGTAACACTATTATGTTCTTTATTTTTTTCATAAACTTTATTTACGGATACTTATTTATTTAAAAAAAACTTTAGGGGCCCCTTTTTTAAAATTCCGCCCAGGGCCCAAAAATTGGTTGGACCGACCCTAGTAAAAACTACTAAGGTGTGAAAAGACAATTTTGCCCCCACATATAAGGACCAACGGTGTAACAAAACTCTCACAGTAGGGACCAATGGTGTACTTTTTCTACTTGAAGGACTAAACCAACAACTATGGACAAACCACATGAACCATCTGTGTAATTAACTCTATATATAATGGTAATATGTGATGTATCTTAAGCTATCTAAATTATATATTTCAGTTTATGAACTATATTACCAGTGTAAATGAATGATGAGCTTTTTAGTAGCCATAGCATCCATATTCAGTAGCTAGAGATTTGCCTAATTTGCATACATGAGCCATTTAATAAAACTCGTAGGCTACAAAGTTCAAAAGATATCGATATGAGGGTACAAATGTCATAATTAGATACTACAATTTTCAAGGCCTAAATTTTACATATAGCTATTTTTACATAAAAACCAGTTCAAATCTTCAACCATCCGATCTAGCTCTTGATTCTAAACTTTACTTTGCATAATATTTTAAGACAAAGCTATTATCTAAAGAAAAGTTCAAGAAAGAAAAAAACATACTTTCAAATTAACAATTTATTTAAATCTAAATGGTAGACTGAAACACATCGATTTTAATACTTTATATTGGTCTTCTTGTTTACGACAAACAAAGCAGCAACATTGCTCTTATCTTGCTTTAATTGGATGGTATAATGTTGAATATTCTACATTAATTATATCTTCAATTTTGTTTATATCTTTAATTTTGAGGTGTTCTTTAATTTATCTTCAGCTATGAGGCATGCTTCAATGAATACTAGGAATGAATCATTGGTTTCACTTGAAAAATCAAAAGGTACAACCACGGACCGCATGTACTTTCGTACCAAAACCTAACAAACTTTCTACTTACTAGCAATTGTGAGAAGTTTTTCGTTAAAATGTTTCTAAAAAGGGTGAGGATCCTGTCATGTTTGAGTCAAACATGACCCATCATGTTCTTTTACAAACATGAGAGTTGACCCTACAAAGGGGACTCATTCTTGACTAACATAAGAGATCCACTCTCATGTTTGTGAGAGAACATGATGGGTCATGTTTGACTCAAATATGAGAGGATCCTAGCCCTTCTAAAAAACATATACTACATTATAAAACATGTAACTTTCTCTCGTTTAATAATTTTAGGACTACTTAGTTTTAAGTAGTACAAGTTTTTTTTTCTTAAGATACAAACACTTAAAACAATAGTCTAACCACTTATTCCCTTAATTATCTCAACTAATTTAAGGTAACTATTACCTTAATAAATAATTACACATCACAATAACTATTTAATTTATCTAATTTGGCTAAATTACTTATATCAATATAATTTTACAGCTATAGTATATTTTTCTCTAATTATTTAATAATAGTACTTTTCAATAGTCTTTCAAAAATAATTTGAACAACTAATAAAATGTTTTATTGTAAAGAAAGTAAATATATTTAAAAAAAGAAAAAGAAACATGGATATATTGACTAACACCACATTCGCTCATACCATACCTCACTTTTAAAATAAAAAATGCTGTCGAGCACAAACTATTATCATTACAATCACATTGCGTGGATGCAATGCTAGTAATTACTAAATAGATGTACTTTCAAACATATTTACTAAATATGTATACATTTTAATTTTTACCTTCTTTTACCACACTCAAGTTGAAAAAAAAAGCCTCCCCCTTCTTCCTCTTCCCGTTTTACCACATTCCGTTAAAAAACAAGCCCTCGCCCCTTCTTCCACTGCCCTAGTCAAACACTCTACTCCCCTCGCTGCTCATCGCTGCCCTCAGCCGGCGATTTACCTTCGCCGGTCATCGCTGCACGCTCGACGTCATCGTCTTCGTCGATCGCAGCCCTCTGCCGGTGATTTGTCTTCGCCTCTCATCGCTGCACGCTGAGATCGCTGAGATCGCCATCATCCTCATCTTTGCCCTCAGCCGGCGATTTCCCTTCGTCGAATTCAGCTCTCAGCCGGCGTTATCGGCCCTCAGCCGGCGACAAATCTGTAAGTTTTTCTTTTGTATCAATTTCTTGCTCCTATTGTTCGTCAGCCATCAACGATTCAATTTGTTCAATTTGTGCCTTACTGTTTTAATTTAGGATTTAACACACACATGATTCACGTGATTTAATTTAGGATTTAATGGATGATACTGTTTTTTTGTGGCTGATTTAATTTGTGGCTTACTGTTTTATTGTGGCTGGAGTAGTTTTGATCAATTGTATTTCAATTTTGTAAGAAGGCATTGTTGTTTAGTAAAAAAAAACATTATACATGTTGATTATAAATTTATGATTGTTAGTATAATAGTATTGTTTAAACAATTGTTATAATTGTAAAAAAAAAACAGTAAAAAGCAGGAAAAAAGCAGTAAAAAATGAAGTAAAAGAGGGCAGTAAAAAAGCAGTAAAGAAACAATAAAAAAAACCAGTTAAAAAAGCGGTAAAAATTAAAAAAAAAACTGTAAATACAGTAGTAAAAACAAAATGTACACCCGTTTGATAAATATGTTTAAAAGTACACCTATTTAGTAAATATGTTTTTTAAAAACATCTATTTGTTAAATGACTCTGCCGAAGGAAAAGGCGATCTATAGTTCTATCATGAAATTTTAAACGAGATCAGGTCGCTGCTATGGTGAATAAAGATGGAATACTAGTAAAGAAGGTTTAAGGGTATTTTAGGGTTACCAATAAATTAGATTAGGGATTATGTTTTTTAATTTTTAAATGATTTAAATACTATTAAATTAGGTAATATGATATATTTTGAGAGTTTGAAGGTTTTAGGATGATATATACCTAATATTAAAGTTTGGAAGGACATATACGTAATTAAGAGAGTTTGTAAGGATATTCCCCTTTATTTAATTAACAATAATAATAATATTTAAAACTTAATAATTTAAATTTAAATTATTAATCTTAAATAGAATTAATTAACAATATATATTTATTAACTAATAAATATATATCTCCTTGTCAATTAACTAACTTGGTAGTTTCTCTATAAAGTAAGTTAAAACCGTAAATTACGATTTTTGATTTAGAACTAACTAGTTATAAATGCATTCTCTAGAGTGTGGTTGCATTAATTCTCGGATTATATGCCTTCACAGGTGTGACTCTTGAGTGTCCTATGACATATCTCAACACTATATATCATTCTCCACCCATCGGTTAAATATGTGTCTAACTCACTTGCTTTAACCCTACCTCCATGTTCTTCCAAGTATCGTTGATAACAATCATGTATATTGTATATTAAAATTTAAATGGGCTAACTTCTATTTAATTATTATAAAATGAAAAAATATATATATTATATTAAATATTATTGGTTCGGTTTCTTAATGGGGAGGTTTCTGGTTAAAACCGACCGAACCGAAGCCATCGGTTTTTCAAATTTTAAAACCCAACAGTCAGTTTTGAAATGGTTTCGGTTTTATCAGTTCGGTTTTGTCGGTTTTAACGGATTGGTTTTGGTTTTTCGGTTTCTATGCACACCCCTACCTAACGCCAAGTCACCAACATGTCCACCCCCGCCGGCAGCAAACGGAACTCCAACACATCTACCCTTTGTGGCAGCAAACAAAGCTCAAAAATACTCAACGTCGTCGAAGAACATAACGGACATTATGATCAACAAACGCCTGATCATATGCTGCCCCAAAGCCATCTCGGCTTAAAACGTCATGATTCCTTAGATATTGAGGCCTCTAATATTCACGGCCACCATGACACAAAGGTTAGAGTTTGTTTTTAATAGCACAACACACATCAAAGCTGAGCATATTCCTAAATCTAAACCTTAATTTTGTTTTAATATGAACTTGTGGAATACCTAATACACCAGATTTCTCTAGGCTATAAACCCTTTGGTACCAAGTTTAACACATAGTTTCGGTTATGTTCATTAAAAAGCTAGAATTAATGCCTGACGGTTTGAAATTTTGTCCCTAATTTGAAAATGAAATTGTTTGAAGGATTGGGGAGTTATACTAAGACTTGCGTTTCAAAGCACCGGGGTGGTTTACGGAGACATAGGGACGTCACCATTGTACGTGTATGCAAGTACCTTCACTGACGAGAACCGTGAGAACCAATCTCAGTCGTTCCTTGGATATGGAAAGATCATGGATGGAGAGTGTGGAGGGATAGAGTGTGGAAGGATGCATGTGAGGAATTCATAGGTGGGCAATAACATTGAAGTAGGGGGAATTGAACGTCTCAGATTGGTTCTCGCGGTTCTCGCACTAAGTATGGTTCTCAAATGAATTTCTACACACACACACACACACACAGATATATATATATATATATATATATATATATATATATATATATATATATATATATATATATATATATATATATATATATATATATATATGGTAAGGATACACATAGAACCCTTCTTAAACATAGAACCTAAAGAACCACCTTAGAGGATGACACGTGGCATGTTGATTGAAGGGCAAAATTGGAAAATTAAAAACAAATCAAAACCACGCGCCTCCTTCTACTTGTCCAGCCAACAAAGATTTTTTTTAAAAAAACCCCCTTAATCTTTAAATGATCATAACTCGTTCGTTTTTTGGAGTTTAAGCAAGATAATTATATCATTAGATTCGGTTTTTCGTCCTCTTTCAAACTAGACCAGGCTTGATATATTTCTGAAACTTTTTTTTTTTTGAAAATGCAAAATTTGCATTTTGAAATGGGTTTCATTCCAAAATGCAAAAACCAAAAATGCAAAGCAACAAACAACAATCTGAAAATGCAAAACAACAATACTTTCACATAACTGGAAATGCAAAAACCAAATCTATCACTGAAAATGCAAACAAGAACAAACTAAAAAATACACTTGAAAATGCAAAAACCAGAGATGATACATAATTACAACATATCAAGGACGAAAATGCAAAGCCTCAAAATGAACTCAAACAACAGTAGCTTTTTTACAACAAACAACATATTTGCATTTTTAAAATTACACATAAACATAACATATCAAGGACGAAAATGCAGATCAAAGTACCAATTAGAATAAACAAAATGCAAAATTGTGTAACTTAAAATGCAAACAAGAAACACAAACACTATTGATAATTGAAAATGCAAATACAATTTATAAACAAAAGGAATTCAAGCAGTAGTTTGCATTTTTACATAAGAAAAATATTTGCATTTTTAAAATTATACATAAAATTAACATATCAAAAACGAAAATGCAGAAACTCAGCAAAGAAAGAACGAATATGCTTAAACCCAGCATATCAAAACTTTTCAAGCTGCAATTTCAAAACTGCTTGAAAATGCAATTTCAAGCTACAATTTCAAAACTGCTTGAAAATGCAATTTCGAAAATGCAAAATGCAAAATTGAAGAATGTAAACTGCAATTTCGCAAATGCAAGTGAAACTAAATTGAAAAAAACAAAACAAAAGTAGAGATCGCTGTTGAAAATGTAACACTGATGAAAATAAAAAATGCAAACATTCATATGCGAAACCAATATGATACATAATCAAAATGCAAAAGTAATACTCATAACTGAAAATGCAAATAACAAAGATAATACATCATTCTTATTGTTATTAACTGGATATACACATGAGTAAAAAATAAACATGTAAACAATATTTAACTGAAAATGCAACCCAAACACAAAGTATTTACCTACCAATATGATACAAAAACATATGATACAAAAAGAATCCTGGTGTTGAGTTCATAAAAAGGGAATAACAAACTACACTTAATGGTTTTTTTTTTGTTAAAAATCGAAAATATTACATAGTTATGATCATTGGAAGGATTAATGGGGTTTTTTAAAATAAAAATATGATAACTTGAATTGAGCTGGAGGGGGAGGCATGAACAAATTGAAATTTTGGGGTTGTATTTTTCATTGATTCAGATTTTTGCATCTCCATGACCTGCATCTTTGATTTTTGCATCTCAATGACCTGCATTTTCAGAAGCAAAACTCAGTTTGGAATGAAACCCAGTTCAAAATGCAAACTTTGCATTTTCAAAAAAAAAAGTTTCAGAATTATATCAAGTCTGGTCTAGTTTGAAAGAGGACGAAAAACTGAATCTAATGATATAATTTTCTTGCTTAAACTCTAAAAAACGAACAAGTTATGATCATTTAAAGATTGGGGGAGTTTTTTTTTTCTAAAAAATTGTTGCCTGGAGACTTGAATGGGGGAGGCGTGAAAAAATTGAAGCATGTAAGGATTTTTGTTTAGTTCCTAAATTACCCCTTAAACAAATCTTATATGTTAATTAATTGTTAGTTTCCATATATATACTACTTTTAATCATAGCCCTTGATCATACATATCCAATGGTTCATATTGGTTATTTGGGTTCTATGTTTAAGGGGTGGTTCTATGTTGATCCATTTACTATATATATATATATATATATATATATATATATATATATATATATATATATATATATATATATATATATATATATATATATAGAGGAGAAGTAGGAGGAAAAAGTAGGATGATAAATTCGAGGTGAGCTCAATCAATGAAGTAAGGATTAAAATTAAGAGGCTCACATGGGAGAAGTAATTCATGAATATGTTTAACGTAGTTTTATAAAGTTTCTGGAGAGTTATCTTCGTTCTTTTTTATATGTTATAATGTTGGATTTTTTAATATTAGAAGAATTGTTTAATAATGGTGTATCTTCAAGTTACATGGTTGTAAGGATATTATTGTATTTTTGTACTTTGGACTAGGATTTATTAGTCCGTGCTTTGCACCGGGTTTTATAAATGTAAATTTTATTATCACAATAAATCATAGGATTAGGTTTGATCTACATGATAATATACTAATAAATTTATAAAAACACATCCAAAATTAATAAAATGCATGATCAAAAAAATAATCACGGGATTATGGTTCTAATATGGTGCAAGAATAATAAAACAAAAAAGAGTCAAAAGAAATTTTAAATCTTATAGACAAAATATTGATTATTTCATCTTCAAAAAATTTATATTTACCCGTCAAGTTTAATTTTTTTGAAAAAAAAACCCACTTTAGGTAGTATAATACACTAAGACCATATTAACTTAATAATAATAATAATAATAATAATAATAATAATAATAATAATAATAATAATAATAATAATAATAATAATAATAATAATAATAATAATAATAATAATAATAATAATAATAATAATAATAATAATAATTAGTATGAAGGTTATAGAAAAAGTAAATATACTTGAGTAATATATACTTGAGAAGTGATTAATAGACACTAATAATATAGTTGTTAGAAAAATATATACATTAGTAATATGACTTTTTCTTAAAAAATTTATAGTAGTTATTATACCTCATGCTTAAATATAACGGATATTGATTATAAAAGAGATATAATATAATGAAAATTATAAGAATAGAATATGTAAAAAGTACATTAATATTTTATTAAACAAAACTAAAAACGAAAGTGATTGCGACATAATTTTTTATTCTTAGTTAATCTTTTTACGAAAAGGGCTAATATGGTTTATTCCTTAAAATTAAAGCTTTATTTTGGTTTAACATTTAAGACTATTTTGATTTAATATGTACATTTTATTTTTCAAAAACCTAACCTTTCAAAGTATGAAGTTATTTTGCTTTTATACTTAAACATTATTTCGGTCATCAAAAACTAAGCTTTATAGATTTAACCCTTCAAAAATTTCAGGATGGTTTTACCTTTAAATAAATATACATATTACCAATGCACGAAATTTATGTGGTCTTTTGTGTGATGATGAAAACATATTATTAGAGAGTTAGTGCAAAGTTTATTTTGAAATATATTTGTAACCTACATTTTGAAAAACTCATTTGCTAACAACACATATTTAAGAATATTTGTTACTAAAAAGACAAAGGTTGCAACTTCAAAAAGTTGTGGTTGTTCTATAACGATTTATGTACATCTTGACCGAATGATCAAACTATAATATGATACATATCTACATTAGATCCATTCTAAATATAAAGTATAATGGTTAAATCAAATTAACTTAAATTAAAATGCTTAAACAGTTCAAAAATAGAAGGTTAACGGATTCATAATATAAGCATAAGATTTAAAGTTAAAATATTATTGAAAAGATAGAATTTTAATCGAATTAGAGTTTAAATTATTTTTAACTTTAATCAAAACTTTTAAAAAAATGAATATAATAAATATTGTTTACATAAAATTATAGAAGAAATATATATGAAATTTACATTAAGCAAAATAAAATAAAAAAGGGTTAAAAATTATAAGAAGATTAAAAAGAAATAAAAAGGGTTAAAAATTAGAATACATGTTTTTAAGAAATTATATGTTAAAAAGGACTAAAAGGATTAAAAAAAGTTAAAGAAAACAAAGTGGTAAAATAAATAATTAGGATTATGTGGGTGGGATTCGAACCCAGGCCTACTGACTCACGAATGACCTCCCTACCACTCCGCCCTTACCGCCTCTTGTTTACAAAATCGCTATAAATGATATATATTATAAAACTGTTTTATTTCCTGATAATTGTATGGTATAGTAATGGCTCGGTCTTTGAGATATTTACTAAATAAACATCTTTGCTTTGATTTTTTTAAAAATATTGTCGATGTTTTAGCTTCTTAGTTACTCTTTAGTTCATTACAGAACAACATGTTTTCACTAGTGAACACATATCTTATTCCTCTTTTAGGTGTTTCAGAATCTGTATTTTTATACGAGTTCACTAGTAAATATAGACATGAATGATATATTTGAATATTGAAGTTGCAATTATGTTTATTTCTTATAGTGTTTACTAATGAACTCGGGTTGCTTTTGTTTTGAAAGTCTTTTTTTTACAATGGCTCTACGGTGTGAACAATAATAAGACGTGTTTTTTAGCTTAAAACAAAAACAAAAAAACAAAACAATTATATTTATTAGTTAACACAGTTCAGACCCTAAAGAAATAACCAAAAAAAATTAGAGTTTGTTAGTGAACACCGTTCAATTTAATATATATATTGTTCACGGAGCAGAGAGAAAGCATGATGTGGCAAACAAAATGGTGACGTCATTGATGACGTGTAATTGTGAAGTGGACAAATAGAATGATTTGATTGGTTGATAATGGGAAAATCGTAATATTTAAATTAAATTCAAATTAAGTGAGAGGGTTTGGATGTAAATTATAAAGGGGTAGTATGAAACATGTGAGGAGGTTTTGAGAAAATTATATATTAACGTAATTAATTATAGGTTGTTTGAAAATTTTGTTTAATAACTTTTGATATATTTTGTTTAGAGAAAAAATAATTATATATTTGGGAGCGTCTCATTTTTATCTACGTTTTGGTATAAATTTTATTTTAATATGATATTTTTTCAAAATTAGCATATTTTAATCGTTTTATCCATTGAAAGCAACGGGTAGGTAATTATTAGATATTTTATTCGTATTTTATATACATTCCGTCTACATAACATAGTTGATATAATCACTTATTTTTTGGTCTTTCGATACAATGAATTGAAAATATACTAATTTTAAAAAATTATCGTATTATGATAATATTATATGTTTATAACCACTTAGTCAGCCTTTTAAAACCGTCGGTTAGTGACATTAATCTGTTTAAAAAACTATCACTACCACTTTAGGCTCTTTAAAATTGATTGTTAGTGTGTGAGTAAATAACCGTATAGAAACTATAACTCTACATAATTACTGAATAGTGAAAAATCTGTCATGTTAGCTAATAAAAATGTTTTAAGTACTTGATATTATAATATCAACAATAATGTTATGGTTATGTCTTTACAATATCGGGACATGACTCCATCGCGATAAACATATCAATAATGTATTATTTGCGTAGATTATGTACACATGGACCAATAATGTATTTTGATTGGTAGAATGTGTTAAAAGTAGTGGAGAAACCATTCAAATTTATATAAATTGGGAGGGAGTTTTAAAATTTGAAGGTGTTTTATGAAAAATTTCAAGTGGGTGTTATGAAAATGCGAGGGGGTTTTTATAAACATTGTATATTAATACAATTAATTATACGTTGTTTATAGATTATGTTTAATAACTTGTAACATATTTTGTTTAAGGAAAAAATAATTATATATTTACGATCGTCTCATTTTTATCTTCGTTTTTGTATTTACGATCGTCTCATTTATAGATTATGTTTAATAACTTTTTTATATGTTTTTGTATTCATTCCCTCTACGTATCATAGTTGATATAATAACTGCTTAATGATGCATTAATTAGTCATTAATGGTTCATTAATGACGGTTCATCCGGTCTCAATTCACAGCAATTGATGGAACAAAAACTAAAAATTTACTAATTTAAAAAAAATCTCATAATACGATAAAATTTATAACAAAACATAGATAAAAATGAGACGGTCGCAAATTTATAATTATATTTTTCTAAACAAAATATATCACAAGTTATTAAACATAATTTAAAAACAACCTATATATATACAATTTTCATAAAACCTCTCAAATGTTTCATAAAAACACTCAGAATTTTCATCCAGTCTCCTCCCAATTAATTTAAAATTAAATTGAATTTCACGGTTTCTCAAGTTCATCCCACATCCCACATTTCACTATCATAATATTTCTCATTTGCACGTTCTAATGTGATAAACATGGTTTTTTCATTTATCCATTACATAAATATTGTTTTTATTAACAAATATTACACAAAAAACTTTTAGAAGTGGAATGTAATTTTATATTTTTTAAAAGAGTATTTCTAAAAAATATTAAATATAAATTTTTTATTTTCTGTTTCCGCATTATTCTAACGCTGGTTTTAGGTGTCACGATCCTAACAAGTGGTATCAGAGCCACGGTTCTGTTCACCGGGCTCGCGTATTTGTTGATTGTGAAGATGTCATCTTTGAAGTTTGATTTGGAGAAATTCAATGGTTCAAAGGATTTCACATTGTGGAAGGTAAAGATGAAGGCTCTTCTGGTTCAGCAGGGTTGCGCGGTGGCGTTAGAAGGAGAAGATAAACTTCCAAAAGAGATGAAGGAAGATGTTAAGAGAGACGTTCTAGCAAAAGCGTATTCGGCGATTTTGCTGTGTTTGTCTGATGAGGTATTGAGCGAGGTGGTGGATGAAACAACGGCTGCAGGTCTGTGGGAGAAGTATCAGAAAAGTACCCTCACGAATAGGCTTTATCAGAAGCAGAGGTTGTATACCCTCCGGATGTCATAAGGTACCCAGGTAAAAGATCATCTGGATAATTTTAACCGTATTACCCTTGATTTGAAGGCTGTGGGTGTTAAAATTGATGATGAAGATCTTGCCCTGATTTTGATGTGTTCACTACCGCATTCGTATGAGAATTTTGTTGATACCATGATGTATGGTAGGTCAACAATTTCTGTTGCTAAAGTAAAGGATGCCTTGTTGTCAAAGGAACTCAAGCTTAGGGTTTCTTGTAATGAGGGGGAGTCCGGTTCAGGTTTATACGTGGGTAGGGGAAGGGCACATGGTGGAATGGGTGGACTGGGGGAGTAGCGTTCGAAAACAAAATCCACGAGAAAGGTAATGTGTTATTACTGTAAGGAGTTTGGTCACATCAGGAGAGACTGTCCTAAGAGGAATGGAGATGGTAATATGGTTCAGGAAGATGAAGACATAGGCGATGCATTGACTGTATGCACGGATAGTTCTACTGATACCTGGATCTTTGATACGGGTGAAGGGTGCTAGCACATCTTGTTGGACTTGTGCCCGGTTTGTGGTTTCGTGAAGAGAAAGCCTAGATCAAGAAGAAGGAGTTGCTTGCTTCAACATCATCCTTTCAGCCACCATCACAAGTTTTCTGGAGCTTAGGAGCTGGTATAACCCTCTTTCCTTCTTGTTTAGTTGCTATTTTGTACATAGAGTAGATCCATGCTTGGGATTTCATTGTTTTGAACACTTGTATGCATGTTTTATGTTGTTCTCGCTTCCGTTGCGTGTTCTTGAAATCCCAACAGTGGTATCAGAGCCACCTCTATGTTAGAATAGCACTTGGTGGCTTGAAAAACCCGAAATCAAAGTGTTTGTATTCTGCCGTTAGGGTTAGCGGCTCTATCCTAGAGTTAGCGACGCTAAGTCTCTAGGGTTAGCGGCGCTAACGCCACTGGAAATTTGTTTTCGAAAATCTTGAATAAAACAGCTTAGGTCTCGGGATTTTTAGCACTTGTACCTTCTGGAATTTTATTCCAAAGATGTTTTTCATGTTGTTCCAGTAGTAGCATGATTTGTTTGGTTGTATGTGTTAACATGAGTTGGTAATCTTGCCTTGGCCCATTTGGTTGATTTGTGTTGTGCATGTAATTTGGTGGTTTTGATCCACATTTGGGGCTGTAAATTTATTAAATTCAGTTTGATTGTAATAATTTGTGGCTTGCATGCCATTTCATTCATCCATGTACAAGTATTAGATAAATAGGAAAATTATGTGGCTTGTATGCCATTTATATTTTCTATTGTATTGTATATTGTATGATGGAGGGATGAAGACACAAGAGGAGGCAAAACAAGATGGAGCATGGTGCCCTTAGAAGCCAAAGAAATCCGATGGCGATGGTGGTTCTAGTGGGAGCTCGCGTCAATATTGTTTTGTCCCTTAGATTGACCGAGTTCTTCCCGTTTTGGCTCACGGGAGGAACGCATAGGTTTTATGGCAAGAATTACCAACTATGTTGTATTTTGCGTGTGATGTGATTTTATTATTCTATGCATGGATTGTAGGTTTCGCATGCTAGAAAATTTTTAATAAAAAAAAAATTAATAAAATCACAAGAGTTTTGATAAAATTTGGTTTCCTCTCGCGCGCGATCACATACATTGATTAACCCACCTAGTGAAAATAGGATTTGTCACTAACAAGTTAATCAAAACCAAACCGGAAACAAAAGCCCGTTTTTCCACAAAACGTAAATCATGCACCATCCGTAAGTCGATACCACCCGAATCTAGTCTTATGAGATTTGGTTGTCGAGCTTAGCACGAGCCAATTCTCATGAAACTGTGTGGAAGGTGAGTGTGGCAAATTTACAACTTTGGTTGTCGAGCTTAGCACGAGCCAATTTTGGTGGATTTGTTACCGTATGTCTTGACGGACGATTTGCAATTTTAGGTTTGAAATCTTGGTTAATTGTCGAGCTTAGCACGAGTTAACCAAAATTTCAAGACTTAAAATTGGTGCAAGAAGGGATCAAACATGCCAAACGACCATTGGATGTCGTAGGATCCCGCATGTGCTAAGGATTGCGATGGAGATTGCAATTGGCAAAATGGTTGCCGACCTAAATAGTTTTATCATGTGATCCGCGGTAACCCCGTCACATGGTAGGATGAAATACGGTTCTTAGCCTTGTTTAACTAATTCTTATTTGGTAAATTATTAAACAAGATAAAATATCATAATAACTAATATCTACTTTGCAAATTTTAGATGGCATCAACAAGCGCAACAAACACCACCACCAACGTTTCTCTTAGGGTTTTCCTTGAAAAGGAGAAACTCGATGGTAGCAATTTCATGGATTGGCATAGACAACTGAGGTTGGTCTTACGCTATGAAGGAAAGTTGCATACCATAGAGGAACCCCTCCCCGAGGCACCTCCTGCTGGTGCAACAAGGGCTACTCGTGAGGCGTATGAAAAACGCCTCAAGGAGACTGAGGAAGTCACGTGCCTCATGTTGAGCACGATGAACCAGGATTTGCAAAAGCAAATGGATCATCTTAGTGCTTACGACTTGCTCGTGCAGCTAAAGGACATGTTCCAGCAGCAGGCGAGGCAAGAGAGGTACGAGTGCCTCAAGACAACCCTTGCTTGCAAGATGCAAGAGGGTGGGAACGTGAGCGCGCATGTGTTGCGTATGAAAGCAAACATCGAGCGCATGGAGAAGTTAGGTTTTACCATCGGGAGGGAGATGGCGGTTGATTTAATCCTACAATCCCTGCCCGGTGCATACGATCAATTCGTTATGAGTTATCATATGCACAGCATGGATAAAACCTTGATGGAACTTCATGGTATGTTGAAGACCGCTGAGTCTAGCATGACCAAGAACAAGCCATCCTCCTCCACCTCTCATGTTCTCGCCATCCGGGAAGGCCGCATCACGAAGAAGAAGGCCGCCTCTTCCTCTAAAAGGAAGGGTAAGGGAAAGGTTGGCGGGGCCAAGCCTAACCCGGCCTCCGAGGGCAAGGGCAAAGGGAAGCTTCCCCAAGCCAAGGCTCCGGAGGATGCGGAGTGCTTTTTCTGCGGGGGCAAGGGCCATTACCGCTGTAGCTGCCCAAAGTACCTGGAGGGACTCAACAAGCTCAAGGCAATGAGCATATCGGGTCCGGATACGTCAGGTACGTTCATGATAGAACTCCACCATACTTCTACTTCTAAAGGCTGGGTATTGGATACTGGCTGTGGCACTCACATATGTAATATGGTGCAGGTGCTAAGGGAAAGTAGGAGTTTGGAGCGGGGAGAACTGGATCTTGTCATGGGAAACTCGGAGGTTGTCCCAGTGGAAGCTAAAGGAGATTTGAAGCTTTCATTCAAGACCGGTTTTTCTATTTTATTAAAGGATGTATGCTATTCGCCCTATGTGGCTAGAAACATTATTTCCTTTCACAAACTGTATGACGATGGTTTTGATTTTAAATTTGTAAGTGGTACAATCATTTGCTTTAAAAATGAAATTGTTTATTTTAAAGCTCTACCATGTCATGGCATATATGAGGCAAATGCATACATTGAATCAAGAAAATCTATCATGAATATTGATTCTGACTCCAAAAATGGTTTGGATAAATATTCCATGTGGCATAGTCGTCTTGGCCATATAAACAAGACTCGTATCACCAAGCTCCAAGTGGATGGGATCTTGGAATCATTTGATCAAGGATCAAATGAAGTATGCGAATCTTGCTTATTGGGCAAAATGACAAAAGCACCCTTCACGGGAACAAGTGAGAGGGGAAAGGACCTTTTAGACATAATCCATACGGATGTATGTGGACCTTTCAAGCATGTCACAAGGAATAATTCAAGATACTTCGTAACCTTTATAGATGATTATAGTAGGTACGGGTATGTCTATCTTATTAAACACAAGAATGAAACCTTTGAGGTGTTCAAGACATTCCAAAACGAAGTTCAGAATCAGTTGGGCAAGACTATAAAGATACTCCGGTCTGATAGAGGTGGAGAGTATCTTAGTACCGAATTCGTCGATCATCTTAAAAATTGTGGAATTGTTTCACAATTAACACCTCCGAGGACTCCACAATTAAATGGGGTCGCTGAGAGGAGGAATCGGACTTTGCTTGATATGGTAAGGTCTATGATGTGTCGAGCGGAGGTACCTATTAGTTTCTGGGGATATGCCTTAGAAACTGCGGTAAGAGTCCTTAACCTCGCACCAACCAAGAAAGTCGCTAAAACACCTTATGAATTGTGGCATGGTAAGAAGCCGACACTTTCATACCTACGAGTTTGGGGTTGTCAAGCCTACGTGAGACGTGAGGCTGAAGACAAACTTGAACCTCGTTCGGAGAGGTGTTATTTTATTGGTTATCCTCCTAACGGTGTTGGATATTTATTTTATAAACCTTCAGAGAATAAGGTATTTGTTGCTCGAAGGGCATTCTTCCTTGAAAGGGAGTTGCTATCCAAACACGGCAGTAAGGAAGTTGACCTTGAGGAAGATCAAGGGTCGGCCGATAAAGGGCTTGAGGTTGGCACTAGCCAAAATACCGAGCAAGATAATGCTGCGGTACCTGACACTCTTGCTACTTCTACTCCTAGGCGTTCTAGTAGAACTCGTTTTGAGCCAGAGAGATATGGGTTTCTCATATCTGAGGGCAATGAGTTATTGGTGGATCATGATGATCCCACCAGCTACAAGGAAGCCATGGCAGGCCCTGAGTCTGCTCAATGGAGGAAGGCGATGGAGAGCGAGATGCAATCTATGTCGGATAACCAGGTTTGGGAACTGGTTGATCCTACACCAGGGATAAAACCCGTCGGGTGTAAATGGGTTTTTAAGAAGAAACCCGACATAGATGGAACCTTGGATATCTTCAAAGCCCGACTGGTGGCAAAGGGTTTCACTCAGACTCAAGGGATTGATTATGATGAAACTTTCTCCCCAGTGGCCATGTTGAAGTCAATCCGGATACTACTTGCCATAGCTGCGTTTCATGATTATGAAATTTGGCAAATGGATGTAAAGACCGCCTTCCTTAACGGGAAGCTTAATGAAGAGCTGTATATGAGACAGCCTGACGGTTTTGAACATCCAAAGTATCCGAACAAGGTTTGTAAGCTAATGAAGTCCATTTATGGACTTAAGCAAGCATCTCGAAACTGGAATCTTTGCTTTGATGAGAAAATCAAAGAGTTTGGTTTTTCGAAGAGTAAAGATGAACCTTGCGTATATGTCAGGGCTAGTGGGAGCACCATAGTCTTCTTGGTTCTATATGTAGATGATATTCTACTTATTGGAAATCATATCCCAAGCTTAAGAAGTGTCAAAGCTTGGCTAGGGAATTGCTTTTCAATGAAGGACCTAGGCGATGCGAGCTGTATTCTGGGTATAAAGATCTATAGAGATAGATCAAGAAGGCTATTAGGGCTTTCTCAAAGTGCATACATAGAAAAGGTCGTGAGACGCTTTAAGATGGAGGAATCCAAGAAAGGAAACCTCCCTATGTTGCATGGTTTGACTTTGAGTAAAACTCAATGTCCTACCTCCAAGGAGGAGATAGAGGTAATGAAGCGAGTACCATATGCTTCGGCTATGGGCTCGATCATGTACGCCATGCTATGCACTCGTCCTGATGTGTCATGTGCTTTAAGCATGACTAGTAGATATCAGGCGAACCCAGGAGAACCTCACTGGAGGGCAGTGAAGAACATTCTTAAGTACTTGAGACGTACGAAAGAGATGTTCTTGGTATATGGTAGGGAAGAAGAGCTGAGAGTAAAGGGTTACTCGGACGCTAGCTTCCAAACTGACAGGGATGACTGCCGATCTCAATCGGGGTTTGTGTTCCTGTTAAATGGTGGTGCTGTCAGCTGGAGGAGCTCAAAACAAAACACGGTGGCTGATTCGACTACCGAATCGGAGTACATTGCGGCTAGTGAAGCAGCAAAAGAAGCCGTGTGGATGAAGAAATTCATCCAAGATCTACCAAGTGGTTCCAAGCATCGCTGACCCTATTGAGATCTTTTGTGACAATGAGGGTGCGGTGGCTTTGGCAAATGAACCAAGAGCTCACAAGAGGACAAGACACATTTCGCGCAAATACCACTTTATTCGGGATGTAATTGAAAGTGGTGAAGTCATCATTAGCAGAGTAGCATCGAATGGAAACTTGGCAGATCCATTCACTAAGCCGTTACCGCAAGCAGCTCATGAATCTCACACTAGAGGGATAGGTGTAAGATTTGCTAGCGATTTGGCTTGAGTTGTATATATATTAGTTTATTTGGTATGTATTAATTTATTTTGGGAACGATACAGACAGTATTGTAATTATGCTTGTTTCGATATGCGAGTGATTCGGTTACATTCATAAGACTTTACTGTGTTCCATCTTAGCATGTTTAACCACTTCCCAGAATGTTTATACATTCTAAATTTCCACAGTCAGTCATTCTTCAAGGGAAGGAAGTTTGAAATAAGGCTGAGGTTAGGTGTTGGTTATGCATTAATCAAGGATTGAATGCATGAAACGCAACAGTAACCTGTGCTTGAAAGGAGTTTCAAGTGACTGGAAGACCCACACCCAAGTATACTTCATGGATTATAGTCACGAGTAACTTGGGATGATAAAATCTTACATCCTCAGACCCGAGATGTATGAATCGCTATATCATAGTTCTTACTTGCTTTAGCCATTTTCAAAAGCAGTTCGTAAATGGCTGTGATAAAGGGAATGACTAGGTAAGTCACGAGGTATGGTATGGGATTATACAGTCAAAGGGATTTGTTCCTCCTGTATGAGAGATATCCCTGGCCCCTCGATGATTGGGAGCTGACGCCAAAATATTGCATGGCCATGCACAAGGAATATTGATTGAGAATCAGATATGTCCTTACCTTTTGGTCACCACCAATCAAGATCGAGAAACATAATCGTGAACGATCTGGAGATTGACATTTATTAATCCATGTCTCGTGTTCACAAGGATATCGCGAACAAAAGGATGTCTAAGATCACTTATCTAGGACCACTACTTTAGTATGATGGTTTTCTGCAGGTATTCAGAACTCATACAGACTTGGGGGCATTGATGCTTTGCTAGAGGCCGCTCTTTGTCTGTGCTTGCCTGGGTACAGTATATTATGTGCAAGTGGGAGTTTGTTAGGATCTGCCCGATAATATATGTACGCCTTAAAGCACTGCCGATGATGTATGAGCCTATAAGGGTCACAAACCGGGGTCTAACATGACAGCAAATAAGGTTGAGGGACCAAAGATGGCAAAAGTGGAAGTTGGCAATGCAGGCCACGTTAGCGCCGCTAACTTAACGAGTTAGCGCCGCTAACTGTATAAGGTTAGCGCCGCTAAGGCTGCATGTGCTTTACGTCTAATCGAAGTCAGGCCGCGTTAGCGCCGCTACGGGTTAATGTTTAGCGCCGCTAACTCTTGGTTAGCGCCGCTAAACCTGCATGGACTTTATGTACAAGTCACCTCCACTTGTAGCCAATGAGGGAGAATTCTGGAACAATCTTGGCCGGCTAGAGGGATATCAAAGGGCATTTCAGATGCCTTTATAAGCCCACTACTCCAGGCCATTGTTTCTTCTTGGACAATTTCTCAAAAAGGCATATATCTCCCTCTCTCACTTTGATACTTGTGTGTGTGATCAAGTGAAGGTATTTTTCTGGTTCCAGAAGCCATTTGCTGTTCTTAGGTGATATTCCTAGTTGGAGATATCATTGAAGGGTGCTAGCACATCTTGTTGGACTTGTGCCCGGTTTGTGGTTTCGTGAAGAGAAAGCCTAGATCAAGAAGAAGGAGTTGCTTGCTTCAACATCATCCTTTCAGCCACCATCACAAGTTTTCTGGAGCTTAGGAGCTGGTATAACCCTCTTTCCTTCTTGTTTAGTTGCTATTTTGTACATAGAGTAGATCCATGCTTGGGATTTCATTGTTTTGAACACTTGTATGCATGTTTTATGTTGTTCTCGCTTCCGTTGCGTGTTCTTGAAATCCCAACAACGGGTGCATCTCATCACATGGCGTTCTCACGTGGTCTGTTTACTTCCTTTAAGAAGTGGAACGGTAAGGTAAAGCTGGGGGACGATGGGATTCTGAATGTCAAAGGTAGTGGTACGGTGCAGATAAAGGTGCATGATGGAGCGTCAAGCAGTTTAATTGCTGGTATGTCCCGGATCTTCGGAAGAACTTGATTTCCCTTGGTACTTTGGCCAGGAATGGATATGTGTATTCTGGTAAAGGGGGTGGACTGAAGGTTTCTTGGGATGCTCGAGTGATAATGCATGGCAGACTGCGACGTTGTATTTACGTTCTGGAGGGCAGTTCTGCGAGTGGAACGACGGCTGTACCGAACTTAGAGCGGAAAATTGACCTGACGAAGTCGAGACGACACGGGTGGAGTTGGTCTCCGGTTAAGTCGCGCGACGCGGTGTCGGACTTCGTGGCTCGGACAAGGAGGTAGTCCCTTCGGGGAGGTTGGCAGATGAGAGACGGTTTTTTGGTAATGACGGTTGACGGTTGATGACTCGGGTCATGGGAGATTGTCGGATCTCGGTTTACTGGTGGAGGGTACTCAAGTCAAGGGTGAGATTGTTGGGTATGACTTGATTAGCGGAACGGTATTTGGGACTAGAATGGTTACTCTGCGATAAGCGGATTTTGGATTTCGGAAAACAACGTGGACGTATTTGCATGGAGTTAATGCATTGCATGGAAATTAAATTGGTGTATTGATTTAATGTTCATGTTGGAAATTAACATGATGGTTTTATTTTGTTCATGCACACGTGGAGGTGATAAGGCAAACGCATGAGTTTGAAATTCAAAACATGGATAAATGATTATCCTATCATTATCGTATATTCAAATACAGAATGAGTCGATAGGTACGGCCGAGTAGTTTTTGGTGATTATCATGATGTATTTGATTAGGATTAGTATTCTAGTTTGGTTTCCTATAAATACCAAGGCTATGGTGAAGTCATATGTACATCTGAAAAATATCTTTGGAGTCATAATAAAGAAGTCTCTGTTCCTGCCCGTGGACGTAGGTCGTGTTTGGACCGAACCACGTTATATCTCGTGTTCGTTTATTTTCTGTTTCCGCATTATTCTAACGCTGGTTTTAGGTATCTCGATCAACATAATCAGGTTTGTTCTAGATCATATCAAACTGGTTAATTGACTTATAAACAATCATATCAACATAACCATAATCGCTGTATCCAATTATGACATCAAGTTGCGATAATCAGAATATCAAATTATGACATCAAGTCCCATTTAAAGCCAAAGCAGTATGAAATGAAACATGGATCTATCACACCCTTGAACAACGGTTAGATTGTTTGTTAGAGCTGAATAACTCCAAATATTTACAACAGAAACTTGGTTTAAGTTTATTTCACTGTCATTTCACAGGTAAGTCGCCATATAATTTACAGAAAACAGATGCAACAAATTTATAACTACAACAACGGGGAATCAAGTGATCTAAATAACTACTCATTGATCATAAATCCAAATATTTTCTGTAGAAGCTTCCTTTGAGTCTATTTCGCTGTCATAAATAATAATATTATTATTTTCTGTTTATGTAGATGTTCACCTTGACTGAAGCCAGAGTAGCAAAGTTTTTTGTAACTCCTTATTCCATACTCTGTTCTTATGGACTTTTACTATGTTCAGTGCAATTCCATCTTTTTGCAAGAAAGGAGATATTGTTATTGTGTGAGTATGCGTGTGTCTACATTTGTGATTATGCCTGTAAGTATCCATGTGTCTTTCTGATGACATGTTAAGACACTACTATTAGAAATTCATTTACATTTTCGATATATAATTTTCTGGTAATGGAATCTTACTGATCATTGTAAAAGAAACTATTTTTTCTCTAACTAATAGTTGTTTGATATAGCAAGATGCACTTGTGTTGAATGCTTCCCGTCGATTCCGTTACACCTAGGATTTGAAAAAAGAGGAAGAGAAGAAACAGATTATAGCGAAGATCAGAACTCATGCGCAAGTCATACGAGTAATGCCATCTCATATTTGTACTTCATTTAATGTAAATTTCGTCTACCAATAATCAATTGTTTCTTTTTTCAGGCAGCCTACCTTTTTAAAGCTGCCGGAGAAAAACTAGATGGTACTTCTTTAAAATTAATTTTAGGTGCTGATAGGATTGCTTATTAATGTCTTTCTTGGAACATGAACCCCGAAACCGCCTCCATCTCCCATTCCTGCTGGTGACTATAATCTTATCCATCATTTTCACACTATAAGCTTCCCGATTCTTCAGAATCAGGTCGTTCGCTCTCCTTGAATCCACAGGTACCTTTACTGTTGTCTTCAATTTTTTGTCCTTTTCCTTGCGAAAGAGGATATATGGAGGGGAGGCATAAAATACACACAGGATATATGTTAAAACTATACAAATGTTCACCAGATCTTTTTTAGTAATAAGAGGATATATGTTTTACAATAAGAATGTAGAATCCACTGATTCTCTTTCTTATCTCCTCCCTTTTGATTGTTTGTGATATGTGAATGAATTGCATGTCGTCCATGTGTCTATCACTTATCAGTTTATGTTTGTCGGTTTATGTTTTGTGATTGTTTGTGATCCATATTTCTATTATTCTTTGTGTCTGCCAGTTTATGTTTAGTGATTATTTGTGAATGGCATAATTGTGATTCATGTACTTTAACTGTATTACATGGTTACTTTGTTTGGGTTGGGTCATTTGACTTAGGGAATAAAATTTAAGGCCAGTTGAATCTTTGTGGAAAGTAAACTCTTTCTTTGTGTTTGTGGGTTTATGTTTTAGAAACTTGTGCTGGCAGTGTGCTTAGACTTTCAAGATAAAGACAAATGGGTGGTTCATATATCCACTACACTTTCTTGTGGCGTAACATATTATTCACATGCTTCAGTCTTGGCATCAAGCCGATTTGTGCGAGTCTCATCTATTGGAAAAGAGAGAAAACATGTCATTTTGTTTCTGAAATCTCAAAATTTCATTTTTGATGTTGACTATGGGGTTTAATCTATTTTTCTTGAGATTTCCATCCATTCATTGATATATTTTTCAATATTGGAATTAAGTTGGAACATATATGTTTTGTTGGATGAATCATCGGTAACACCAATCCTTTGTGTTTCTCATGTTATGTTCTGTTCAGAATCTATCCTCTTACTGTTATTCTGCGACACGTGTAGATGTGATTGTCATGTTATTCTCTTATGGGAGTTTGGAGAATTATATTGTGGATGGGAGGTAGCGCAAGCTAATTTCTTTTGGCGTTGCAGCAGTTAAGTACGGATTTCATTTTGAACCAAAAACTCTATTAACTGATTTTGTTTTTTTTTAGTTTTAAAAATACCTTATCACTTCAGTAGCAGCAATCCAAGGAGTAGAAAGTTTATACAAATTACCTGAAAGTTGTTATAAATTAGCATTCAATGCATAAATTTAATTTGTTTGTGGTTCACAAATGCAGTTTGGGTTTGCTATACAAGACAAGCATTTGCAAACTAATGTGAACTCATATTCTTGTAATTAGGGATTTAATTATGCTTTTATTATTTGCTTTTCATGTTTTTTATAACTTTAGGGTGATCCAGTTCATGCTATTTGCTTATATATTCGTTTTCAATTTCTCATACTTATTGTTATTGAATACCTTCCCCAGGTATACCTGATTTCTCTGAAGTTTATAGCTTCATCTGAAGTGTTTTTGATCCAGACATGAAAGGGCATTTGTAGAAACCAAAGGAGATGGATCCTATAAATTTTGAAATAGTGAGCCAGTCATTATTAATGCGAATAGTATAATTTCTTTTGTTAGTGCAGCCTGGGATTAATAAAGACAATAAAATCCCGTATTTCTTTCATTAGAATATGATGATTTATTGTTAATGAGAAATATGATAGTCACCTTGTCAAGTCCGGACTTTGAGCCAATGTTAATTATCATTTTATTGAGCATATATCAACATTCTATAACAACCATTCCTTTTATAATGTTACAAACTTCACTTTTAATACTAACATACATCAATGATTATACTCGTAAATCAATATACACAC
The DNA here is from genome assembly GCA_947179395.2 of Pulicaria dysenterica. NCBI lineage: Eukaryota > Viridiplantae > Streptophyta > Magnoliopsida > Asterales > Asteraceae > Pulicaria > Pulicaria dysenterica. The sequence continues at coordinate 68,155,042 of OX359292.1, read as the reverse complement.
AATTCCCGTTGAGTATGCAAAAAGATATGATCTCATGAGATTCAAAAAGGCATTGATCATGGTTGGAGAAGTGTAGATCAAAATGAAGTTAACGGTTTACAGAACATACCGGCCGGAAAAGGAAGACGACCACATCGTATTAGGTGGTTCAGGTGGACGGATTTCCAACAAGCTTTAAGGTTCAAAAAAGGTAGTAACTTGCTTTTTACTATTGACATGGATGCTTTACATAGCAATCATGAAGTCGTATTCTCGGTTACACTGAGGCTCATGGTGTAGCTATAAGTAACTATGTTTATTTTAGCCGATATCCTTTTGTAAAAACCAACAAACAAACTAGAGTCATCACTGTACTAAGAAAATATTAGCTCCTTTGGTATATATTTCGGTGGTAAGATTACTTTTAAGTTATAACTTTTACTATATTTATATGTGTAGGACCGGCTGGGGGACGGGGTTCTAAACTAAACTAAAACACCCTAATGCTAGGACTGATCTAGGATGAGAAATATCGCGGAATTATATTTCCCAAACCTCCTAAGGATACTAGGATCTACTTAGGTGTCCGGCACACAGTTAACACTAAGAAACACACAGAAAGATAGAAGACAAACACACAGTACTCACACAGAGATGCCTAGGCTGCCCTTGGTTTTCGTATTTATCACTTAGATTTCGGTTTTCGAGGGCTAGTTTGCGTTAATCGAGGCTTAAGGTCGTAAAGGTCGAGTTTCGTGGCTCACTATCTACGAATATGCGAATTAAGCACTATTTATAGGCCCAGACTAGTCACTACGTGCGAAGTGCCAGTCACTACGCACGTAGTGAACTCAGTTCGCACGAAATGGAATTGTTAGATAATCCATGTTGACCAACATCCTCACCACGTGCGAAGTGGTACTCACTACGCACGTAGTGAGGTCATTTCGTGCGTGGTGAACCTGATCACCAAAGTGGTGATTTTTCCACGCAGACTTAAACTTCCAAACTCACACCAAACATGGTTAAGTACTTGTAAGCTTAAGATAATCACATAGAATCACTAAGAATATATACACATGCAAACAATTAATCAAAACACATTTGAATTAATATTTCATGTATATACTTTATTGATACGAACTAGGGATTCATAAAATATGCACCAACATACTCCCCCTAAGACCTAGTTCTATCAATAACCATTGCACTAAGCAAAAATTCCACAAAGTAAAATGCACAAAGCAAAATGCACTAAGCAAAAATTTGCACACAGCAAAATTCATACAGCAGAATTTTAAACGAATACCTTTTGTCATGCCCTTACCTGCACTACGCACGATGTGAGCTGTAACTCGTGCTTAGTGGGGTTCCAACTCACATGTAATGAGTTTCTCATCTGTGAACCTTAATTACTGTTAGTACTGCATTCAGCAATAAACTGTTAGTAACTTCAAGATCACTTATAGACATTTAAGCAAAACACATCAAAGTAAGATGAAAGAAATGTAAACAGAACAAACTCCCCCTAATCAAAACACTAAGAATGATTAAGAACATACTAGAACTCTTTTTGTATTTTTCTAAACAGAAACGGGATAAAAATGCAAACATAAGAAATTATAAATAAAGAAAATAGACATACCAAAAGAAATAAGAAACACACCAAAAATCTTTTTGTATTTTTCTGATTATAAAGAAAATGAAAATGCAGAAGTAAACTATTAACAAATTAAATCCTAAAGAACAGAAATTAAAATACTAAGAAAATTGCAGGAATAAAATTACTGAAATTAAATCTTTTTGTGAGAAGGTTCCAAGATGGAATAAGTACCAGCACATCTATACTTAGTAGTCATTTATTTCAGAACCTTGGACATAAACATATTCTCTCAAACTCTGTCTGTCAACCTAACTTTCCTCAGATAATGACATATTTTGTTTCAACATTTTCAGATTATCTAGACTGGATACACGGTTAAGACTATCTCTTTCAAAGTCTCACAATATTTTGATTCACTCAGTAGGTACACAACTTGATTACCCAACCACCATGCTTATGTGCTTTGTGATTTTGTCAACGCATTTAATGCTCTTTTGACATGGAGGTCAATTTTTCACCTCTTCTGATAATTTTGTTGAGCTTTTGTCACTGCATTTTATGCTCTTTGACAATTCAACACTAATAGATCAATATAGCTTTTGTCACTGCATTTTATGCTCTTTGACAATTCAACATTGATAGATCCTTGACATCTCAGATTGGGGTCAATTTTTCACCCTCTTTTACATTTTGCTCATTGTCATCTAAGGACATTTGGCATGGTAACAGGTGTGTGCACCAGACTAAGTTAGTCTCAACTGATTTTGACCTATAGACTTGGAATGTCTCGATAGCTTAAATCTTATGAGATTTTCACAGCATAACCATCTATCTGTCTAGACTTTCCTTATATGTCTTACACACTATCTGTTTCTTATCTGATTCAATTAGATTTTCAGACAGTTTTCTCAAGAATATGTACATGCCTTCAGTCCTAATTTTACTAGACGTACTTTGTATTGAAAGCCAGTGTACCATCATTTTCCATTTGAGTTGGATCAACTTCTCATTTTTGTTTTTCTGATTTTTTTGTATTTTCTAAGTTTTCTGATTTTTTTTTTGTATTTTCTAAGTTTTCTGATTTTTTTTTTGTATTTTCTAAGTTTTCTGATTTTTTTTTGTATTTTCTAAGTTTTCTGATTTTTTTTTTGTATTTTGTAAGTTTTCTGATTTTTTTTTGTATTTTCTAAGTTTTCTGAACTAACTATCTCCCCCTAAAATACTAAACAAACTAGAAACTAAGAAAATAGAAATGCAACGACACAGAAAATAAGCACAAAGAAAATAAAATGATAAAGACACACAGTCATAGAAACCGTAACCTGGACTATTTCGGTTGACACCCTTCACTTAGAAGAATGAGTTAGACAACATTAGGAACCCAAGCCCGGATGGTCATGGGTTTCCCGTCTTCTCCAACCACTGGAAGTTTCATCCATGTTCCAGTCTTGATGATCCTGTCACTTGATTCCTTGGACATTTGAACACACAGTTTGTTAGTCCACTTAGGAATCCTTTGATGCTGAACAGGAAGAGTTGAGTTTTGATGGTTTTTAAGAAACGTTTTATTTTCTTGCAAAATCTCAACTTTCTTGTTACAGCTTTGATGTGTCTTCTGATCACACTTGTAACTGAGGTGACCAGGTCTCCTGCACACATAGCAGACCCTTTCTGGGTATTGCTTCACAGAGCCTTTCGTTACCTTTTGAGGCCGATACCCTAACCCTTGATGTTTGGGTAGTTGTTTGACCTCTTGGTATGGACGGGTATCAGGAGACTTAATACCCTCATTTTCAAATTTCCGAAGTGCATCATGGATACGATGCATCAACGGACCTTGCACATAGGAACTGTCCAACAGTTCTCTAATGCCTGGTTCAGCCTTTTTGGTAACCTCTTGCTGAACCTCATTCTTCTGAGGCTTACCCACATCCTCATGTAACGTTAAATCCTCATTTGAGGTTGATGCAGAAGATTCATCAACCTTTGTGAGTAGTGGGTCAGCTTCAGAATGGACATCATCGTTCACCAGTTGATTTAACACTGGTGGTGGACATTTTGAATATACGTTTTTGTCCTTTTCTGAATCGGTACTTTGACCTCTCTGATCGATTATGTACTCAAAAAGATAAGAAGACGTGGAATAGCTTTTGAGTTTTTGACTCAGAGTCTCATAATCGACCTTTGAGGTAGCAAGGTCCCGTTTCAGCTTATCGATTTCGTTTATGTAAAACACGATAGCATCTTGTTTATTTAACAGAGCCACACCTAGTTCATTAACCTGTTTACCTAGACTTTCATTCTTTTCTTTTAATTGATTTTCTCTTCCTTTGATCAACAGGTTATTATCTAACTTAGATGTGAGATCTGAAATAGTAGACTTTAAGAACACTATCTGTTTTACATATTCATCACACGAACCACAAGGTAATCCAAAGGTACATACCTGATCCGCAGACGGTTGACCACAGCTGCACACCTTTTGATTTGACTCTTTGGCACGGACATTCACTGGTGTCTCTTCTGCAGCTGGTGTCGAGGCTGGTTCATCATCATTGCTGGCACTTGATTCTTCTTCACTTGAATAGCTTTCGGTCTTGGATGAAGAATCTTCGTTCAACACATGAACATTCGCCAAGTTGATGTCAGCATCAGCATTCCCGAACTGTACAGACCAATCCACTCCCTCATCTCTTTGAACAACTGCCATAGCCTTAGTCGGTGTTGGAGTTGCTTCAGATTTTATGGTTGTGGAGGTAGATGATCTGCTGCCAGAACCAGTTTTGAATGGATACCTCGGTCCCGAATTCTTCGGCTTTTCACATTCACGCGCGAAGTGACCCTTTTCACCACAGTTATAGCAGGTCACAGCAGATTTATCAAAGCCGAGTTTGGTATCCTTGGTTGCTGATATTGACTTTCCCGTTCTTCGCTCATAAGCTTTTGCCCTTCTCACTAAGTTGGCATACGACCAGAGGATATCTTGTCTCTCCATCTCATCCTCGTCGATCTGGTCATAGTCCTCTTGAGTCATATGAGCATTACCAATCTTCCCCTTCAGTAGATCATCATAAGAGGATACTAGTGCACTTAGCATGCCCATATGTGTCTTAACCTCATCTGTACTCCCATACTTGAAGTGTTCGACATTAAGTCCGGAGGAAGATGCAGCATAGGATGGCCCAGAGGATGAAGCATCAGAGGTAGATCTGCCCGATTCATTCACGTTGGTCACATAGGCAGACTGTAGGGGGGCATGTGACGAGGTGGACGACGAAACAGGTGTTCCGGAGTAGTAGAGTGAGGGGTTCTGTTGATAACTAGACATAGAATCCAGATTTAGTTCCTCCTGCTCCTGCTCCTTCAACTTGGTGATGAAGTCATTAAGGTCCATCCCGTCAAAACCGTTACCATTCTTCAGAATCATGATGAATGGCCTCCAACTCTTTGGCAAAGCTTTCGCCAAGATCTCTACTTGCTGCTTTTCTGGAACAGTGACACCCAGACTGTCCAGTTCACTAAGAAGGTGGTTGTATCTTGTAATAAGGGAAAGAATCTTCTCATCTCTTGTAGCCATGAAATGGTCTAATTCCTTTCTTAATTGACTTGCTTTTAGTTCCTTCAGAGCAGCGTTTCCCTCGTTCCTCTTCTCAAGGGCTCTCCATAGACTGTAAGAAGTTCGATATCTTCTAAACTGGTGGAAGATCTCGTTGGGAATCGCCTGAATTAGTTGAGCATAGGCCTTCTTTTTGGCATTGTAACTGGTCTGCTGTTCGACAGTCATCTTATCGTAAGGGGTTTCAATGTTTCCCTCCCCTTTCGGAACCATATACTCAACGTTCATGGCTCGTCGCAATCTACAGTCAACCCCATCTAGAAAGATTTCGAACCTGGGCTTCCACATAGGATAGTCCTCCATGGTTAGCAATTTCGGCACTTTGTTTATACTGCCCATTTCTGTTTCTAGTAAAAGGTTGTTTAAGGCAGTGGTTTGTTTAGAAGCCATTTAGATTGACTTTGAGAACCAAGGCAGCAAGCACACAGAGTAAAAAAAAAATTTTTTTTTTTAGAGACCACACAGAAAGCACGGATTAAAGTTTGATTAGAAAGATCACACAGGACAGCACAGAAATGCACAACGCACGAAGACCGAAAAATAAAAAAAATGTATACTCTTTTTTTTTTTTTTTTTTTTTTAAGAAAACGAAGGTTCTAGACGCACACAGCAACTACGCACGCACCACAAGCACTTCGTGCGGACTGCGAGCACCACGCACACAGTGAGGACACACCACGCACGGATTGGCGAACAGTCACTACGCACGCACGTATGGCAGTACGCGCGGACTACAGGACCACTTCGCACGAGGCACACAGACAGCAATCGAAGGATCTAGAACACACACAGACAGTTCGTGCGAACTGGTCCCACTACGCACGGAGTGGAAGTCCACTTCGCACGGACGGAATTCAAGAAACTAATCGCTAAAATTTTGACCTTTTAAACACAAAGAGGCCTATTTCCGACCTATTTTCGGTTAAAATCGACGCAAGAGGGCACACAAAGGCCTAAAGGAACACCTAGATCGACAAATCCTAAGGAAAAGTGATCAATCAAAGCACAAGGCTCTGATACCACTTTGTAGGACCGGCTGGGGGACGGGGTTCTAAACTAAACTAAAACACCCTAATGCTAGGACTGATCTAGGATGAGAAATATCGCGGAATTATATTTCCCAAACCTCCTAAGGATACTAGGATCTACTTAGGTGTCCGGCACACAGTTAACACTAAGAAACACACAGAAAGATAGAAGACAAACACACAGTACTCACACAGAGATGCCTAGGCTGCCCTTAGTTTTCGTATTTATCACTTAGATTTCGGTTTTCGAGGGCTAGTTTGCGTTAATCGAGGCTTAAGGTCGTAAAGGTCGAGTTTCGTGGCTCACTATCTACGAATATGCGAATTAAGCACTATTTATAGGCCCAGACTAGTCACTACGTGCGAAGTGCCAGTCACTACGCACATAGTGAACTCAGTTCGCACGAAATGGAATTGTTAGATAATCCATGTTGACCAACATCCTCACCACGTGCGAAGTGGTACTCACTACGCACGTAGTGAGGTCATTTCGTGCGTGGTGAACCTGATCACCAAAGTGGTGATTTTTCCACGCAGACTTAAACTTCCAAACTCACACCAAACATGGTTAAGTACTTGTAAGCTTAAGATAATCACATAGAATCACTAAGAATATATACACATGCAAACAATTAATCAAAACACATTTGAATTAATATTTCATGTATATACTTTATTGATACGAACTAGGGATTCATAAAATATGCACCAACAATATGGGAGTGCATGATATTTACAATAAATACTTCATATCTTTTGACTATTTCAATTAACAAACTACATACTTTTAAACAAAATTATTCAATTACATAAGATCAACATATAGTATTTTTATTCTACACAAAACTTCTTTTAAAAACAACAAAGCTCAAAAGATATTTACACAATATTATGAATACAGACCCGTGTTTACACGAGTTTGAAACCTAGTATATATATATATATATATATATATATATATATATATATATATATATATATATATATATATATATATATATATATATATATATATATATATATATGGAGATCTCCTACTTTTACCTATGCTAGGAGGTGGGACAACCAAAACACCTAATTGAATACCACATCAGATTTTAAGAATTAATAATAAGGCTTAATTGAAGATTTGGAGAAAGAATAAGCATGCCACATGAGATTCAAACATTCTTCATTTAGTTAACTGATTAACCATGTTAACTGCCAAAAAACCGTATTTGTTTTAATAAAATAAAAAATTAATTTGGAATTTTCACATAGGCTAAATATCAAGTTTTCATAACCGTGATTAAATCCGGTTCAAAAGTAGCGACTAAACCGGGCAACTGTGATCCGGGCGGTTTCACTAAAACCGGAATAAAACCGTTGAACCGGAGCAACCCGTATCGTACCGACCTTTACTAAAGTTTTTTTAACTAAAATCAAAAGATGATGGAAGACCTATGTATAGGCAAGAACATCCTTTGTTTTGTTTCTTAGAAGCAATGTGGGATCATAAAATATATGTATATATATATATATATATATATATATATATATATTATATGGAGATCTTCTACTTTTGCCTAAGCTAGCGATGTGAGACAACTAAAACACCTAATTGAGTGCCACATCAGATTTCCTCAATCACTAAGAGGGCTTAATTGAAGATTTGGAGGAAGATTAACCATGTCACATGGGATTCAATAGATATTGTTTTAGTATAGATATAGAATATATATATATATATATATATATATATATATATAATACTACCTTATACCTTTCCATTTTTGTTTTGAAAAAGAAAGTTAAGCAAAGTCTCTAATTACGATTTGATAAATATTATGATGCATTCATTAGTTCTGCATTGACATAATTAATTTTTAGAGTGAATTACTGATTTAGTTTATGTGGTTTGTTATTATTATTATTATGGTTATTGTTATTATTATTATTACTATGTTATTATTATTTAATTATAATGATTTTAATCTATCTCTATTATCGCACAACATCCAATTAGGATTAGTGTTATAATACATTAGTATATACTAGGTTTCGAGCCCGTGTAAACACGGGCCAGAATGTAAGATCTTCGACATATGATTTTATATCTGTATGTTTTGAGTAACATATAACTTTTTAATCGAATGTTAACATATAGGTTTATAACATTATTATTTTAATTAAATAAGCTTAAAAAGCCAAAATAAGTAGTTTATAGCTTCCAAGATCCCTTTTTTATATACATGATTTTCCTCATGAAGTTTTCCTGTAACTCCGATGTGGGAGAAAAGTTTCAAATATTATTTTTATAACCTTGTTTCTAATTGTATGCCACATCAATTAGCAACCCTCCCTAATTAACTTGAACTTCAAAATTAGAGCTCAATCCTACATGAAGTTTACTCAAGAGTAAATCTTCCACACTTCTTCATAATTTGGACCATGCAATCTTCTATGAAGTTTCCTGCCACACCTCTATCCAAAAGAAAAAATTGAACCAGATTACATACATGTAAATACTATGTGAAATTAGATATCTTAGAACTAATAAAGTTTTTGGTAGAACAATAGGAAATGACGATTCATACATGTACTAATATGAAGTATTTGATGGCTCGTAGAAATCAATATGTAAGATACATGAACATTCAAATTTAAGCGTTATAATGCTTTTATCTAAAATAACTGACCATTCAGCTAGTACCTATAAATAACTGACATATGATGTAGTGTTTGAAGTGGAGTTGCTACATTTGAATAATCAATAAAATGTCATATATTTTGACGCAATTATCTTTAGTGATTAATCTTTATAAATCCGGTCCTTGCAATCCGTGTCATAAACCTAGTCTTTGAAATCCCTTGTTAACTATTTGAGATCTAGTCAAAATCCTTGATTTGGATGTCTAGCAACACCTTTGTAGAAATAGACTTTTAGTTGACAAATATTAACTCATTCATCGCCTTCCACAATAGATATAATGTGGCCCATGGTGTTTGACAAAAATGAGTTGGGAATTCAAATCCAAGGATTTCATAAAATCCCATGAATGAGGTATTTGCAAATCCTTTGACCCCCCCTAGTATTTGGAAATCCCACATATGAGGTATTTGCTCCGGCCGCACTCAGGCTAAAATTCCGGCGAGCCACCGCCGTCGACGTCATCCTTTGCGTCGAAGTCGACCCTTGTCACCATTCCCTAGCCGTCGACGTATCCTTTGCGCCGACGTCAACCCTAGTCACCTTTCCCCTTGTCATCGTCGCCCCTTCTCGAAACCCTAGCCGCTGCAACCCTAGCCATCGCTTCGTCACCCCTTCGTCGAAACCCTAACCGCCGCAACAGAAACCCTAGCCGCTGCCGTTTCTTCGACAAAAACCCTAGCTTCAGTTTCTTCGACAGAAACCCTAGATCGCAAACCCTAGCGTCGGCCACCACCTCACCGCCGTTTGTTGCTGCTTTACCTAACGACGTCGGATAAGAAAACCCTAGCCGTCACTCACGAACTAGCCTTCGTTTCCCGTTAAAGAGAACCCTCCGTCGAAAACGCTAACCCACGAAGGATGGTTCGCCGGTGTCGTCTGCCTTCGTCGTCCACTGCCGTCTTCCGTTCGCCGTCGCCGGCGTCGTGTGATGGTGGCAACAGATGTGGTTGTTGGTGGGGAAGTTGAAGGTGTTGTTGTGGGGTTTAATGGTGGTGGAAATCCCACCTAAGAAAAGTAAACCAAACAAAAGATTGGAATTTAAATCCTACCAAATGAATTCCCCCCAAATACAATTCTCATCCATAAATCCCATTCCCCTCAAAATCAAAGAATGAACCAAACACCCCCTTAGGATTTGGGGGAATTCAAAATCCAATTCTTAGAATTCTGTGAACCAAACACGACTTGAGATTAGGAATCTTCAATTCCAATTCCGAGCAAATCCTGCGAACCAAACGGGGCCTTACGGTTTTTTAATGTTAGAGTTTTTTTTAATGGTTTTATCCAAGATGAACATTGAGAAAGTAGAAGAATGTTAACTTTATTGTACTTAGTTTTAACAATATTCTGGTGCTATTACAATCTGTATAAAAGTTGGTTCATATAAGTTATGGTTTTGCTAAATTATTTTCACTTTGACATAAAAATTATGAGACATAGCAAAAGAGTTACCAAATCTATGATAGTACAATAGTCTTTTTACATGTTTGTAAAGAAAAAACCACAACAAAGCTAATTTACTGAAAATTAAAAACTTGATTACAGAAACAATAACACTCGGAACATTTTTGTGGACCCAGGTTTTAACATAAAACACTTGAAAACATTTCTAATTAAAATCTATGTCTATCCATGACTCTTTCAGCACTTCCTTTTGTTGAAAAAACAACCATCCTTAAATCAAAGAAAATAAATTGTATTCGCTGTAAGACACCAATAGCTAATGCCACTATGCTTTATACACCTGCATCAAAATCTATGAGCAACAACACATAGGCTTTCCGTGTTTATTGTAAGCTATAGACACAACCAAACCAACCAAACTTGATATCAAGGTCTTTAAGAAAATCTAAGAAAGCATTATAAACTTGTTACACGAACTTGGTATGCATTCCTCATACAAACTTGATATCCAACTCATGTGATTATACAAATATTCATAAAGATTTAAAAACAACTCATTCAGGCATCTAATCAACCAGCCGGTATACATTTGATACAAACTTGTCATAAACCTCATATTCTATTAGCTTGCCATACTAAATTAAACATTTAAACCATCTGAAATCAAAGTTACAGTAAGCTGGATTATACTAACGTGTGCTTGAATTAACAAAATCAGATTCTATCTCAAAATCAGATGTTGGGTTGTACTCAAAAATATTTTACTGTTGAAAAATCTCTAATAGAGATAATGGGTTGTAACTAAAAAATATTTGTTGTTGAAAAATAACAATCATAAACACCCAAATTGTAAGTTTGTAACAAAATTTTTTGGAGTTATTTGATTTTATAGATACTTGAGTCTCTATATATCTATCTACCCAACTCTAAGGTTTTATATCACTTCATTTCCCCTGTTGCATCCGAACCCCTAACGTTACCATGTCCACCTCCAGCGGCAGCAAAAGGAACTCCTTACACGTCTACCCTTGATGGCAGCAAACAAAGCTCAAACATACTCAACGTCGTCAAAGAACATAACGGACATTCTGATCAACAAACGCCCGATCATCTGCTGCCCCAAAGCCATCTCGGCTAAAAAGTCATGATTCCTTAGATAACTTCGGGATTCATGGTGTCAATAGGCGCGACGTGTTGGGCAATAGCGACGAGGCAATAGGGGCGACGTATTAGGGGCGACTTGTCGCGCCTAATACCTTTAGTGGCGACATCCTCGGGTATTAGGGGCGACTTTTGTCCCGCCTAATGGCCTTTTTCCTTGTAGTGTGTAAAGCAGGCACATTATCAACATAGTGTTTAAAGATCGGCGGAATACCATGGGCAAGCTCTGAGTAAAAGACTGCAAGCCCTCCCATATGGCTAATGTTCGTGTCCGTAACAATGTCTTTTATGACTTCTCGTGACACTTTATGATCGAGCTCATAGTTATATTTTGCTCGATAAACATAGTTCCAAGTGCACATTATAAACATTAGCGCGATTGCAAATGAGAATGGCAAGTATCCACCATCGCCGAATTTGTAAAGAACCGCGCTCAAGTAGATGTATTCGGTGGAGCTAATCACAAGAACATATAAAATCACTAAAATTATGTTTGTTTTCCATATGACTAGCATGATCACCACCATGAATCCCGAAGTTAACGTCTCTGCAAATATCACCGCAATACCTTCATCAACAAGATAGAAGACATGATAAAATTAACATATCATTACATTATGAGTGACACATAAAACGGGTTACTAAAAATAAAGATAGCATAAAAGCTTTACCGTAAGCATGACCGATCTTTTAAGTAGTCCTGAATGAAACAGTAACAAGAACACAACCAATCATAAGAAGATAATTCATTTCGGGTATATAAACTTGTCCTTCGTACTTAGCCGATGTATGCACGACTTGAACACGAGGAAAACACCCAAGAGAAAGTGATTATTTGATGATCGAGAAAGTCCTTGATATCATAGACTTGAACACGAGGAAAACAAGTTCTAACCTTTGCGTCATGGTGGCCGTGAATATTAGAGGCCTCGATATCTAAGGAATCATGACTTTTTAGCCGAGATGGCTTTGGGGCAGCAGATGATCGGGCGTTTGTTGATCAGAATGTCCGTTATGTTCTTTGACAACGTTAAGTATGTTTGAGCTTTGTTTGCTGCCATCAAGGGTAGACGTTTAAGGAGTTCCTTTTGCTGCTGCTGGGGGTGGACATGGTGACGTTAGGGGTTCGGATGCAACTGGGAAAATGAAGTGATATAAAACCTTAGAGTTGGGTAGATATATATAGACTCAATGAAACATCTATAAAATCAAATAATTCCAATTTTTTGTTACAAATTTAATATTTGGGTGTTTATGATTGTTATTTTTCAACAACAAAATATTGTTTAGTTACAAACTTGCAACCCATTATCTCGATTAGAGATTTTTCAACAATAAAATATTTTTGAGTACAACCCAACATCTGATTTTGAGATAGAATCTGATTTTGTTAATTGAAGCTCAAGTTAGTATAATCAAGCTTACTGTAACTTTATTTTCCGATGGTTTAAATGTTTAATTTAGTATGGCAAGCAAATAGAATATGTTTTTGTTAGCATTTGCTTTGTTTGTTGTCCCCATGACCTTATAAGTTAAAAGTTATCAATATTACATATTACATGGATTGATTAAAGATCACATCAGGTTTATGACAAGTTTGTACGAAATGCATACCGGCTGGTCGATTAAATGCCTGAATGAGTCGTTTTTATATCTTTATGAATATTTGTATAATCACATGAGTTGGATATCAAGTTTGTATGAGAAATCAGAAATGCACACCAAGTTCGTGTAAGAAGTTTATAATGCTTTCTTAGCTTTTCTTAAAGACCTTGATATCAAGTTTGGTTGGTTCGGTTTGGTTTGATTGTGTCTATAGCTTACGCTAAACATGGAAAGCCTATGTGTTGTTGCTCATTTAGAGTCTTGATTTCTTGATGCAGATGTATAAGCATAGTGGCATTAGCTATTGGTGTCTTACAGGTGATACGATTTATTTTCTTTGATTTAAGGATGGTTGTCTTTTCAACAAAAGGAAGTGCTGAAAGAGTCATGGATAGACAGAGTTGAGAAATGTTTTTCAAGTGTTTATGTTAAAACCTGGGTCCAAAAAAATGTTCTGAGTGTTATTGTTTCTGTAATCCAGTTTTTAATTTTCAGTAAATTAGCTTTGTTGTAGTTTTTTCTTTACAAACATGTAAAAAGACAATTGTACTATCATATGGTTCTTTTAATGAAAATTGGTAGATGTTTGGTAACTCTTTTGCTATGTCTCATAATTTTTTTTACTATAATTTAAACAACTTTACAAGTACAAATATCAAAGTGTATATAATTTAGCAAAACCATAACTTATATGAACCAACTTTTATAAAGATTGTAATAGCACCATAATATTGCTACAATAAAGTTAACATTCTTCTACTTTCTCAATCTTCATCTTGGATAAAACCATTAAAAAACTGTAACATTATTCTTTTTGAGTGTTTATCTTTTACTTACACTTGTGCTTGGTTCTCACTTGAACAGAACTGCCGCTTGAATATACATAGCTTGCACTTGAACTTGAACCACAACTTAAATATAAACAACACCATTAGAAGTAGAAGTGTTTTGCAAAAGAAGTTATTCAAGTCTTCGTTGCAAAACAGATCATCAACCAAATGGTCTTATTTCTCAACAAGACAGGCGCCTGTCAAGCAATCAATAGTTGGATGTCAAGCAATCAATAGTTGAATAAGCCATGAAGAACATGCTAATTGCATCGCAGCTTGCATAAGAACGGTTGAAAAGATCGATATAAGAGTCGGATGTGGGAATTTCGACCCATTTAGTAATATACTAATGACCATGTCGATTAAACATGGTTTTTAATAGGATGTTTTATATTTTTTAAACTTAATGTTGACTCACGAGGCTTTAGCTGATACTTGTGTTTTTTGGAATGATGTCCGGTACTTGTGTTAGGTGCTTGGAGATTGATTAGTGAGGCGGGAAGCTTGTTGGGTGGTTAGAAGGAGTTAGTTATAGATCGTTACCGACTTGTTATTAATATGAAAATGATTTTATGAGTTCATAATATCGATTTCTTATAACGGTTTAATCGGCTTTAGCTATCATGATATTAATAATTTATTCCCCTGCAAATAATTTGGGTATATAACAAAAAAAAAAGTTAGGGCTTGTTTGTTTTTTTGAAATAAGTACTTATTTTTTAAAACATCTGCGAATGTGCAGACATTTCATTAGAAGACTGTTTGTTTAAAATCAGATGTAAAAAGGAATAAAAATCTTCACTTATTATCACTTATTTTAAGAAGTGATTAAAAATCACTTATTACAGATAATATAAAGAACTTATTATAGATAACATAAAAAACCACCGTCACCACCGCCCGCGACCACCACCAACCACCGCTGCCGCCGACCACCACCAACCATCGCCGCCGCCGACCACCACCAACAGCCACCTTCAGCACCGCCGCCGACCACCAACCGCTGCCGCCCGCACATCCTCGGACCACCACCAACCGTCGCCGCCCGCACAGCCGCCGACCACCACCAACCGCCGCCGCCCGCACCGCTGCCGACCACCATCAATCGCACCCTCCAGCACAGCCGCCGACCACAACCAACCACCACCACCACCGCCGCCACCAACCACCACCAACCGCCGCCATTCTCCGATCACCACCAACCGCTGGCAACCACCACCACCACCGCTGTCACCAACCGCCACCGCCGACCACCAACAGCCGCCACCGTCGCCGAACACCACCAACTGCCACCGCTACCTCCGTCACCAACCACCACCGCTCGCGTCGTCGCCGCCGACCACCACCAACCACCACCATCGCCAATCACTACCAACCACCGGCCAAACCACCATCGCCACCGCTGTCACCAACCGCCATCGCCGACCACCAACAGCCACCACCGTCGCCGAACACCACCAACTGCCACCGCTACCTCCGTCACCAACCGCCACCGCTAGCGTCGTCGCCGCCGACCACCACCAACCACCACCATCGCCAATCACCACCAACCACCGGCCAAACCACCATCGCCACCGCCGTCACCAACCGCCACCACCGACCACCACCAACCGCCACAGCCGCCAAACAACACCAACTACCACCGCCACCTCCGTCACCAACCGCCACCACTAACCGCCACCACTAACCGCCACCACTAACCACCACCAACCGCTAGCACCGCCAAAGCCGCTGAACACCACCAGCGCTACCTCCGTCACATAGGGTGGGGTTGGTACGTAAGGGGTAGGGGCGAGTATCTAAGTGGTAGGTAGGGGTAGTGTAGGGCTGGTAGGTAGGGCCTAGGGGGTAAGGTAGGGTGGGGGTGGAGTAGGGTGGCTAGGTAGGCGTGGGGTGGGGTAGGGGTGGGTGAGGTAGGTAGGTAGGGGTAAGGTAGGTGGGGGTAGGGTAGGTAGGGGTGAGGTGGAGTAGGGTATGGTGGGATAGGGGGTGTAAATAGGTAGGGGTGGGGTGGGGTGGGGTAGGGTGGGGTGGGGTGGGGTGGGGTAGGGTGGTGTAGATAGGTAGGGGTGGCGTGGGGGTGGGTAGGTAAGGGTTTGGAGGTAGGGTGAGGTTATTGGATATTAATGTTTTGAATCTAAATATTTGGTAATTTTACTTAAATTGTTAAATTTAGTTTAAAATTGGAAAAATATAGTAAATAAGACATTTCTTAAAATTAAAAAACAAATAGTCTTATCTCGTAGACATTCGCATACATAAGACCTTTTAAACAACATTTTATCCTGCAGACATGGAATAAGACATAAGATATTTATGTCTTCAAAAACAAACAACACCTTAATCTCCATTTTTGAGAGAATCCGAAGTTATCAAGAAAAGTCTAATTTCACCGATAGGTAGCCAAAATCCCGAAAAAAAGGAAAAACTGTTTTTGACCATTGCATCATCGTTTATCATTATTTTTTCTTCTTAATTATCAAGTATATTACTCTACTATCCTTACTCAGGGAGCGCTTGGTTGATTAGAGGGGAATGGGAATGGCAAAGGGTAAGGGAATGCAATGAGCATTCCCTAGTGTTATCAATACCATTGATATTGCTTGACTAATATAGGTAATCATTATATATACACATATGTATGTATATGTGTGTGTTGTGTAGGGGTGGCGGTGGTGGTGATTTTGCGACAAGTTACAATGGTGTATGGTGGTGGCGGCGGCGGTGGTGGCGGCAACGACGATGACGGCGGCGGTCGGTGTTGATGCTAGAGGGTAGTGGTATCGATATTGGTGGTGGTATTGATAGTTGATGTGTTACGATGGTGTAGTGGTTGCTACCGGTGGTGGTGGCGGTAGTTGGTGGTGGTGGCGGCGACGACGACGGTAGCGGTTGGTGGTGGTGCTAGAGGGTGGTGGTAGCGATATTGGTAGTGGTGTTGATTGTTGATTTGTTACGATGGTGTATGGGTTGCTGCGGTGGCGGCGGCAGGCGGCAGTTGGTGGTGGTGGACTTGTGGCGGCGGCAACGGTGGCGGTTGGTGGTGGTGCTACATGGTGGTTATAGGGATATTGGTGGTGGTGTTGATAGTTGACGTGTTACGATGTTGTAGTGGTTGTTGCCGGTGACGGCGACTACGGCGGCGGCGGCAGTTGGTGGTGGCGGCGGCGGCGACGGTAGCGGTTGGTGATGGTGCTAGAAGGTGGTGGTAGCGATATTGGTGGTGGGCTGTGATGGTGTCGGTGATCGGTAGGGGCATACGTACCTGAATCCATTACTCTGAATTAATTACCCCCAATTTGCAGGGGAATGCCACATTACCCATTAATGGGTAATGATTGATTATATTCCCTCTAAATAAGCAACATTAATGATTATCATTCCCATTCCTTACCCTCTAAAACCCTCAACCAAGCACCCCCTCATATTTACACATCAATATACATTTTCTCTTCCACCCTTAATTTCCTACTCCTTTATACAAATAGACTCATGCTCAGGCAAGGCAAAATATTTGACAAAAAACGGATTCAAATCATTGAGGATATAATTAAGAAAAGCAATCTTACAAGAAGTAGAAGAAAGAGAACATCAAGAGGAGATAAAGAATGTGGTTAACATATTCTTTAAACCATTCATATAATTGTCAATCTCATCAATGATCGGAGTCATAGAACCCATTTGCTATGAGAAACTACCCGATTAGATACTTTTTTGAGAATCTACACCATATTTCATTTTCTTATTTGGACTAGAATTTCAAATTTATATAGGGTTTTGCTACGATTAGATGCATAAATACATACAACATATTGTACCTATTAATACGGTCTAACTTGGAATCCTACATGGGAGAATGACCATAAAACCACCATCTTATTTGGATGATTACATCACCTAGTTTGTTGGGATGTTTGTTATTTATTAATTAATTACTTTTCTGCCCTTTGATTTCATTATATAAACATTGTAATTTGGAACGAATTGTTATGTTCTCCCGCTATCCTTATTTCTCTATGTTTTTATTTGGAGCTCATCTTACTCGAAATGGATAACCTATCATTGGTGCTTTTATTGTCCTTTCGTTCCATCATTTTCCTTGTTCTATTTAACATGCCAAGTCGCTGATAAAATACTGGATTCTTTGAACACTGTCACAAACCAATTGCAAACTAACAAAGTCGGTCATGATGCCGTATTTGCCGAATTATTACAATCGTCACATCCCAATAATGAACAACTCAAATCCCTCACCAATTCAGTAAAGGAATAACTCATTACCATGGCCAACGCCTTCCATTTTCCATCCACCAATTCTGTCATCTCCTTCCTCCATACCCTCTTCATCGATTATTCCACCGAATACCCCACCCACTCCACCACCTCCCAATCCACCGCCGCCTATCCCATCGCCTCCTAGTCCTCACCTAATCCCTTTGAGATCCGACCCTTTTGATTGGAAATAGCTACATTTGATGGTTCTAATCCATCCGATTTGATACTACAAACATATTGTTTCTTCCTTCTTCATAATACACAAAAACCACAAAAAAATCATTTGGCCTCATTCTTCTCCGGAGGAAAATCTTTGAGTTGGTTCAACTAGATATAACAGAATCATAAATTAACCACATGGACTGATTTTTCAAGTTATTGGAAATACGTTTTGGACCATCATCTTTTATCAATCATGAAACATCACTATTTAAAATCAATCAACGCTCTTCTTTTACGGTTTATCAATCGGGATTTGAAAAGCTAAATATCTTTCTCTTTGGATTAAAACCTGAGAATCTGAGATACACCGTGAATTTCATCTTCTGAAACCCACAACCATGTTTCAAGCTATGGGCTTAGCAAGATTAATCAAAGATAGATTGACCACTCAAAAGGCCATGGTCATTGACCCTAAACCACTCTTACGCCTTCCGTGGACTCGTAATCCATCGTATCCTTCTAAACCTCTGTACCTAAGCTATAACCCCCACCCAACAATGAGTACAACTTCCCAAACTAAAAGTACAACCTAAAAATACCCCAAACCCTAATACTGCTATCTTTCGTAAACTATCTCCCATCGAAGTCAAACAAAGAAAAGAAAAGGACTTGTGCTTTAAGTGTGATGACAAGTACAGCGAACCCACAAGTACAAGGCCCAATTCTACTACATCGTATCTTACCCACCCATCTCCGACCTATGAACAACCAACGATAGATCTCGAATCCGAGCCTCCTTACAACCTACAGATCCCATCATCTATCATGTAATCCCACCCGAACACAACTTCACTACCTCTCTACTATCTTTCGCATGAGCCACTCAACCGTCAACATTCAGATACACATCCTTAATTAGTGTTAAATGTAACATCCTCCATACCGGCATAGAATAATTAAGGTAATTAATTATTTAATTTTGGGATTTTAAGATGCTTATGTGGAATTAATTGTTATTATTTGTTAATTATAATTGATGATTAATTGTAATTAAATGTGAATATTTGTTATTATTTAGAAAATGATAATAATAATATTAATATAGAGTTAGTGGGTGATGAGGTGTCTTAGGACACATAATCACCAACTTGCCACCTTCTACTTCATTTCATGCAAAAGAAAGAAAAGAGAGTGAAAGTGTTGTGTGTGTGGTTCGGCCGAGAAGAACAAAAGAAAGAAAGAGAGAAGGAGAAATCAAACACAATTTTGTTTGCATTCTAGTTGTTTAATTGAAATCATCAAAAGGTTAGATCATATATTCTGTTAAGATCATGAATGCAATTTGATTTATTTGAATATTTATAAGAATTTCGAATGAATGCTTGTTATATGAAATTATGAGATTTGATGACTTAGGAAGTATGCATGTTAGAAATTATTGTTAAATTAGGTTCATAACATGTTTAGAATGATTTCTGGAAAGTGGATTAACATGCATGCTTAAAATCAGAAGTCTAAATTGAAGTTATGAATGAACTTGAAGTATGCAGAATTGGGGATTTTGAAGGGCTCGGAATTTGATAGTATGAATCAATCGGAATTGGTGATTCCGATTATTTTTTATCGGAATTGATGTGAAACCCGAATAAAATGATAGGAATTGGACTCCTTGCCTTTACTTGGATATTTATAACACTTTGATCGGAATAGAGATTTATTCGGAAATGCTATAATCGGAATTACTAATTGACCGGAATCGATGTTAATCGAAATGGCCTTTTGCTCGGAAATGATCATACTCGGAATTCCATTTAGTCGGAATTGACGATTTGAAGTGCTAAATCGGATCTTGATAATTCCTAACACTTTGATCGGAATGTAAATTTGCTCGGAATTGGCTTTGATCGGAATTAGCCATTACTCGGAATTTGACAAGGGTTTGATCGGAATTAATATATTCAATCGGAATTTGACATGATCGGAATTCTAATGTTGCCTATGCTCGGAAATAGGAACTTTATGGTGAATCCGAATGAAAAATTTAATGAACTCCTTGATGACTTGAAGATAAACATGAGTTTGTATATCAAGTGTGGCCTTGACATATGAATGGAGTATATGTAATGCCTAAGCTAAGGAGTTGGATGATTTCACAGAATTACAAGTTGGAACGGGTAATTGTGAATACGCATATATTTATACTTGTTGTTTATGAGCTGGTAGATTATTAGTTCATGTGATATGTAAATATATGTACTTGTTGATTTATGTACATGTTATGTATTGTGCTTATGATAGACTGTTAAGCAAATACTGACTATTAGTTATAATGCTCAGGTGGTGACAAGACTCAGTAGATAAAATTGCTATGTAACTTGAGCTTTTGAAGATATCGGTGAGTGGATATATATCTTTGGATATATGAGTTGTAATCTTGGTTGCCTTGCTCTTAAAGATATTGTATCTTGTTTATCTGTATATATACATGACGTATTCAAAGATCAGTTTGTTTGGTTGGGCTTGTTGCTTGGGGATTTACAGTATCTGACATTGAAGGGCATTTGTTGCACTCAAGGGTGCTTGTACTGTTATCCATGTTAGTAGGGCTATCGGTAAGCCTATGCTTTGGCCGGCATAGGTTGTAGGTGTTGCAACGCCGCCGATTCTCTTTGACGATTTGAGTATTTGTGTTTGGGCTTTATGCCTTGTATGTACTTTGATATCTATTCTCTCACTAGCTTTGTGCTAATCCCCCACCGTTGTAATCTTTTACAGGACACTTCTGGTATGGAGATAGTAGAAGTGAAGCTAGGATTATGGACTGATCTTACTCTGATATCGCTCTTGAATTGTAAAGAGCCTGTTTTTTAGTAACACTGTAGATGTCTTTTGTACAAACGAACAAGTGAAAAGTTGTATTTTCACTATTATGTTAATATTAATATGTAATTAATGTAAGTAAGCTTCCACGCGTATTTCAAAGTTGTTTAAGAAAATACGGTATTACATTAAACCTCTATACCCTAATGGATAGTGGTAGTAGTGAAAATTTCATACATCCTCATTGTTTGAAATCATTAGCACTCCCTGCACCATTAAATTCGTTATTTTCGGTTAAAGTTGGCAATGGTCATACTTTGCACACACAAGGTTTCCTTCCCTCCATAGTTTTTACAATACAAACCAACAAATTCACCATTGATTTCCACATCCTTTCCATCCACAGGTGCGATTTGGTGCTGGGAAATACATGCCTGAGAAACGTGGGTCCTATCTTAACAAATCATTCAAATTTCACCATGACTTTCACCCCAAGGGACACATCTCCATTATAGGCAATCACAATACACCTATCACCTACCTATCTCCTAATCAACTCCGCCGTTCCATGGAAGCAGATTCCATAATTGCCTTCACTTTTCTTTTTATATCAAACCCCGACCTTACCATAAATCAAACCAATTCTCAAAACTCTGCCATATCCAGCCTTCAAGCCAAATTTCCAGACATATTCAGCATTTCAAACCACCTTCCTCCCCATGAAATACATGATATTCAACTCTTTCCGAATTCAAAACCAATAAATGTCAAACCATACTGATATCCCCAATTCCAAAGAACTGAAATATCTTGATTCATAAATGAAATGCTCCAAGAAGGAGTACTCGAACCGAGTACCTGTTCTTTTAGTGAAAAAGAAAGACAGGAGCCGGAGGTTTTGTGTGGATTACAGGGCGTTGAATTCCATTACAATAAAAGACAACTTTCCTATTCCCACAATAGATGAGTTGCTTGATGAATTGTATGGTACCAAAATCTTTTCAAAATTAGATTTGCATCAAGGGTAGTTTCAAATACGACTTCACCCCGGTGACACATCCAAAAGAACTTTTAGAATCACACATGGTCGTTTTGAGTTAATTATCATGCCTTTTGGGCTTTCAAACGCGCTACCAACTTTTCAAGCAACAATGAATTCCCTCTTTAAAAATGAATTGCGTAAAATTGTTTTGGTGTTTTTTGATGACATACTTGTTTATAATAAGTCAATTGAGGTACATTTGCACCATCTACACCATGTTCTAACATTATTGTAACAAAACAAGTTCTATGTCAAGGAATCAAAAAGCTCTTTTGGGCCGAGTTCAATAGCTTTTATGGGACACATCATATGTGTGGCGGGTGTAGGTAGCGATCCGGACAAGATTAAAGCACTTTTAGAATGGCCACCACCTTATTCAATCAAACAATTGAGAGGATTCTTGGGTTTGACTAGGTGTTACCGGAAAATCTCAAGCCCCTCTAATAGATTTGTTACAAAAAGACAATTTCAAGTGGCAAGAAAATCAACAGCTAGATTTTTCACAACTATAGGATGCGTTAACTTCAGCACCAGTTTTAGCACTACCAAACTTCACTCAGCCATTCTTCATGGAAACGGGCATCAGAGGTGCCATTGGAGCATTTTTAAGCCAAAACAAACACCCTATCGCTTTTTTTAGCAAAAAGTTATCATCTCGAATTCAAGCAACTTGAACGTACGTCCGAGAAATGTTCGCCATAACATTGGCAGTTGTAAAGTGGCGCCATTATTTGTTGGGCTGTCACTTTACATTTATCACTGCACATCAAAGTCTCAAATTGATGTTGACACAAACAATACAAACACCTGAACAACATCAATGGCTCACAAAGTTACTAGGATACGACTATGATATTGTTTGTAGATGGGGACTGAAAAACGTTGCAGCAAACGCCAAATTTACTATCAAATGGACTGATTTACTACAAGAACCGTTTGTATGTCCCCTATGTATCACAATTTCGAACCTAGCTCATTCATGACTTTCATTCATCATCTATTGGGGTCATGCTGGAATCAAAAGCATCATGGCATTTTATTGGCCTAACTTGAAAAAATTAGTAACATTATTCATTGGCTCTTGTAAATAATGCTAGCATGTTAAGTACAGCACCACACCACCCCACGGGTTGCCTCAACCCCTCTGAGTTCTTGAAATGATTTGGGAGGAGATATCAATGGATTTTATCAAGGATTACCACTTTCTATGGGCAAAACATCCATTCTAGTCATTGTCGACACATTATCTAAAGCACCACATTTTATCTCGTTGCCACCAAAAACAGTTGGAAGGAAATTGGCAACAATCTCAACCACCGAGTTTATTAGGATACATGGATTTCCCAAATCTATCGTTAGCGATAAAGACCCATTTTTTATATGTAATTTCTGGTTTGAATTGTTTTCTCTCGACAATCCGGTCAGTGGCGAATCTAGGATTCAAACACACCGGGGTCCATCACGTGACAAGATGACTCAGTCGAAAAATTAGATAACAGGATAAATATTATTATTTTAGTTGGGTAAGGTAACATGCAAATCAAAAGTATTATAAAGAACGACGAAACATTATATATATATATATATATATATTCAAAATAAATAGCATAAAGTTATTACAATCGTTGTACCGGATCTTCAAGTAGTTAATTTAAATCAACATTCATATACTTTTATGGGTTTCTTTACTTATTCCCTTTACCAATTGTCTCTTCAACATTTATTGTTTTGAAAATATTGTTTGAACTACATTCACCAATTTTGTTTTATAAAACTTCAACATTGTAGTTTAATTTAACATAAACATTAGTACATTAGATTTAGATGCTTAATATAATGTTAATCAAAATCGAAACAACTCAATTACTCAAACACAAAAATAACTTATGTAAATTAAAAATGAATCAGAGAGTCTTCAATACAAAATGAAAAACTAAAAAAAGAAAAGAATTGTAAACAAAAAAAGTACATGATAAAATATGAAAACTTATTATTTTTATGGGGTCCTTTTTGTAATTTTAGGGTGGTCCAAAATTTATATATGTATATATAGTTATAAAAAAAAGTTCACTTAGTGGGGTCCACTTCTACATGGAATCGCCTCTAAATACAGTGTTCTCAATGCGTAGTGCGTATCACCCGCAATCAAATGGTCGACAGAGGTACTCAACCATTGCCTTGAAGACTATCTTCTCTGCTTTGCTTTGGAAGAACCTAGATTGTTGACACAATATTTACCATGCAGAATGGTCTTCCAACACCTCTTCGTACTCAACCATTGCCTTGAAGACTATCTTCTCTGCTTTGCTTCGGAAGAACCTAGATTGTTGACACAATATTTACCATGCAGAATGGTCTTCCAACACCTCTTCGTAGTCCACAATCAGAATAACCCCATTCGAAAAAGTTTCCAAGAGACCACCACCAAGCATCCCTCGCTCCAAGGCAATACAAGTAATCAAAAGTTAGGCTTAAATTTAACCCACCAAACGACACTACTATCAGCTCTGAAAAATGACATACAAAAGGCCTAAAATCGAACGCAACAACTGGGGAGCAAACACCAAACGAAGAAATCTTTCAACCTTAATGACTATGTTTTGGTTAAATTACAACCATAGCGTCTAACAATCAATTGTTAATAGGAGTTCTCAAAAGCAATCGAAACGTTATTTTGGTCCTTCAAAGGTGATTGCAAAGATTGGCAAGGTCCTGACAAGGTGATGTTGAATAATTCCTGAATTATACAAGTCCCATAATCATACTTGATCAATTTAACACATTAGAATCAAGAAAACTTACTTGGTTATCCAAGTTTAATGGGTGTTGAAGAATTTGTAGAAGATGATTCAACCATGATTTTTGTTCTTCAATTGTAAGTCCTTGATTGCATCATACCTTGATGTATAGGTTTGAATCAGATTTCTT
Organism: Pulicaria dysenterica; assembly: GCA_947179395.2. NCBI lineage: Eukaryota > Viridiplantae > Streptophyta > Magnoliopsida > Asterales > Asteraceae > Pulicaria > Pulicaria dysenterica. The sequence goes on along the minus strand of OX359292.1, from coordinate 68,129,897 downwards.
CTCTTTGTTCTTCATGGTGTTTAACGTGAGTAGGAAGAATGAACCGTAATCCTCTCGGTGATATATGTAAATCACGATAGAAAGAGAGAAGGGGGGTTCTTAACTGACTCAATAAAATAAATAAATAAATGATGCATAAGGAAATTACCACCTTGCCCTTTAATTGTTATTTCCATCAAATAACAAAACATACATACGTAAGATATAATAGGGTAAATCATAAACACCCTTATAGATTAGAACACATTACATAAATGGTCCTTAGGCCATAATAATTTACATATTCCAACATTCTCCCACTTGGCCGAGTGACCATTTATCATTAGTTGGCCAAATTGTGTTCTATATATATATATATTCATTATATACTCATACCGTAGTAGAAAGATACAATCACACGTACCACAATTGATACAGGACCCCCATCAATCATACTATGGTATTTGTATAAAGCTTTAATATCATTAAGGCTAAAAGATAATAAGCAGAATGTGGTAATATATATAAAGTTTGTCCATAAAGTCAACATAAGTGTGCACAATTCATAAGTTCAGACAAACGGTAAGTATATGAGGAAATAAAAAAACTAATACTTGTTCTAATTACAATAAGGCACGATGCTAGTTTAGGTCTCGTCTAAAACCCATTTTCGTCACAAGTTCTTGAAAAACTTTTGGTGGTAGACCTTTTGTCATCGGATCCGCTAGCATGTCATGAGTGCTAATATAATCGATACAAAGATTATTTTCATCTGCACGTTCTCGTACGAACAAGTACTTTGTATCAAGATATAATCCGGCCCCGCTCGAACTATTACTGTTCGAGAAGTTTACGGCAGCGGAGTTGTCATAATAAATCTTCAACGGTCTTGAAATGGAGTTAACTATCTTGAGTCCTCTAATAAGATTCCTCAAAATCATTCCATGGCATGTAGCATTATAGACTGCAACATATTCCGCCATCATAGTTGAGGTTGTCGTTAGTTGCTGCTTATGACTCCTCCATGAAATAGGACCGCCTGACATCATAAAAATATATCCCGAGGTCGACTTCTTATCGTTTTTGCATTTAGCAAAGTCAGAGTCAGAATATCCTATCACTTTCAAGCAGTCTGTTCTTTTATAAATAAGCTTGTATTCCTTAGTCCCTTGAAGATATCGTAAGACTTTCTTAGCGGCTTTCCAATGATCTAGGCTAGGGTTAGACTGATACCTGCCTAGCATGCCCGCTATATAAGCGATATCAGGACGTGTACAAACTTGAGCATACATTAAGCTCCCTACTACAGAAGCATAAGGAATTAGACTTATTTGATCCTTTTCTACCTCCGTTTTCGGGCATTGGAAAGACCCGAAAACATCTCCCTTTACTACAGGAGCTACTGAGGGTCAGCAATGTTGCATGTTATAACGTGTAATATATGCCTTTTGAGACAGTCCTAGTGTCCCATTGGCTCGATCTCGTTGGGTTTCAATACCAATCACGTATGAGGCTTCCCCGAGATCTTTCATGTCAAAGTTGCGCGAAAGTAAACGCTTTGACTCATGCAACATATCAATATTATTACTTGCCAATAAGATATCATCTACATAAAGGACAAGTATGACAAATTTGCTCCCAATCATCTTGAGGTATATACACTGATGCACTTGGTTTTTAATGAAGTTGTTCTTCCTCATAACTTCATCAAACTTTAAATACCATTGACGTGAGGCCTGCTTTAGCCCATAGATTGATTTCTTGAATTTGCAGATGAAGTGTTCCTGACCCTTAGATTTAAAACCTTCCGGTTGGGTCATGTACACGTCTTCACGCAAATCTCCGTTAAGAAATTCAGTCTTGACGTCCATTTGATGTAGTTCTAAATCAAAATGAGCTACGACTGCCATAACTATCCTTAGAGAATCTTTTCTGGAAACAGGAGAAAATGTTTCCTGATAATCTATACCCTCTTTTTGTGTATAAAACCTTTGCAACCAACCTTGCTTTATATCTCTCAATGTTTCCATTCAGGTCTAGTTTAGTCTTAAAGACCCACTTGCATCCAACAGGTTTCACACCCTCAGGTAATTCAGCAAGTTCCCAAACATTGTTCTTACTCATGGAATCAAGCTCGTTAATCATGGCTTCATTCCAATAAGAGGATTGGCTACTATTCATGGCCTCATTGTAGGATATAGGATCATTAAGTTTCCCTAAGTCAAGATCAGCCTCATTTAAATATACTACATAGTCGTCAAAGTTAGTGGGCCGTCGAGATCTTTGAGATCTCCGTAAAGGCTGGTCAGGTTCTTGAGGTTCAGTATTGACTATTGGGATCTCCTCATTTTGAGGTTCTTCATTAGCTGCCTCAAGATTTGATATACCTTCATCATGCGGTACATCTTGGGCAATGGGTTCCTCGAGAGACACATTAGGAGTAAGAGGTATTGTAATAATAGGATTCTCCTCATGCATCTCATGGAGATCAAAGTCAATATTTGGATCACTCCCACTAATATTTGAGTTCTCAAGAAATTCAGCATTTCAAGTTTCGACTATTCGAGTACTATGAGATGGACAATAAAATCGATATCCCTTTGAACGTTCGGGATACCCGATGAAAGAGCAACTAATTGTTTTCATGTCAAGTTTTCTTTGTTGAGGATTGTAGAGTTTAGCTTCGGCCGGACAGCCCCATATTTTCATATACTTTAAGCTAGGTTTCCTTCCCATCCAAATTTCATAAGGTGTCTTTGGAACGGATTTAGAAGGGACCCGGTTAAGTATATGGACTGCCGTCTTTAGTGCTTCGGTCCATAAGAATTTGGGTAGACTAGTGTTTGCCAACATACTACGTACCATGTCCATGAGGGTTTGATTTCGCCTTTCAGCAACACCGTTCTGTTGAGGTGTACCCGGCATGGTATATTGATTTACAATCCCATGTTCTTTACAAAACTCAAAGAAAGAACCGGGAGATTGACCTACGTCAGTATGTCGACCATAATATTCGCCTCCCCGATCCGATCTCACTACCTTTATTTTTCGGTCGAGTTGATTTTCAACTTCGGCCTTAGAGGCTTTAAACATTTCTAGAGATTCGGATTTCTCGTTAATTAAGTACAAGTACATATAACATGAATAGTCATCGATAAAGGTAATAAATTATTTATGTCCGTTTATTCCTACGGGAAAAGGTCCACAAATATCGGTATGTATTAATTCCAATAAACCGGAACTCCTAGTGGAACCCTTCTTATTTCCCTTTACCATTTTCCCCTTAATACATTTAATACACATATTAAAATCACTAAAGTCGAGAGTCGGTAGTACTCCATCTCTCACGAGCCTCAACATGCGGTCTCGTGAAATATGGCCTAAGCGTTGATGCCATAATATAGATGAAGTTTCTAGATCTCGCTTTCTTTTATTTATATTATCATCAACATTATATGATAATAGGGATTTCGAGAATTCATTATCCAAACGTAATTTATAGAGGTCACCCTCTAAATAGCCAAAACCAACAACACCGGAATTTAAACTAATAGTTACTATACCATTATCATCAAATATTAGTGTGTAACCACACTTATTTAGTTTAGGTATAGATACTAAATTCCGAGTTATGCTCGGTACATATAGAGTGTCATATAAGTACATAATGAAACCACCTTCCATTACTAAAGGTAAGGTTCCTACGGCTTCAACACTTAAATCCACTCCATTCCCGGCTTTAATGCTCCTTTGGTTTCTTGGCAATGTCTATGTTGTACGGAATCCCTGTAAAGAATTTGTAACGTGTACCATGGAAGCAGAATCAATCCACCATGTATTAGAGGGAACGCTAATATTAAGGGATTCATAAATCATTAAAGAAAATATATTACCTTTTTTAGTTAACCACTCCTTGAATTTAGAGCACTCTCGTTGGAAGTGTCCTTTCTTATGACAAAACTTGCAACGAGGAGGCCCCTTCTTATTACTTGAACTTGGAGTGGAACTAGTACTTGCTTTATGGGCCTTAGAACTTTCCCCATCTTGACATTTACCCTTTCTTTTGTTTGTATTTGAAGTAGTCACGTGAACAACATCGGGTTCTCGATCTTAAGGCGCTCCTCCTCTTGCACGCACATGGCAACCAGCTCGCTCATCTTCCATTTATCCCTTTGCGTGTTATAGTTGATCTTGAAAGGACCAAATTGCGCAGGTAGGGAAGTCATAATGAAGTGAACTAGAAAGCCTTCGCTAATTTCCATGTTCATGCCTTTGAGCTTGTTAGCCATATCGCTCATCATCATGATATGCTCACGTACCCCGCTTTGACCGTCATACTTGTTTGTCAACATCTTTAGTATTAGAGTACTCGCATGAGCTTTGGAGGCTCCCTTGAATTTGTTCTTCTACCAAGTCAATGTAGGTCTTCGCGTTGTCCGAGTCAGGAATGGCTCCACGAATAGCTACAGAAATGGAGTTCTTAATAATCATGAGTGACATGCGATTCGATCGCTCCCATTGTTCATAAGCTCGTATTTCATCTGCAGTACTTGTTGCAGTGAGCGGAGTAGGAGGATCATGTCTCAGTGCATGATCTAAGTCCATAACTCCAAGGGTTAGTTTCACATTATCCCTCCAAGATGAGAAATTATTCCCGGTCAACGGTTCAATTCCATACTTGTGGGACAGAATTGTAGCAGGAGTTACTGAAACAGAAGTGATTAAACATAACAGGGATATATCAAAATAAATAATTAGAATGTCAGTAATGTAAGTAACCTATTATTAACACCAAAATAATAGGTCATAAGCGTGTCTTGATTGATTATTGGCTTCGCGTTGGCTAACCAATAAACAAACCTAATGAATAATCATAATTTTATACCACATAAATACAATACATCACCTTTGGGCAAAAATGAAATATCTATGCATATTAGGCCAAACTTCCATCATATGTATCATCAAGCAACTAGCCGTTGGGTTCGTTGATTGACAATACACAATCACACATACTTACATAAAATGGTTTCATCAAACTTCAATGCCAAATCAAATGATATACCGTTGGGTCTATCATTCAATTCTTCATCAAAGTTTCCATTCGTTATGCCATGTTTTGTTTTAAGGCATATGAGTAAAGATTTAATTTGCAGTATTGAATTTCCGAAAGGAAAACACAGGAATGTTAAAATCTTTGCTGTAACTTTATATGTTCAAATATGAGGATTAGTTTTGCCATGCCAAATTAACTAATAATTGATTTAGTGGATATGAAAACATGGCATTCTCATATAAGCAGATACGTGTATAAATCATCTCAGATATACACAATATTTGATGGTTCTGGAAATAGGCATATATAAATCATACAAAACAATTGAATAAATTTTCCTCTTTTATCCAAAACATTTGCTTCAAATTTTGGATAGTTCTTCTCCGAAAGTTTCAAAAAAATTGATTAATTTTACATATTATTCGGATAGGATTCCAGAACATACATGAAACTGATATTTTTAATTCCAAAACAGATTAGGATTTCTAGAATCAAAGTTTTCCTTATTTCAGAAAACAAAATAGAAAACCAATCGATAATATCCATATAACATGAATACGCATGAATAACTTCTTTATTCTTTCACATTTCACAAATAATCGATTTCGTACCCCAATAAAATAAGCATCGATAAACACCGTCATTGACATACAATGAAATTATAAACCATGATTAATTAGGCATATTCCAAAGTACACGTTAAATCGATGACTATGTTGTTGCCAATATTCCTACGTTGTCTTTTTCATGACGGTGCTTTTCAAGAACGAAAAACTAAGGTTTGTTCATAATATGGTCAAATTAATCGAGAAAACTTACTTGGTTGTCCAAGTTTAATGGGTGTTGAAGAATTTGTAGAAGATGATTCAACCATGATTTTTGTTCTTCAATTGTAAGTCCTTGATTGCATCATACCTTGATGGATAGGTTTGAATCAGATTTCTTCCCTTTGTTCTTGATGGTGTTTAACGTGAGTAGGAAGAATGAACCGTAATCTTCTCGGTGATATATGTAAATCACGATAGAAAGAGAGAAGGGGGGTTCTTAACTGACTCAATAAAATAAATAAATAAATGATGCATAAGGAAATTACCACCTTGCCCTTTAATTGTTATTTCCATCAAATAACAAAACATACATACGCAACGTAAGATATAATAGGGTAAATTATAAACACCCTTATAGATTAGAACACATTACATAAATGGTCCTTAGGCCATAATAATTTACATATTCCAACAGGTGATTGCAAGGATTGTAATTTCCTCTTTGAGAATTATGAAAAGAATTGCTCTATTCTCCCACTATCCTTCTTTCTCTCTTTGTCTTTCTTTAGAGCTCACCTTGCTCGAAAAGGGTAACCTATCACCCATATACAAGTAATGATACTTTAGTACTCAATAGCTTGATACAGACTTAGGAAATGATCAGACCTTAAAGAAAAATCTACATTTTAATTTTCCTACTAGATAGGTGGTCATTCGCACCAAATAGTTATCTTCAATACAAACTGAATATCAATATTTTCTTAGAAATACTTACGAATTTACAAGATTTTATTAAGTAGTGGGTACCCGCAGTCCCGCACAATGCGGCGGCGGTTGTAATCGATATCATTAAATTTGTGTAAAAAATATCAAACAAATATTAATTTATTTTTAAAAGGATGTTCATACCAAATAGAAAATTAGTTTCAGTTTTTAGAAAATTTTAATCTATTTTGGAATGTTAATAATTAGATTGATGTGACTAATCCAGAACAAATGGATGCTTAGGATGAAGTATTGCTTGAAAAGTAAGAGCTCTTAAAATGATGAGAAAGAGAATGATATAAATATATAGACAGCAGTGTCTAAAGAGATCTAAACAGTAACTGACGGCAGCGCTAATGACTCAAGCCATCAAAACCCTAAGTGTGACGACGATGATGTTGGAAAATCAAGATCTATACAAATCGTTCAACACAAAATTTGAATAAAAAACCCAAAACCTAGCTAGATCTACCCAGAGATTCAAGAACGGAAACCCTAATTAAATCAATTCGATTTAGGGTTTTATATTAGGGTGAAGAAGAAGACGGTAGTGATTGAAAATGAAGGTGTCGGCGACGGGGTAAAGACGAAGATGGCGGTGGTCGTGGATGCTGGAGACGGCAGTGGTGGGCGATAAGATGGAATGGGGGTGGTGGTTTTTGTTGATTCAGTGAACCAGGGAGAGAGATAGAGATAGAGAGTATAGAGAGAAGGTAGAGAAAGATAGAGTATAGAGAGGAGAGAGAGAAGGTAGAAGAGAAAGAGACAGAGTTAATTACATTTTTTTCTTTTTTTTAAATATAATAAGGATATTATTTAATATGTAAAATGAATTAAAAAATAAAGAAAAGAAAAAAAGTAATAGGGATAAGGGCAATTTGGTCATTTTAACTTGAAGAGGGACCAAATATGCAAGCAAAACGGGTCGGGAGGGACCAAACCCGTAAAAATTGTGACCGAGGGACCAATTTCGTAATTTTAGGTAAACAAAGGGACCAAAAATATAATTAACTGTTTTATTTTATACCTATAACAAATGTTTATTTTTCTCGGTTTAACTTATAAAGCGGTCTTCAATTCTTAATTTTTACTCACTAATAAATTTTAATTTTTCACCTTCAATTTAAATAAGATTACATTTTACCACATAACTTAATTTATAATTTAATTATGATTCTTATTTTTTTTGTTATTACTACAACTATTAAATATGCTTTTTGCCCGAACTAGATTGCACACACGAGACTGTAAGTGAGAATTCAACATGAGACGAGACGATAAATTAACAACTAAAAATTGTTTAGAGTAATCTAATAAAGCCACATAGATACTAAAATAATACATTTAGCTTTATACAATATATAAATAAAACAACATTAAAAAATGACATCATAAAATATTCAAGTATATAACTACATATGTTGGAGAACTGTTAAGTAATGTTAGTGAAACCTAACTTTATTGAAGGGTAAATTAATCATGTAATTTTATATTTTACTTATCAATCAATAGTTTATGATTTATACATAATATAATGATAAGACATTTAAGTTACATGTTGGTAGCATCACATAATATTTTTTTTCGTATATTTTTTACTTTGTATGTATGTTACTTGAAGATATATTTTTTATGTAACAAACTTTCTAATATCATATTTTTATTAAGATATTTTTGTATCAAATTAATCTTACTTTTCTATCGTGTATAAGCATACTTTAAATATATCTTCTAAATTACAACAAAATGTATGTTTTATTCGTATGATACATACAACCATATGTAAACATGCATGTCTATTTAAATTATAACATATATGATCATAATATATCTATGTTCCTACTTAAGATATTTGTTGCTTTTCTTTAGAGTTTTTTAAATCTCTTATTTGATTTTAACATGAATTAAATATTAGTTCTTTACAATATTAATAATAACTCTGTATTGTCACAATTGATGACAATGTAGACAAACAATTCAAAAGATAAAGGACATGATTTGTTAAAAGAAGTGGTTTTCAACTTTAGAAACAAACTAAAGAAACTAATAATCCAATGTTAAAAAATTGATAAATGATATTAGATATTTAATCTCAAAAGTACACACTTCTTATGTATATATATTACAAGCCCCAGTCATTTTCTAGGAAATAATCTCCCTCCAATAAATTACAATAACCAATTTTAGTTTAGTTAACTACTTGATAAACTACGGGTTGCAAAAAAAAACTCTATTTTTTATCTTCTTACAAGACGATTATCGAACAAAATAACATATACGTATAATATATACATTCGAACAACCATCTATAATACTATATATGAATGTGATTATTTAAATATCAACCTATCACAACACATGAGCATGATATACCTTGCTGTAATCAGATCACAGACGCTAATTCATCAATATGATTCTTGTGTTTGCTCGTCTCCTCTTCTCACTTTAGTGATTGTCACCATATTTATTAACCGCTCATGCGCTTTTTATTGAAATTTGATTTGTAAGTATTTCTGAAGTCTGATGACTCTGCTTCGACAGGGAGAGTTTGATGCGGGTGAGATTCAATGTTCAAATACATGAATCTTAATCATATATATCTGAAATGCTCATACATTTGTTAAATTAGGGCTTTTATTAATATGAATTACTAATTATTGTTTCTGATTATAACATATGCTGGTGGTAGAAAACCGGCTGGTATCCTGCCGGAGAATACAAATATATCGACGGTCTAATTCACAATCACGCGGCCGACACATACAGTACTACCGATCGCTTCTTGAAGTAATTTTGAAAATTACAGTTATTAAAGAAGGTGGTGAGGCTAATATGCATTGCGATGAGAGTTTCTTTAATGACGAGAGGCATGCTTGTTTCACCATGGAGTCAGGGCCGTCTTAAAGGGCGTGTGAAAGGGGCAACCACCCAGGGCTCACGGATTAGAGGGGCCCATTTTTTTGTGTATAATGTACATAGTTTAACTTAACTCTTGTCTATTAATCTATTATGCGTTGATTGTTGTAAGCACTAAGAATTTCTTAAATATTCGAGATTAACACTCTAAGCAAAAATCATATATTAAAGTGTCAAAATCTTTTGGCCCGCTACAACACAACGCCCTCCTTTTGTTCTCGACTAATATGTGGCAAAAAGCTATTTTCCTCAGATTTCCCACGGAATTAACCATCGATAAATACTTAGCAGGAAAACCATTTCCCCGCCCCGTTTGGTTCGCGGAATGGAATTGACCGGAATCGGAATTCATTAAGAAATTGGAATTGGAATTGGAAGGATTCCAATGGAATTGGTTCTTTCATGTGTTTGGCTCGCGGAATTGAATTAAATTCCAAATTTCAAGTTTTGTTTGGTTTGCAAAAAAAATACAGATTGATGTGAAAGGCAAACCCTAAATCGATCAAAAACATATTGTAAATGAAAAGGACATACCTCAATTGGGTTCTGATAGCGAAGGACGATGGACTATGAGTGTCGAAGCGGAAGGCTGAGGAGGATTGTGGATGTCGAAGCAAAGGTGGAGATCGACGATCAACGGCGGAGGTCGACAGAGCGGAGGTGTACGTCGAAGTTCTAGTCGATGGAGCCGTGGAGGTTTAGGTCGACGTGAGTTACTTTAGTGTAAATGTAATTCCCATGGAATGTTTAAATTTCATTGGTTTAGTAAAGGAATTGACAAATCTATAAACTTGAGAATTGGGGGGATTTCAGAATTCAAATTCCTAAAATTCTTTAAAACAAACACGAGTATGATTTAGGAATTGGCAATTCCAATTCCGGTCAATCCCGGTCAATTCAAGCGAACCAAACGGGGCCTAAGAATTTCTTAAATATTCTCCTACGAAATTCATGAAAGACTGAATTTGGTTGGTAGCAAATTTAAAAGCTACTGTAGATAGTTAATTAGTAAAAGTCATTCTTCATTGTGAGCCGTCTTCGCTGTCCTGGAGCTCCAATATGGTCCGGTCCTGGAATAAGAAAAATTATCAACAGTAAGCGCGAAGCTTAACGACTATATTACTTACATCCTAAATGGTTCAACATAGGCACCTTCACATATCATACATCTCGTACCCGCTACCGTATTAGTCGTTCTCATCCTACAGTTGTATACGAACGGTCTCACCATACCCGTTGCAGTGGCAACCTCATACATACCTGACACATAAGTGACAATCTCATCATACATTCGCATAAGCGTGAAGCGTCGTCATCATCATACACGTATTTACATACATTTATTCCTAGTTACACTAAGTCGATATGTAAGTAAGAATACTCACCTGATAGCAGCTCAAAATAAATCAACAAGATACTTAATCTATGGTAACCAAAAATTTCCTACACGAGAAATCTAATACGTCATTCTCCATATGAAGCAAAATATCTAAATTTGTAATTTATATTCATGAGTTTGCTAAATTAGATTTTGGGATCGCACGCTTCCTAAAAGTTGATTGGGCCTCAACCGAGATTCAATTGAGTTTAAAATCCATTTGAGCCTCACAGGATTTCGATCGTCAATTAGAGGTAAACAAATGGGACTCGTCCGACCAGTCCTACGAAGACCGTCACAACCGGACCGTTAACCAATCTTAGTCGTTGATTTGATAAGTGGAATTCATGGATGTAGAACGTGGAGGGATCAAGGGTGCAAGGCTGCATGTGAGGAATTAATAAGTGAGTGATGACATTAAAGGAGGGGGAACTGGACGACTCCGATTGGTTCTCGCAGTTCTCGTACAAAAAGCAGTTTTCGTTTGAACTTTTGCCTATATATATATATATATATATATATATATATATATATATACTAGCATTGTACGCGCGCAATGCGGCGATAATGATTGATTTCTACCCGATTTCATCTTCTTATCAATAGAGGTATGGTATTAATCTAGTACGGTGACAACGAATAATTTTAGTTTGGTAACATGTCTATTTTCTTTTTATTTTTTCATTTCGTTTATTTTTCTATTCTTCATAAACTCCTTTATTGAAGAATACAAATAGAAAAAGTTTCTACTTATAAAATATGGTAAAATGCATTACAATAAAGATGTAAATTAGTAATTTGAAACTATTTAAAATTAAGAAATTAAGAAAATAGAGTAAATAATTGATAAGTATATTCAATTTAAATGGAGTAATTATTAAATAGAGATATTTAAATGGATTAATTATTAAATAGAGATAATACATTCCTAAATTCTATTTCAATAAGTATATTCAATTTTATTTTTCTAGTAATTAAGCTAATATTTATTATTATTAAAGAATATTTAAAATTGAAGGTTTTGTTAATGAAAATATTTTTTTTAATAATTAAGTTAATTTATATTGACTTGGTTTTTTTCAATATGGAAGGTTTACTTATTGAAATGAAATTTAGGAATGTATTATCTCTATTTAATAATTACTCCATTTAATAGTTTTCAAATTTTCATTTAGTGTATATTAAGGGTAATTTAGTAATTTCAAAGTACTTAAACTTTAAATGTGTAAGAAAAATGTCTAAATGCTTTATAATATAGTATAGATATATCTACCTTATACCTTTCCATATTTATTTTGAAAAAGAAAGTTAAGCAAGGTCTCTAATTACTATTTGATAAATATAATGATGCATTCATTAGTTATGCATTGACATAAGTTTTAAAGTGAATTACAGATTTGGTTCATATGATTTGTTATTATTATTATGATTATGTTATCATAATTATTATTGTTATTATTTAATTTTTATGATTATAATCTATATCTATTATCGCACAACAACCTATTAGGATTAGTGTTTTTTATTTTTTTTATTGATATGAATACCACTTTAATCTCAAAGACTCGTACTTTATTAATACACCTTATCTTTTTTCTCTCCATCTTATATTATCTCTCATATAATAATATAGAATTTCCAAATATTAGTTGATGATGGGTTATTTTATTTAAAAGACTGATATATCCGAGATTAGATAGGTTATCTAATTAAGTTTAAATACAATATCAATATTCATATAATTAGGGTTAAGCAATAAGAAAGATCTCTCCTCTCTTTCCTTCTTGATTTGTGTCGACTCAGAACACCAAAACTGAAAGTTTATTAATTGATATTAAAGCTTTGAGACATAATAAAGATCATTTGGGGTTTTAATATGTTTAATAATGATTTGTTTAAATTGTTTCTGCAACCTCATATTAGTTAAAGTTTTGACTACCTAATTTTTAAACCAAAATAATTTTTCTTAATGGGTTAGTTTTGACAATTAAAACCCAACAGAATACACAAAGCATTTAGTATTAGTGATCTATGTAGAAATAGAAAATTCTTGCATTTCATGTCATATGATCTGTTTGAGATAGAAAAATTTATTGTATAAACCTTGAGAATATAATATGTGGACGATAATATAAGAGAAAAAAGGCAAGTTCTATAAAAAAAGTTTGAGAATAAAGAGTTATCTATACGAATTAAATATAAAAAAATAAAAATATTGGCCAACGAAAAAGGGTAAAAAATAAAAAATTAAGAAGGATATATAGCAGATTACAAGTGTATTATAACACCAATTATAAAAGGTTGATGTGCAATAACAGGGTAATAAAATAATGAAAGTAATAATGAAAGTAATAGTAAAATTATAATATAATAATTACTATTACATAAATACATATATATAGTAAATTAAAAAAGGTTAAAAGACTAAATACAAAACTATTTGAAAATCACAAGACTGAGTTTTAATGTTATAAAAAGGTAAATAGTCATTTTGAAAATTTTAACACCAATGCCATTACTTTTTAAGGGTTTAGTTTCGAAAAATATATCGAACTTGTCACTTTTTGCTATTGTGTATACCCATCTTTCAAAAATAACGTTTAATATACCCAACTTTCCTAAGACTACCATTTTATGGGTTTGGTTACCTGATGTAGCAGGTCATATTTTTTTTATTTTAATTATTCATGCCATGTCATTATTTCGGTGCCACATCAGTAATGTTTAAAAAAAATAAGAAGATGAAATATCATGAAGAACATAGAACATTTATGAAGATCATTCATACAAATCTTCAAGTTTCAAGAAAAAAATCTTCATATTGATTAACACTAAAGTTATTTTAACATAATAATAACCCAAGTGGGACCCTAACGTGTGTTCTGTTCTTCATCTAATTCTTCATATGTGTTTGAAAATGGAACCCTAAATCTATCTTCATATGTGTTTGAAACCCTGTGTTCATCGCAACCCATATATCTGAACCAAGAACAAATCAGAACATCCTGTTGAACACATAAACAAAGAAATAGAGAATCTTCGATCGAAACAGAGATCTGAACCAAGAACTTGTTGAAGAAAACATAAACGAAGATGAATGTACCTTCGATGAAAGAACCCGCAAAGAACTCAGACTTGGGGACAAAAATGGAACCCCCCAAAGATAACAGAAAGCACAAACCATAAGAACAAAGATTGAAACACAAACTTACTGTCGCTTTGAAACCCTCGAAACATGAACACGAAAAATGAATAAATCGATTTAAAACCCTCAAAATCGGTTAGACATATGAACAACTCGTATGAAACCCTCGTAGATATGAATGCCTCATATGATAGAAATAATAATAATAATAATAATAATAATAATAATACAAGCGTTATAAGCAACCCGTTAGTAAAAACGAGTAGTTCAAACCGATATGAGGCAATGATATTAGCTAAAGACAATAGTTTTGAAAATTACAAAATACAAGGAGAATATTTCAATGGAAATAGATTTTTAACAGCAAATATACTCATAGATACAGGTGTCAACGCAAATTATATAAGCCAAAAATTATGTTCACAACTACAAAAATATAAGCTAGATGAACCTCATCAGTACACCAACATTAATGGAGAATTACATGAAATAGATAGTGTTGTTGAAACGATAATTAAATTTGGTGAAGAAATGATTCCTATGAGATTACTCATAGAAAATAAAAACGAAAATGACCATCTAGAAATAATGCTAGGAACTACATTTTTAGAAAATGTAAAACCTTATCAGATAACGTCTTATGGATTAAAAATAACTTATAATAGTAAAATGATATATATATACCTAAATGACAAGTCCATTTAGTATTTATATCCCTATAGGGATTACATACAAAGAATATAAAGCTGAATATTTTGCAGCATATATAGATATTGCTGCTGGAGCATGTATATGTAAACCAGATTGTTTTCCACAAGAATATCATGAAAATTTAGATACTCATTCAGGAATTGATCTCTCAAATAAAATTATTAAAATGAATAGAGGAATTAAAAGACCAATTATCCTATTAGGATCATATATGATAAAATGCCCTCCATTTTATTTCTACGACATAGCTTAAGATGTATTACTAGGAAATGATTTCTTACAAAGATTCAATAAAGTAATATTCGATATAGTAGCATACCAATTAAGCTTTAAAACCCCTTGCCATGAATGGATCAAAGTTAAAAGAATAAAGAAAACTTATAGTAAGCCAAGGCCAATAATATTTACCCAACGCACAGCCAAACGTGGTGATATTGGATATAAAGAAAAACCAATTATTCCAAAAGGGAAACCTTTACTAGGATATCAATCTAAACCCTTGATAGAATACCAAGTCAACTTAAGAAAAATAGATTCAGTCATTGAAAATAAGAAGAAAGACTAAAACAGTGTTATACAGACAATCCATTACAATTTTGGGATAAAAACCAAATGATGGCTAAGTTAGAAATGAAAGATAAAGATAAAGAAATAAGAGTCAAACCTATGAGATACAACCCAGAACATCAACAGGAGTTTAAAATTCAAATAAAAGAATTATTAAATCTAAAATTAGTCAGAGCGAGTCAAAGTCCTCATAGGTCACCTGCTTTTATGGTAAGAAAACACGCTGAAATAGCAAGAGGAAAAGCTAGAATGGTAATAAATTACAAAAAACTCAATGATATAACTGTATTTGATGGATACTTTTTACCTCATAAAGAAAGTTTAATAAATTGGACAAGAAACAAAAAGATATTTTCAAAATTCGATTGCAAAAGTGGATTTTGGCAAATAAAAATGCATCCGGAGAGTATTAAATACACTGCTTTTTCAACCCCTCAAGGCCAATATGAATGGCTCGTATTGCCATTTGGACTAAAAAATGCCCCTCAAATATTTCAAAGAAAGATGGATACTATATTTAAAGATTATGATTTTATTTTTGTTTATGTTGATGATATCTTAATATTATCAAATGATGTTCAATCACACTTACGGCATTTGGATATTTTTGCAGATCTATGTATAAATAATGGGTTAGCCTTGTCTGAAAAGAAGACAAAGTTATTGCAAGAACAAATAGAATTTCTAGGAATGAAAATAGATGGTAAAGGGATAGAACTTCAAAGTCATATTTTAGAAAAAATTGAAGCTTTTCCAAACAAATTATCAGATAAAAAACATGTTCAAAGTTTTCTTGGGATACTTAACTATGCTTCTGATTTTATTCAAAATTAAGCAGCATTAAGGAAACCATTTCAAGATTTACTTAAAAAAGATAAAATTTTCAGTTTTGATGACAACTTAGAAAGAAAGGTAAAAAAGATAAAAGATTTATGTAAAAATCTGCCAAAATTACAGCAACCCAAAGAAGATGATGAATTAATCCTTGAGACAGATGTCTATGAAAACAATTGGAGTGGTGTGTTAAAAAGAATATATTATAATCCAGAAAAAATAAAATTAGGAGAAAGTATATGTAGATATTGTTCAGGAACATTCACAGATACCCAAACTAGATATCATATAAATGAAAAAGAATTATTAGCAGTTGTCAAAAGTTGTCAAAAGTTTTATTACTTTCTATTATCTAAACACTTTTTACTAAGAACATATAACACCCAAATAAAGGCTTTTATAAAAAATAATCTTCCATCAAAACCTGAATATAAGAGGCTGATTAGGTGGCAAACTTTGTTGTCTGAATATAATTTTGATATTGAAATCATCAAATCGACAAAAATGTTTTAGCAGATTTCCTAACCAGAGATGGCAAAGATACTTGAAGATAGCGATATTCTTCTACCACATATGACAGAACAGATAGAGATCATTGATGAAACCATCTATGATATAATTGAAGCTGCCAACCTCGAGGTTGAATGTCCGAAAATGCAAGATTTCTTATTAAAATCTTGCCAATTGATAAGAACGAGAATAGAGATATTCAAAAATGATAGTAACAAAATTAAGTCTTTTATAGAAGAAGAAAAAAGTATTCCTTCTTCAAAAATGGATATATGTAGTTCTTCAGAAGAACAAGCAACTCGAGAACCGATTGAACAGGAACGATTAAAAAAGATCGTAGAATCGTTTTGTTTTAAACCTCACTCAGATAAAACGAGTTTTAAAGAAAAAAGAGTAATTATAAATATTCCAATGCCTGATGGTTTTGCAGAAGTCCAGAGTTCTCTAATGAGAGAACTTTATAATCTTGAAGGAACAGATTTAAGATATGTCGATTATTCTGGAATTTATCCCAGAATTAATTACTTGCAAGGATCATCTCCACAAGAGATCAGAAAATGGTATGAGTTTGGTGACATAAATACGATATATCTTACTTCTCCAGAGTTTCCTGAAATATCAGAACTGCCTTATTGGATAAAAACTGGTGTTAGAGATTGTTATCTCTATAACCCTACAATAACCCCACAAGATATTCTGGTTTTAAAATTTTTATCAGCAGGACCAAATTTTTATAAGGAAAACAAATATGCTTATCATTTCATACAATTAGATAAATTTCAAACATTTTCTATAAAAGAATCTGCGAAGAAGCAAAGTTTTAAATTTTTTTGTGAAAATGATATTCATTTTAGAAGAGCTCTGGGAATCATAGTTGTGATACAAGGAATGGAAGCTGCCACCAAACGAGGTTTTCGTACTTATGGTGGAAAAAAGATGTATTCATCCATAATGATATCTCTTGCTAGAGAAACGCCAAATGCAGCAAAAAATTATCTGCAGGCAAAGAAAAATCTCCTTGAAAAAGGACATATAAGATCTAGCCCCCATGCCCAGGAAAGAGTTTGTCAGTATAGACAACACAAGATAGGCACATGTCTTGCATGCTCCCCACTAAAAGGAAAAGAAGAAAAAGAAGATATGGGTGTAAATGTGATCTCATCGTCAGATGACGATTAGATAAAAATCGATTTTATATTATTTCAATCAGATAAATGTAATAAATGAAAAAATTTATGTAAAATATTAATAAAATATTATATAAGAGGTCTACACACCTCCAAGAACCTGATGAAGAATGGCACACCAACCAAAGCCACTTGAAGCCAAAGTCTTTTAAGAAAAGATACGTGGAAGAACATGTCCATGTGTAGAAGATGACCAAGACACAAGAAGTCCAGGTGTAAGAGTCCTAGAGAAGGTGGCTTGCTAAAAGCCAAATAGTCTTGTATTATAAATAAAGGATGTAAGAAGAGAATGAGGCATCGGTGAATGCAGGTTGCTTTGTAAAAATCTCTTGTATCATCTCATTATGAAATAAAAAACTTTCTTTCCTTATACCTACTACAAGTTTCTAGTTATCTTTATTTCTTCTCTATAGAAATAAAAGATTTCAACTATAAACTCCATACTTTACTACTATACACTTGGAAGTAGGAAACGACACCAAGTTGAGCTGTATATTTCTGAAGGAGCCATCAGAGAAGTTACCTGTTTCAGGTTGGAGTTGAGATACTCTAGTAAAAAGGCTCGTTGGCATAACCCGGAGATACTACGGTCAAAGCGGTAGTCAGGTACGGAAGCATGTTGGACCCTTTTATTTTTATAATTTCGAAATAATTCTAACTAGTAGAATATTTGTAGTAGTTATGAGGAATTTATAAAATTGTGATTTTTAAAACCTGATAACAAGAACGTATTATATATCAAATAATTTTGTTTACAATAAAATAAAAAAGATTTTATGATTAGTTTGTGTTATAATCAAGCATTAGATATGATATTAACATATTGGGAAAAAAATTCTATTGGGTCATACCTTAACTGGAGCCGTGGAAAAATTTACTGGGGGAGGTATTATGAATAGTAATTCGATAATAATAATAATGATAATAATATTACTAATAAAAGAAATTAATTATTATAGAGAAAACGAATTTGAAAACTATATTTCTGATGAAGATTTTACTTATGATCGATTTGAATGGACAAGTTCAGATAATATAGTAGATGATTCAGATTGGGGATATAATTCTACTTAAAATGAAAATGGAAAAACGAGAATTTTATAAAATTAAAAGAAAGTGAAAACTTATTAAAAATAGATAAAGACTTAATAGAAGTCCAAAAAACTATAATATATTACGGAGAAAAAATATTATTACATTTAGAAAAGATAGAAAATCAATTAAAACCACATAAACCTCAAGACCCTCTAATACAGCGTCTACTAAGTATTAACCCACCTGGAGGATTCAGAGGATATTAAATAATTATGAGTTCTGAAATAGAAGACTATGTACCTATAGATATAGATAATTTGATAACTAAGATATGAGACATGGACATAAATGACGATTTTATAAACATAAAACCACAAATTAAACAGGAAAATTGGAATGTTAATGATGAAGCCTCAAGCTCTAATAGGCAAATTCCTATAAATATATAATTTTTAGTTTTTATTTATTATGACTAGTTTAGTTGTTTTAAATAAATTCTAAAAGGGGATAAAGTTTATATAATGGAAAAACAAATAAGATAGTATTTATTTGACCAAAGTTGTTGGTTATAAGTTTTTTGGAAAAACTGGTAAAAGAACACAACGTAGAGGCTTTCACTCAAGTTTTGAATAAGGCCAAGTTTTTCAAAGGATTATTGAAAAATTATATTGGTCAAATAAATTAGAAGATCATAACTCTCATTTTTGGTTAATAGGTATTAATCAAAAGGATAAATGAGAGAGTTTTAGACAGATCAGGTTGTGTGCTTAACAACACAGTTTATTGTTTACTTTTATTATAACTGCGTGGTTGACTTTTATATATATAGTGCTTATATATAAATTGCGTGGTTGTGATTCGTGTAGCTATAGTTTTGCCGACTTAGGACTCGTTTTTTCATTTCTTCTTTTATTTTTGGTTTTGGGAAGGCCTGCGTGCCAATTACAATCCCTTTTTTATTTGTAATACTGTACTGGTTCGGGGAGGCCTGCGTGCCACTTACAACCCCATTCAATATTGTATTTGTAATAGACTAGTGATAGTTTAATCCCTCAACCAAGTTGGACTCGAAGAAGGTGATCAAGAAAATGGTGTTCTATACGCGAAGCACGGACACTTCGGGGAGGTGTCAAGGCCGGTGGGAGCAACACATCAAAAAAAGGCGAATCCAAGTCACTTTGTCCTTAGGCTTGACCTTAGGATTAGTTGGCAAAACTATAGGGCTTTATTTGCTTACTCTTTTTATCTGCGTGGTTGTGATTTATTTACTGCTTTTCATATAGATGTATGGTATGTATATACATGCATGTGATGGTAAATAAAAAATGGGTTTAATAACAGGTTGTTATTAAACAGTGAAAAACCACGTGTTAATGACAAACTAAGAATACGACTACAGGTTGTTAGTCGTGTTAGTTAAATTTTTATAAATTTAAAGTTTTGTCAAGGTTATAAGTTTGAAACTTATAAAAACCGTTTTGTGCACCTTGTTCAGGTACACATATAAATCGTATTTTTAAAACAGTTAGTTTTAAAATGGTTTTTCAAAAACTGGAAAATTAAGTTTTTCATTAAACTTAATTAAAACCGAAGAAAAATCTTAGATCAGCGTGCTACCCACCTAATGGTACACCTTGACTGTTAAACGGTACTCGGGTGTCGGAAGTGCCCAAACCTTGGGCATCCGGGTTCAAACCATTGCGGGAAAGGGCATGAAAATTACAAAATACAAGGAGAATATTTCAATGGAAATAGATTTTTAACAGAAAATATACTCATAGATACAGGTGTCAACGCAAATTATATAAGCCAAAAATTATGTTCACGGCTACAAAAATATAAACTAGATGAACCTCATCAGTACACCAACTTTAATGGAGAATTACATGAAATAGATAGTGCTGTTGAAACGATAATTAAATTTGGTGAAGAAATGATTCCTATGAGATTACTCATAGAAAATAAAAACGAAAATGACCATCTAGAAATAATGCTAGGAACTACATTTTTAGAAAATGTAAAACCTTATCAGATAACGTCTTATGGATTAAAAATAACTTATAATAGTAAAATGATATATATACCTAAATGACAAGTCCATTTAGTATTTATATCCCTATAGGGATTACATACAAAGAATATAAAGCTGAATATTTTGCAGCATATATAGATAGTGCTGCTGGAGCATGTATATGTAAACCAGATTGTTTTCGACAAGAATATCATGAAAATTTAGATACTCATTCAGGAATTGATCTCTCAAATAATATTACTAAAATGAATAGAGGAATTAAAAGACCAATTATCCTATTAGGATCATATATGATAAAATGCCCTCCATTTTATTTCTACGACATAGCTTCAGATGTATTACTAGGAAATGATTTCTTACAAAGATTCAATAAAGTAATATTCGATATAGTAGCATACCAATTAAGCTTTAAAACCCCTTGCCATGAATGGATCACTGTTAAAATAATAAAGAAAGCTTATAGTAAGCCAAGGCCAATAATATTTACCCAACGCACAGCCAAACGTGGTGTTATTGGATATAAAAAAAACCAATTATTCCAAAAGGGAAACCTTTACTAGGATATCAATCTAAACCCTTGATAGAATACCAAGTCAACTTAAGAAAAATAGATTCAGTCATTGAAAATATAAAAGAAAGACTAAAACAGTGTTATACAGACAATCCATTACAATTTTGGGATAAAAACCAAATGATGGCTAAGTTAGAAATGAAAGATAAAGATAAAGAAATAAGAGTCAAACCTATGAGATACAACCCAGAACATCAACAGGAGTTTAAAATTCAAATAAAAGAATTATTAAATCTAAAATTAGTCAGAGCGAGTCAAAGTCCTCATAGGTCACCTGCTTTTATGGTAAGAAAACACGCTGAAATAGCAAGAGGAAAAGCTAGAATGGTAATAAATTACAAAAAACTCAATGATATAACTGTATTTGATGGATACTTTTTACCTCATAAAGAAAGTTTAATAAATTGGACAAGAAACAAAAAGATATTTTCAAAATTCGATTGCAAAAGTGGATTTTGGCAAATAAAAATGCATCCGGAGAGTATTAAATACACTGCTTTTTCAACCCCTCAAGGCCAATATGAATGGCTCGTATTGCCATTTGGACTAAAAAATGCCCCTCAAATATTTCAAAGAAAGATGGATACTATATTTAAAGATTATGATTTTATTTTTGTTTATGTTGATGATATCTTAATATTATCAAATGATGTTCAATCACACTTACGGCATTTGGATATTTTTGCAGATCTATGTATAAATAATGGGTTAGCCTTGTCTGAAAAGAAGACAAAGTTATTGCAAGAACAAATAGAATTTCTAGGAATGAAAATAGATGGTAAAGGGATAGAACTTCAAAGTCATATTTTAGAAAAAATTGAAGCTTTTCCAAACAAATTATCAGATAAAAAACATGTTCAAAGTTTTCTTGGGATACTTAACTATGCTTCTGATTTTATTCAAAATTAAGCAGCATTAAGGAAACCATTTCAAGATTTACTTAAAAAAGATAAAATTTTCAGTTTTGATGACAACTTAGAAAGAAAGGTAAAAAAGATAAAAGATTTATGTAAAAATCTGCCAAAATTACAGCAACCCAAAGAAGATGATGAATTAATCCTTGAGACAGATGTCTATGAAAACAATTGGAGTGGTGTGTTAAAAAGAATATATTATAATCCAGAAAAAATAAAATTAGGAGAAAGTATATGTAGATATTGTTCAGGAACATTCACAGATACCCAAACTAGATATCATATAAATGAAAAAGAATTATTAGCAGTTGTCAAAAGTTTTATTACTTTCTATTACCTAAACACTTTTTACTAAGAACAGATAACACCCAAGTAAAGGCTTTTATAAACAATAATCTTCCATCAAAACCTGAATATAAGAGGCTGATTAGGTGGCAAACTTTGTTGTCTGAATATAATTTTGATATTGAAATCATCAAATCTGACAAAAATGTTTTAGCAGATTTCCTAACCAGAGTTGGCAAAGATACTTGAAGATATCGATATTATTCTACCACATATGACAGAACAGATAGAGATCATTGATGAAACCATCTATGATATAATTGAAGCTGCCAACCTCGAGGTTGAATGTCCGAAAATGCAAGATTTCTTATTAAAATCTTGCCAATTGATAAGAACGAGAATAGAGATATTCAAAAATGATAGTAACAAAATTAAGTCTTTTATAGAAGAAGAAAAAAGTATTCCTTCTTCAAAAATGGATATATGTAGTTCTTCAGAAGAACAAGCAACTCGAGAACCGATTGAACAGGAACGATTAAAAAAGATCGTAGAATCTTTTTGTCTTAAACCTCACTCAGATAAAACGAGTTTTAAAGAAAAAAGAGTAATTATAGATATTCCAATGCCTGATGGTTTTGCAGAAGTCCAAAGTTCTCTAATGAGAGAACTTTATAATCTTGAAGGAACAGATTTAAGATATGTCGATTATTCTGGAATTTATCCCAGAATTAATCACTTGCAAGGATCATCTCCACAAGAGATCAGAAAATGGTATGAGTTTGGTGCCATAAATACGATATATCTTACTCAAAGGTTTTGTAGGGTATAAAAACATATAATAACATGCACAGCAGAATAAAACCCCCTCCAGTGATCTCATCTAACTCGTACAGAAACTAAAAGAGGAAGAGGGTTAAAAAGTTATACCTTTATTGTAAACCAAAACTTTCTTAATGCCTCTAGACAGCTGCAGGTTATCCACCGCTACTGCACCACCTCGAACTGGCTGCTAGACCGCCTAAGGATTAAACCTCGGATCAAATAACCGTGACCCGTGTATGTGTGTACCGTCACCGCCGACCACCGTCGCTCGATGGTGGGTTCTCGGCCTTAGCGCCGCCGTCGAACCCCAATAGAGGGAGAGAGAGGGTCGCCGATTAGAGAGAGAGGGAAGGAGAGTTTAGGGTTATCTTTTCTCTTTTTGATTAACATGTGATTAGTAAGAGGTAAATAATAAACCCTTATTAGGCCTCAAGCCCGTTTAATTAAAACCCATCTTTAATTAAATTATTAATCAATTACAAAATATACCCTCGACCTTTCTAATTAATTAATAAATATTAATTAATTGGTCTCGTTAATATTTAAACTAAATATTAACTTCTCTTTTAAATAATAAATAACTTTTATTATTTCTCTCTTTCTCAATAATTAATTAAACTATTAATTATTGTGAGACACAAATAGGTAAAATCCAACAGATTCTAATTGGGTGTGCAGCGGTGTGATCCTTTAGTGTCACATAGTATTGGACACGATAGTACATATTATCTATCTCTGCACATAATCTAACAGACTCCCACTTGTGCAAGATAAGTAACACTCCTTGTACATCGTTGGCCTAAGGAGGTCCCTAGCCAGACACTTAGGTTAACCAGACTATGAAATCTCTTACATCTAGAGACATAATCCACGCCTTGGATTATCTAGGCTTTTCCTTTTGCATCGCGATATTTCGTAATGTGAGTATTTGACATGGAGCAGGGATCTTATTAAATACCCAGATTTTCTCGACTCTGATTTCGACACTCTGCAGTTACGGTTTACCGAATGAAGAACTATCATTCTAACCGAGCGCGGCCACGCATTTTCAGTAGTCTTAATCGTCGAGGAGCTAAAAAAATATCTCTCCTAAAAAAGAGGTGCAAATCCCATCTTGACTATTTACAATTTGAGCACATGGCTTCCGCTGCACCTAGACAAGCCCCTTATGATCACCCTGTTATGGCGTGACGTTAGAACATGCTAAAGTATAGAAGTTACCATGCCCCAAACCAAATATCTCAGGTCTAAGGACAACCTATCAAGTCTACTTATGTTAACGCTCCATGAAGTAAACTCGATGCGGATCACCCCAATATTTATCCCCTGATAAATATCTATGAATATTTGGTCACAACCTTGTGCTTTTATTCATACCCGAATAAATCATCAAATATCCATAATAGCTTTACCTCCCTAATGTAGCTCCCACTACATTAAGTAGCTACGGGCATTTAGACAATTCATTACTTGACTTGTCATGGATAGGTTAAACATGCTAAAAATAGACAAATAGAAACAATTATGTAAAAACCTCCTATTTCAATCCCATGAAATTTAATTACATAATATAGGAGTTTCAAGTTACATCTATAGTAGTAATAAAAAAAACACGAACTAGCTGCTATGTTCTAAGTACTACATTCCTATAGAACTCGCATGCCTCTCATGCTTAGCCCTGGCTAGCGGCTTCGTCAACGGGTCAGCAACGTTGTCGTCCGTTGGTATCTTTTGTAGTCTAATATCATCTCTTCCAATGATCTCTCGGATGAGGTGATATTTCCTGAGTACGTGCCTAGTCCGCTGATGATCTCTAGGCTCTTTAGCTTGCGCCATAGCCCCTGAGCTATCACATAATATATCGGCAACAACTCTAAGATCCGAGATAAAATTCTTCAGCCAGACAGCTTCCTTTGCCGCATCACTTGTTGCAATATACTCTGCCTCTGTACTAGAATCTGCTATTGTATCTTGTTTCTGACTCTTCCAAGATATGGCTCCTCCGTTTAGGGTAAAGATAAATCCTGACTGCGACCTGAAGTCGTCCCTGTCGGTCTGGAAACTAGCATCAGTGTAACCAGTTACACTGAGCTCATCCATCGAACCTCCATATACTAGGAATATGTCTTTTGTCCTTCTCAGATACTTGAGAATATTCTTGACGGCTACCCAATGGGCTTCACCAGGATTTTGCTGATATCTACTCGTGACACTGATAGAGTAGGCAACATCGGGTCTAGTACACAGCATGGCATACATGATTGAACCAACTGCCGAGGCATATGGTATCAATTTCATCTTGTCCTGATCTTGACTAGACACAAGACACTGAGCCTTGCTCAAAATCGCGCTAGATTGCATAGGAATAAATCCTTTCTTGGATTCATCCATCTTGAATCTTTTCACGACTTTGTCAGTATATGTACTTTGACTAAGTACGATAAGCCGCTTAGATCTATTCCTATAGATCCTTATACCCAGTATATAAGCAGCTTCTCCCAAGTCCTTCATCTGGAAACATTTACCTAACCAGGATTTTACTCCTTGTAATACTGGTATATTGTTCTCTATTAACAGTATGTCATCTACATACAAGACTAGGAAGGTTACCGCGCTCCCACTGAATTTAGTATAAACACACGACTCGAACTCACTCTTGGTAAAACCAAACTCTTTGATACGCTTATCAAAGTGTAAGTTCCAGCTTCTAGATGCTTGCTTTAGTCCATAGATGGATTTAAGCAACTTGCATACTTTATTAGGATTCTTTGGATCTGCAAAACCATCCGGCTATATCATATATACATCCTCTGTCAATTTCCCGTTAAGGAAAGCGGTTTTGACATCCATTTGCCATATCTCATAATCAAAATATGCTGATATGGCCATAAGGATCCTGATAGTTTTAAGCAATGCCACTGGGGAATAAGTTTCATCATAGTCAACACCATGAGTTTGCGTGTAACCTTTTGCCACTAGCCTTGCTTTAAAAGTATGCACCTTTCCATCGATGTCTGTCTTCTTCTTGAAGACCCACTTGCACCTAACAGCTTTACTGTGTTGAGGCAAATCTACTAACTCCCAAACTTGGTTGTCATACATGGATTGCATCTCTGCCTTCATGGCTTCTTGCCATTTCTCAGATTCTAAACCTGAAGCAGCGTCTTGGTAGGTAGTGGGTTCTAAAAGATCCCCTTCGTCTTGAGCAACTAGGAATCCCAGATACCTATCTGGCTCATTACGAGGCCTACTAGACATGCGAAAGTCTTGTGTTTGCACCTCTTCCTCAACCACAGACTCGGGTTGAGGTTCAACAATTCTTTGTTGAACTACAGGTTCAACTATCGGTGGTGGTGTAATCTCCTCCTCTTCAATTTGTTGAAGCTCTATTTCTTTTCTTGGAGTTTCTGAGTTTAGAAACTTCTCTTCCAAGAATACCCCTTTACGAGCAACAAAAACTTTGTTCTTATCTGGGTTGTAGAAATAGTATACCATGGTTTCCTTGGGATAGCCCACGAAGATACAGTTATCTGATTTGGGATTGAGTTTATCTGTGAATGTTCTCTTAACATACACCTCACATCCCTAAACCTTTAGAAAAGACATTTTGGGCTTTTTCCCTGTCCATATCTCCAACGGTGTCTTTTCAACCGATTTGGTTGGAACCCGGTTCAGCATGAACGCTGCTGTCTCGAGTGCGTGTCCCCAAAACGACAATGGTAGTGAACTTCGACTCATCATTGATCGTACCATGTCAAGCAGTGTGCGATTCCTCCTTTCTGATACACCATTCATCTGAGGTGTATACGGATGTGTGAGTTGTGAAACAATCCCACATTCCTTCAAATGATCGTCGAATTCCTGACTCAGATACTCGCCACCTCGATCCGATCGAAGCGACTTTATCTTCTTGTCCAGCTGATTTTGTACCTCATTCTGAAACTGTGAAAGTCAAGATTGAGTGTATAGTGTATGAATTCAAATATGAGTAGAGAGAATATGGTAATAACACCTTTAAGTGTGTGTTTTACTATTTCAAAATGTCAAAGGTTACATTGGATAAAAGGTTACAAGGTATATATACCTTAACCACAAATACTATTCTATTACAAAAGTATTGTCTAGATCTAATCACAAATACAGATCTAACAATCTCCCCCTTGATTCGATCTAGACAACGTGTTTATCACCCAAGATCCTTTGCCACCTGCGAAGAGTAGCTCTTTCCTGCATCTTTTCCTCCATTTGTTCAATAATCCCTGTCAGGCTAACTCTTGCAGATTGATCCATTTCATCTTTAAGGCTAAAGCTGTGTTCTCTGATCTTTATTAACCAGACTCTGAGAGACCCATCAGAATAAGCATTAAGTTCTTTGGTTCTTAGAAAGAATTTTTCCTTCTTGCTGTTAAACAACACTATTCCTTCGTCATCCTCTCCCGACTCAACATCCTTCCAAATTACTTGATACATTTCTAGCTCTTCAATTCTAGGATGTGAGGTGTTAGGCTTTTGAACATTTATCTTTGCTTTATCAGCCTCAGCACCAAGCTGGATGTCATTTCGTTCAGCAAGTCGGATTCGTTGTTTCATGAAATCCAGAATGAGTTTGTACCCTGCATTGTTTGCATTAGAACTGTGTTTCTTGACTTCAAGCTCATCCATGATGAATTCAATATCTGCCAAACTTAAATGCTTTAGGTCCACTTGACTGAACCAATGTCGACTTTGATCTATTCTCAAAACTTGAAAATGAATCCAATTTACATTGACAACCTTTCCAAACGAGCATTTTACTTTGGAGATAGGATGTTTTGAGAAGACTTCAGCTTTTGATTTTCCATGCCAATTCATAAGTATTCTTTTTCCAGCATCAGAGGCATCAACAGCTCCTAGAAGATCAATGGATAATTCAGGTTGAATTTGATCTGAATAAATTCCAGGAATTTTTTCTTCGAGAAAAGCCACAGCTATATCAAACTCACTCCAATTTCTCTCATTCTTTCTCAGAGTCTTTGTAGTTAACACATATCTTTTCCTTAAATCTCTTAAGCTCGTTGTTTGGATAGGATCTGGATGATAGTTTTCAGGCACTTTCCACTCTGCCTTTTTTCTTAATCTTTTCAATCTTTTCTGTTTCTTCTGTTCTTCCCACAAATCTCTAGCAGATTGTCTAAATTTTCCTGGAGATGGAGGAAACAGATCAACAACCTCTTTATTCATTCTCAGAACAGCTGTAATATTGAGAGGTTCTGGTGTAGGTATCTCTTATACCACAGGCTTTTCAACCCTTGGTGTTGTATTCACTATTGTGGCTTTGATCTTTTCTATATGTTGTTGTAGAGTCATATTGCCAGTATCAGCATCATTTTCAAATGACCCGTATGCATCAAATACATTATCAGTCTCATTAATAAAATCAAATGCCTCATCCACCTCATCAACTAACTGCATTTTCTTTTTATCTTTACCTTTACCTCTGCCTCTCTTTGGAGTTATTGGTTGTTTGCTTTGTGAAGACGAAACAGCAGGTAGCTTTGATATTAGAGATGTAACAGGCACAGTTGCATGACGTTTCTCCCCCTCAGAATGATCGGGATCAGGATCTTGATCATTATGCTTTCGCTTCTTTCCCTGTGCTTGACAGGTTTCCTCAAGAGAGGCCTTAAGTGCAGCAGCAAGAGCAACTTCCTCTTCATCATTAATTCTCCCTGAAGTCTCCCCCTGAACAAAACCTGGAGAAGCTTCACCCTCAACATCCTTAAGGGGATCCATGGCATCCATGCGTTTGTGAAAAGCAACCCCAAAAGCTGCTATACTATCTCTCATTTCCTTTTTAAAGCTTTCAAAATCAGATTTCTTATATTCATTACGAACCAAATCAAGTAAAGTGACATCTTCCTCATTGTTGTCTGGTCTTTCCATCAACTTTACATACAACTGAGATTTAAGCTCATCTATGCTCACATCTGGACTCTGCTTTGCCAATAACCGATCAAGCTTTTCATGTATCGAGGCATTTTCCTTTTGTAGTTCAGCAAGTTTAGAATTGGTAGCTAACACCTGTTCATTCACAGCATTCACCTTGGAAGAAAGATCTTGATGTATTCGATCCATTTTAGCATTCACAGCCGCAAGAATAGTATCAAGGTCAGTTTTTGAAACGAATTTAGAGACAAACGGTGTTAGTGTAACAAAGCCGGGATCACTTAGATTGCCCGTTGAGACTTCTACAACTGGAGGAACAAATCCTGCAGAAGTAGAGCCACCCACGTTCACAGCTGGTCCAGTGTTGACTGTGGTAGGATTTCCAGCCAATCCTTGAAGAACACTCTCAGTAGTGCCTTCTATAGATGTTCCGGTGGGTTCTTTCGAGAGAACACCACTTGGTGGGACAAATGTGTCATCTGATTGAAAAAGAAATTGGTCATCAATGTGCATATCCAAATGAAGTTCGGGTGCCTGGGGAGAAGTGGTCCCTTTTTCAATACCTACTGTCTCAAAAGGAGACTTCGGTAGATCATGTGGTAAATCCCCGTGGAAAGATGAAACAGTATCCTTTTGAGAGTATTCTGAGTAGCTTGGTGGGGTTTGTGCATGCTCTGGTGGGATACCAGAGTCTTTTTCAACACCAGGACTGACCCTATCAGACCCGATGGCAGATGTGGTTTCCCGGCTTTTTACGGCTAGAGAACTCTCATCACTGATTTGTTCTTTTCTCACATTCTCATGTTCTGTTTCTTTTAACTGTTCAACTTCTACTTCAACATTATCATCCAAGCTTCCATTATCAAGATTATCTATGTCAAACATATCACATGTTCAAAAACCGGAGCAACAAGCAAAGATTCAGTATTTAACTCAACACCTCTATCTGGAGTTTCTTGCGATTGAGATTTAGAAAGGAACAACCCTAGAGGCATATCATCATCTGTATATCCCTCTCCTATACTCACATCACCCTTATTCACTTCACCTCCCCTCTCGAGATTTTCCCTCTGCTCACCCCTGTCAGAGTCACCCGATGACATCTGATCACTAACAACTAATCCCTTAGGTGCTACTGTTCTTTGGGTAGGATCAACAGGTTCTTGTCGATCCGGAAGAACTATGTTATTATCACTCACATATGCCTGCACTATGGGATCATCTAAATCCATTAACATTAACAAATCAACAGGCATGGCAAATGGCTGAACATCAATTGTCTTTTCAATTTTATACAGCTTCTGCATAACGTACACCGTTGGCATAGGATCATTATCCCTTAGATT
This sequence comes from Pulicaria dysenterica, assembly GCA_947179395.2. Lineage (NCBI taxonomy): Eukaryota > Viridiplantae > Streptophyta > Magnoliopsida > Asterales > Asteraceae > Pulicaria > Pulicaria dysenterica. The sequence continues at coordinate 68,099,152 of OX359292.1, read as the reverse complement.
TATGTCATTAGGGTGCTCTAGCATGACACATTGCACAATCATCGATAAAAACCTTGGATACGGAAGAAATTTCTTAGCCTTTTGTGGTATTTGTTTCTGATGTACAACTGTATAAATGTCCTGAAAGATTATATATGCATAGTCGACATGCCAGTGTTTGACCATTGAGACCAAAATTTGAAACGAACTTGAACTAGCACCATCAAATCCTCTTGAAATGCTAGTAAGACACCGATTAATGATAGCATACAGAGACTGCCGGATTGGTACCATATTATTTCTCTTGAATTGAGCAGTCTTGGTGAACTCTCCGTTAAACCCAAGATCCTTGACATGTGGAAAGATAGCTTTGCCTGATATAATAGGATCAAATCTTGTTTTTTAGGATAAGTACCCCTCTCAGATGGAAGTTTAAACATAGTCCGAAGCTGGTCAACACCAAAAGAGAATTTGAAATTTTCAATCTGACCAGCCAAGATCTCCTCTCCTTCATCATTAACAGTAGTATGCAAAGAGTGCCACATTTGTTGCACATATACCTCTGGAACATGAGGTTCTTCTCCATCAGCAATAGGGTTATATGTTAAAATGTGGTATAGTGGATGTGAGACTATTAGTTCAGATCTAATCATCACTCCTTAACGGTCAAGAGTGGTTCAAGTATCTTTTCAAGTCAGTGAATGTTTGAAGATTATTTTGACTTGAAGTGTAGGATCCTCCTCACCCCTCTTCCATGTTTTTGCAACTGAATCTCATGGTGATGTCTTTTATGCATGATGCTCATAAAGTCTTATAATCGTCATGAGGGGGAGAATAAAAAGTGAAAAATTTTTACATTGTTGATTCAGTTGTTGAGGGTGTCTACTCAAGGGGGAGAGAGAAAAAGAAACATCAGTTTATATCATGTCTAGAGGGAGTCAATATTATCAGACTTATGAAGACATGGAAACAATCTGAGCTACATTGTAGGGGGAGACAAAAAGAAGATTCTTCCCAACACATCAAAAGTGTTTATGCTTCCGCTGTCAAAGGCTCAAGATAAAACAATGTTTCAGACTGATGTATTTGGTGAGACGCTACATCCAAAACTGCTTATATAATTTAGGAAAACTTAGGTTACTGGCGTGTACACTCCTATTTCAATACAAAGGGGGAGAATGTAAATTCATATATTGTATAGAAATAGGAGTTTCTATGTAATATACTCATGGAGTATATATAGGGATATGACATGTTGTAATGTGTAAGGTTTTGGGCATAATTGAATAATGAACTATGTGTTTTTCATGGTGTAAAACATATTCTCTCTAGTTCTACATACAAACCTTCAATCTATCCTACATTATACTTGATCCACTTGTTATATGGGACTAACAAACTGTTTGAACTTGTCAAAACTTTCAGATTTAAGTCTCATGAGGTAGACATAACCGAACCTACTGAAATCGTCAGTAAAGGTTATGAAACATCTGTGTGTATAATCCCTAATAACTCGCTGGCCCTTTCATTCTCACTGTTGAAAGGCTGCTTTGCCATTTTACCAGACAAACAAGATTCGCAAACATCACATGACTCCAAGTCAAATGGTTCTAGAATTCCGTCATCTCGGAGTTTCTCTATGCGTTTCTCGTTTATATGTCCTAAACGACAATGCTAGAGGTAAGTTTGATTCAAGTTACTCTTGGATCTTTTATTTATATGATAGATGTCATTGTTATCTAAATTTAGCGTATATAGACCGTTTTCTGGAGTGGCTTTGAAAAAGAAAACATCATTTCTAAAACATGAAATAACCTTTTCATTAAAAACATAAGCGAAACCACAGTCTATTAGCAAATTGAACGAGATAACATTTTTAATAAGTCTAGGAACATAATAACAAGGTTCTAGTTCTAAGACCATGCCCGAGAGCAAACTAAGACAATATGTCCCTACAGCTTCGGCACCAACCATGGATTCTTCGCCTACCCGCAGGTCCATATCTCCTTGTCTCAGCTTCTTACTTCTCTTGAATCCCGGCAAATGATTGCATATGTGATGACCACATCCGGTATCCAATACCCATGATTCATAAGAAGTAATAAGACAATCTATCATAAAGATACATGTATCATTGGGCGAACCAATGCCCAGCTGATCTATGTCGAGTGAGTGCTCGCATGAATCCTTGCTATCACAGTCTGGGCAACAAATTTCTCCAATTTCTTCCAGCCAGTTATCCTCCTGCATAGGGTCTACAACTGGTGACTCTAGCTGCTTTGGGTTCAACTTATCGCTAATGCACACAAGGATTTCGTGCAATCCTGCGACAGTCATCTCAAAATGACCGAGGACATACATTACTCTTTTCTGGTAATAGTCTGACAAGGAACCGAACAAGAGCATACCTAGCTCATGTGGTTTTGATTTTGACCCCAAGCTCTCATAGCAATCCAATAGCCTTCTCATATTAATGAGATGATCACTAATAGGCTGACTTTCTTTCATCTTGGCTGAAAGAATTTCCCTCATCAGTAGCATACGACATATCCGTTCACTAAACTTGAACTTCTGCTCAAATCCTTGAACAACCTCATAAGACGACTTCTCACGGAGATCATCCGTAAATACGAATGATGCTGTGAGAATGAGAATCGACATGACGTCAGACTCGTCATCCAGATACTGATAGTAAGTGTCATACTCACTATCCTGGGCATCTACTCCTGGTCGTTCTGGAGGCAATGTCTCAATAATGTGAAGCTTTTCCTGTGCATCTAAAACGTTTTTCAGATGCAGCTTTCAAACAGCAAAGTTTGGACCTGAAAGCTTCCACTTGCCAGTGATGAGACTTAGAGACTCTCTTGGTGAATAAAACGGAATAACAGATATATAAGACATCTACAGAAAAAGAAAAGATAATACCGATTCAGTATTGATTACATCTTCTAATAATTATTACCTTTTAAACAATAAATTATTAGACTAGGATCCATATTTCACATTTCCCGATGCAAGGTTTGGGCACTTCCCACCGGGATAATGCTATTTCTGGTAGGTAAAAACTATACCAATCGTATCCTAACTGGACATGACTCCTAGATCCGCGGGACATCGGTTACAAGAACCGTGCATGTTTAGTTCCTCTAGTGCATTTTGGGCCGGGACTCCCAATTATCACCAAAATAGATCGCACCACCTAAGACAGCATGAATTATGACCGGGACTCCCGATTATCGCAGAACCTTTCATGCCCCTTCCCGCAATGGTTTGAACCCGGATGCCCAAGGTTTGGGCACTTCCGACACCCGAGTACCGTTTAACAGCAAGGGTGTACCATTAGGTGGGTAGCACACTGATCTAAGATTTTTCTAAAAAGGATTTCCAAGTTTTTAACGAGAAAAACTTTAATGCCAGTTTTCTTTTAAAACATCTGTTTCAATAATTAACTATTATTAAAACCCTTGTTTTATTTCATCGTGTTAATCAAAACCACGCATATATAAAATATGTAAAGAAATAAAACAACCACAAACATCTATGCCTTAGCCTTGCCTTTAACTATTGTCGGTTTCGTGAGCCACACGAAAAACCCGACGGTCAAAACCTAAGTGAAAAAAAAAACACAACACACATGGCATGACATTCTGAAGCTCCCACTGGCTCCAGCATTCAATCTTCCTTCCTGCTCCTTGCTCCTTGCATCTTGGTCCAGATATGTAAATATATTCTAAAAAACTATTCTATTCTATTATCTAAAAACTAGAATTATAAAAGTACAAGATATCAAAGGCACGCAGGCCCGCTAATCTAAAACTTTTACAAGATAGAATAGGGGTTGTAAGTGGCACGCAGGCCTCCCCACACCATAGAATAATAAATCCAAAACAACCACGAGTGCAAGAAATATAAACAATCCACAAGGTCTAGGGCTCGGCTATGACATCCCAAATATGTACTAAACTAATACATGAAAGTAAAGCAACTGATTTCTAATTATTCATCTTGATGAAAATTACTGATTTTAACAACTTGTTAAAACCCCTATATTGTTTTTCCTTTATTTGCAATAAATATATATTTCAAGTTTTATACTTTGATAATTAATCAAAAAACTCAAAAATAATATTTAAAACTTAAATTAAAATAACAACTGTATTTCAATTTAATATTGATCACAAAATATCTGAACCGCGAGCTTGACCAAATATTTAAACTGGGTCATTGACCGGAAAACGGATCGAAAAACCAAAAAACTGGGCCGAGGCCCTTTGGCCTTTAGCGTCGCTACCCATGCCTCTAAACCCAAAATGGGTCGCTGGCTTCCTGGGCCGTGGTTTCTGGGCCAAAACCCACCACATAGTTAGCGCCGCTAACTGTTCCGCTTTCGCGCCGCCAACGTCGATGACCACGGTCGACCGCCGAAAGACCGCCGCCAACTTCCAGTAGCCGACGACTACCGTCCCTATCTGAAACCGCCGCCGACCTATACCGTAGACCGCTGCCCCAAACTGAGGCCGCCTCCCGGGAGGTGGTCGATTTCTCGGTTTATCGCAAATAACAACAATAATAAAAAACAGAGTTAATTAATATTTAAATCTAACAATCTATTTATCCAAAACTAATTAATCTAATCCAATAGAAATCATAAACTTGAATTCTATTTACTTGGATGATCAAAAAGCTTTTTTTCTGGATAAAACAGAATCATATTTCATCAGAATAAAAAAAAACTACCTAGTCTCCTACGAGGTTAGAAGTGGCTCTGATACCACTGAAGGGTTTTGTAGGGTATAAAAACATATAATAACTTGCACAGCGGAATAAAACTCCCTCCAGTGATCTCATCTAACTCGTACAGAAACTAAAAGAGGAAGAGGGTTAGAAAGTTATACCTTTCTTGTAAACCAAAACTTTCTTAATGCCTCTAGACAGCTGCAGGTTATCCACCGCTACTGCACCACCTCGAACTGGCTGCTAGACCGCCTAAGGATTAAACCTCGGATCAAATAACCGTGACCCGTGTGTGTGTGTACCGTCGCCGCCGACCACAGTCGCTCGATAGTGGGTTCTCAGCCTTAGCACCGCCGTCGAACCCCAATAGAGGGAGAGAGAGGGCCGCCGATTAGAGAGAGCGAAGGAGAGTTTAGGGTTATCTTTTCTCTTTTTGATTAACATGTGATTAATAAGAGGTAAATAATAAACCCTTATTAGGCCCCAAGCCCGTTTAATTAAAGCCCAACTTTAATTAAACTATTAATAAATTAGAGAATATAACCTCGACCTTTCTAATTAGTTAATAACTATTAACTAATTGGTCTCGTTAATATTTAAACTAAATATTAACTTCTCTTTTAAATAATAAATAACTTTTATTATTTCTCTCTTTTTCAATAATTAATTAAACTATTAATTATTGTGATACACAAATAGGTAAAATCCAACAGGTTCTAGTTGGGTGTGCAGCGGTGTGATCCTTTAGTGTCACATAGTATTGGACATGATAGTACATGTTATCTATCTCTGCACATAATCTAACACTTACTTCTCGATAGTTTCCTGAAATATCAGAACTGCCTTATTGGATAAAAACGGGTGTTAGAGATTGTTATCTCTATAACCCTACAATAACCCCACAAGATATTCTGGTTTTAAAATTTTTATCAGCAGGACCAGATTTTTATAAGGAAAACAGATATCCAGCTTATCATTTCATACAATTAGATAAATTTCAAACATTTTCTATAAAACAATCTACGAAGAAGCAAAGTTTTAAAAAATTTTGCGAAAATGATATCCATTTTAGAAGAGCTCTGGGAATCAGAGTTGTGATACAAGGAATGGAAGCTGCCACCAAACGAGGTTTTCGTACTTATGGTGGAAAAAAGATGTATTCATCCATAATGATATCTCCTGCTAGAGAAATGCCAAATAAAGCCAAAAATTATCTGCAGGCAAAGAAAAATCTCCTTGAAAAAGGACATATAAGATCTAGCCCCCAGGCCCAGGAAAGAGTTTGTTAGTATAGACAACACAAGATAGGCACATGTCTTGCATACTCCCCACTAAAAGGAAAAGAAGAAAAAGAAGAAAAAGAAGATATGGGTGTAAATGTGATCTCATCGTCAGATGACGATTAGATAAAAATCGATTTTATATTTTTTCAATCAGATAAATGTAATAAATGAAAAAATTTATATAAAATATTAATAAAATATTATATAAGAGGTCTACACACCTCCAAGAACCTGATGAAGAATGGCACACCAACCAAAGCCACTTGAAGCCAAAGTCTTCTAAGAAAAGATACTTGGAAGAACATGTCCATGTGTAGAAGATGACCAAGACACAAGAAGTCCAGGTGTAAGAGTCCTAGAGAAGGTGGCTTGCTAAAAGCCAAGTAGTCTTGTATTATAAATAAAGGATGTAAGAAGAGAATGAGGCATCGGTGAATGCATGTTGCTTTGTAAAAATCTCTTGTATCATCTCATTATGAAATAAAAAACTTTCTTTCCTTATACCTACTACAAGTGTCTAGTTATCTTTATTTCTTCTCTATAGAAATAAAAGATTTCAACTATAAACTCCATACTTTACTACTATACACTTGGAAGTAGGAAACGACACCAAGTTGAGCTGTATATTTCTGAAGGAGCCATCAGAGAAGTTACCAGTTTCAGGTTGGAGTTGAGATACTCTAGTAAAAAGGCTCGTTGGCATAACCCGAAGATACTACGGTCAAAGCGGTAGTCAGGTACGGAAGCATGTTGGACCCTTTTATTTTTATAATTTCGAAATAATTCTAACTAGTAGAATATTTGTAGTAGCTATGAGGAATTTATAAAATTGTGATTTTTAAAACCTGATAACAAGAACGTATTATATATCAAATAATTTTGTTTACAATAAAATAAAAAAGATTTTATGATTAGTTTGTGTTATAATCAAGCATCAGATATGATAATAATAGATTGGGAAAAAATTTCTATTAGGTCATACCTTAACTGGTATCAGAGCCATGGAAAAATTTATTGAGGGAGGTATTATGAATAGTAATTCGATAATAATAATAATGATAATAATATTACTAATAAAAGAAATTAATTATTATAGAGAAAACGAAGTTGAAAACTATATTTCTGATGAAGATTTTACTTATGATCGATTTGAATGGATAAGTTCAGATAATATAGTAGATGATTCAGATTGGGGATATAATTCTACTTAAAATAAAAATGGAAAACGAGAATTTTATAAAATTAAAAGAAAGTGAAAACTTATTAAAAATAGATAAAGACTTAATAGAAGTCCAAAAAACTATAATATATTACGGAGAAAAAATATTATTACATTTAGAAAAGATAGAAAATCAATTAAAACCACATAAACCTCAAGACCCTCTAATACAGTGTCTACTAAGTATTAACCCACCTGGAGGATTAAGAGGATATTAAATAATTATGAGTTCTGATTCCGAAATAGAAAACTATGTACCTACAGATATAGATAATTTGATAACTAAGATAGGAGACATGGACATAAATGACGATTTTATAAACATAAAACCACAAATAAAACAGGAAAATTGGAATGTTAATGATGAAGCCTCAAGCTCTAATAGGCAAATTCCTATAAGAAATGAGTTCAGTAGACCAACTCAAGGATATGCAGCAGTAATGACAACAGTTAGAAAAAAGGAGACACATAGTCCATATGAAAGTATGAAAAATGAACCAGTAAATCCATTCGGAATATATTTAGACTTAGATTGCATTTCTAATACTAAAGAAACAATAGATAAATGGGAAACAGCCTTAAGAATAGCAGTATCTGTAAATAAAATGGATAACGAAAGTATGAAAAACTTTATAGAAAGAACATTGTTAAACAGTGCTTTAAGATATTGGCAAAACCAAACACAAGATACTAAAAGAACTATTTTTGAAAGAGATAATGATGCGTCAAATATAATAGCAAGAGCATCAATTAGAATTTTGTGGTGAAGGAAATTATTTTAAAGATCCAGCTACTATCACAAAATACTCAACTGCTCTAGCAAGATTACAATTATGCGATATTTGCGAAATAAATAAATATATTTGTGTTTTCCAAGATTATTACTATCACATATATAATAAAGTTGAAAACACAGCTGCCTTTTTACCTATGTTTTTTGCTAAAATACCGGACCCTTGGGGACAAAGGTTAATAAATACCTATAACCCGGGAGACACTGATACATTAGGAAAAAGGATAACTCATGTTAGAGATAAATTGAGTGATTGGTGTGAAGAAGCTATATTAGCAAAAAGAACTAAAGGCTTGAAGAAAAGAATATCGCTATGTTGTGATAACCCAAAAATGCCTCTAATGATAGGATGTGATAGTTCTTACTACTATGGAAAGATAAAAAGAAAATATAAAAAGAAAAGACAATATAAAAAACAATATTTTAAAAGAAGGAAACCTAGATACTATAAGAAAAAAGGTTATAAAACTACCAATAAACCGGCATATAAGAGAAAACAAAAACCAAAAGAGTGTAGATGCTATTTTTGTAAAGAAATAGGTCACTATGCCAATAGATGTCCCAAAAAGATTAATAAAAATGTCAAAAAGTTCGAAATTGATGAAGATATAGAAAAAATGATAGACAATGGAGACTTTATTCAAATAAATAATTTTCAAGATATAGACTCTGATGAAAGTATTTTCATATTAACTGATACAGAGTATACATCCTCTGAAGATGAGAAATTTAGAAATAATACCCATAAGTGATTCAGAAAATAAGATATCAAATGACCAAAATGAATATATGGGAGAATACAAACAAGAAATATTAATCGATAAGAAAAAGCTTAGACAAATACAACATGAAAATTTTTCGTTGTCAAATTACTCAGGATTTAAAATAAATACTTTACAAAGATTAGGTATACAACCTAGAAAACATCATCTCTTTTATGGATTAAATATCCAAGAAAAAGCATTAGATATAGATATGACCTCTAATAAAGTCATGATACCATTACTAGCAAAAAAGGATATACAAAATAAAAATACAAAGAATAAAACCTGAAGTTAGAAATACTTTAGGATGGATACATATATGAGCAATACAAATAATTATAAAATCAACCTTTAAGGAAGGTATAGATACTCCTATAGAACTAGCCATAATGGATAATAGAATTAAAAATAGAGAAGAAGCTTGTTTAGGTATATTAAGAGGAAATTTACAATATGGAAAGTTAAAATTTAATATTTATCCAAGAATATCTTATCATATGCAAGATAAAGATTTTGATAAAACCCTAAGCTTGTTACAGGATTTCAAGAGAAAAGATTTTTTCAAACAACAAAATCGACCTTATTTAATAACTTATGATATCTCTTATGCAATATCTAATACCCATCATTCTGATTATGATGGTCCCGTATTATGATACGGATGAAACAATGCTAGATGATTATCTTCTTAGTGTGTGTTTGTGTGTGTAATCGGTTAGAAAGAGAGAGAGAGAGCTGAGAGGTTGAGACCAAAACACAAACACAAGTAACTTAGAATGCAAAGCTTAACATTGAAATGTGGGGAAAATGCCTTTATATAGCATTTCCCCAACTTTGAGTAATTACATATTACACCCCTCACTTTAATATTTCTAACAATCTCCCCCTAAGTGAGGTGTATAAACATTCACAACAAATAAATACATTAATCTATTCATAGGCTGATTTGTTGCAAATCCCGAATGCCACTTGCCACTTGCGTATTTGCCTTCTGCTTGCTTGTGTCGTTCTCATCCTTTCTATAGCACGATAGGCTTCCGCATGTTCTTCATTAGTATAGGCTGCCCGGTTATCCCACACTTTCTGATGTATCTTATGATGGAGAATTTTCAAAGTGCCGTCTGAATACGCCATGAGTTCATCAAGTCTGATGAAGATATTTTCGCCTTTTGTATTATTTGAGACGACCCCTCGATCACCTTTGAAGTTTGGATGTCCACCATAGATAACTGTCAATTCTTCAAGCTTTTCTAGATCTGGATGGCTCTGGTTAGACTTTAAGAGATTGACTTTCAGATAGTTGTTTTTAGCTCCGAGTTGCAGATCATGTTCCTCAAAGTATTCCATTAAATTTCTCATATATTTCATCAGAGCACCCCTTCCAAACTCTTCTTCAGGCCACTTTCCTCTTTTCTGAAAGAGGGTGTCAAAGATATAGCTGATGTCTTCAATACTAACAAACCTTAAATCTGCTTCGTTGAGGAAGTATGACAGGTTGTTTGCTTGCTCTTCTGACATGAAAGATGGCATACTTTATTCTGAAGGTTGTCTGAGTATAGATATTGATAAGTTCAACTATAGGATACTCTGATTTGATCTCTTCGGGTTTTGTCATGGACTGAGAGAGGATGTGTTCATATCTTCTTCTCTGTTTGTCGTCCATGTTCCGCAACTCTGGGGAAATAACCTGTATTAGCTCATTGCTGAATATGTCTGGAATTCTTTCTTCAAGATTAGCAGCATTGACAAAATAAGGTTTCCATAAAGGTTGTTGGGTAGCACTTCTTGTGAACATGTTGCCTGCATCAAGTCCTGGATCCCCACGATACACTGGAGGAGCAGGTGGCACAATGAAGCTCCTTGGCAAGGTCCATTCAGACTCTTGTCTTGTTTTCTCAGCTGCCTCTCTCTGTTTGTTTCTTTCTAGTACATCGGCAGCTGATTCTTGAAATTGACCAGGAGGAGGAGGGAATTGTTGATGAACTTCAAAGTTTAGACCACTGAGGACCCTGGACACGTCAAAAGTTGGTTTCTTCTTTTTAGGCTTTCTCCTAGAGATTGCTAACCTTTCTTTCTTTTTGAGTTCAAGTTCCCTTTCACTGGGGATATTATAGAATCTGTCAACAACTCTGGATGAAGCTGGGCGTGTAGCAACCTCGACGTATTCATCAATACCCTTGAATAGACTTTCCATCTCAGGATCCTCAGCTTCCTCCTCTGGCAGAGCAGAACTACCTTCCCCCACATGCCTTGCAGGTGATGTGTGAATAAACTCATATAAATCTTCCACTTGTTCCTCTGAGTCACTAGACCAGTCAAACATCTCGGCATGGGGCTGCTCGTAAGGTATTTCACCTTCTTCAAGATCACTTGGCCTCGGTTCAGATTGTTGCTGAGGTACGTAAAGTACAATTTGTTTGTCAGCATTTTCCTTTTGTTGTTGTTCATAAACTTCATCGGCCATTTGTTGTTTTTGTTGGTGTTGACTTCCGGACCCAGTTGAACTTGTACCTGCAGATAAGTATGAAGTAACGAGTGGGACAGGTACAGTAGCAACAACTAAGGGAGCATACATGTATTTTCTCCTTTTCTCCTCCTCGGGTTGATCATCCGGATCCTGATCATCCCGTCTCCTCTTACTCCCCTGAGCCTGAGCCTGACAGGTTGTTTCTAGGCTAGTCAGCCGGTCTGTGACTTTTGATAGGGAGGTGTAGAAACCTTTGGTGATCCCATCAATCTTTCTGTTTACGTCTTCATGAAACTCTTGAAAGTCATCCATGGAGATTCCCGATGGATATTGTTCGTTGCGAAGAGTAGTCAGAAGGTCTTGATCATGTGCATATTCTGGTCTTTGCTCCAGAAGTCTAACGTACAGCATGCTCTTTAAGGCATCTACAGACATTGTGGCAGGATCAGGTTGTGATTGAGGCTCTAAAACTGGAGGACGGGCAGCAAGAAGTGTTTCAATTCGGTTTAGCTGCTCAGCTTGGGCCTTGGAAGCTTGCTATATCCGATCCAACTTTTGATTTGTCATCTGCAGTTGTTGGTGGATTGGTGACATGGCTTGTTGAATATGTTGTTGAAGTTCTGCACGTGTAACAAACCCGGAATCACGAAGACTTCCGGTTGAAGTACCAGCCACATAGGCAGTACTAACTATTGGAGCAGCAGGGATGTTGGCTCCAGCAAGATTTCCTTCCAATCCTCGAATGGAACCTTAAAAGGTACCACCTCTGGAAGTTGAGGAGACTTGTTGAGCCAACAAGCTCAGTGCATCGATTGTTACCCTGTGTTGGTCAAGATATGCGGAAATCCGCGGTATGTCAAATCGTGCATCAAAAGGAGTTGAGGACGAGGGAGACGGTCCTCTTTGTTCAATAGGTCCAACACCCAATTGGGGTTGACCCAGTGTATGTGCTATAACTCTGTGCAATAAATACGGAGTCTGTTGAGAGACACCGTAGTGGCTTGGTGGGGCAGAAACTTGCACGGGTGGGATCACCGCGACTTGTTCAATATGAGGCCTAACAATGTCAGGCCCCATAGTGGATGTGGCTTCCCGGCTTTCTGGGTGTGGTGTTCCCTCAGCACTCATATTTTCTTTTCTCACCTCCTCTCGTTCACTCATACTCCTATCTTCTTCTTCTTCACCACTGCCAACTCCATATCCGGCATATTGATTAGGATCTAGTAAAGAATCAGGAGTGACAGAGCCAGATTCAACAGATAGTGAATGACTTGGTGAGGTGACTGTAATGTCATGTTCAGGGGCAACTATGGCCCTGCGAATGATAGGAATGGTAGTTGTTTGGGCAGTTGAAGTCAAAGGAATAACCAAACCACCAGGTTGTGGAATGAGCTGAGTAGTTTGAACGGGGTGAGTCTGGTCGGGAGAGTTAGTATGTGGGTCAGTAAGTTTCATGAATGAGGGTGTGCTTTCTGCTGGTTGTTCGATTGGTTGGTCAGGGGTGCCCACGGGAGATATATCAAGTTCAAAGGAAGGGGCACCTCCTTGATGGGAAGCAGACTCATCTTGAGAAGAACTGGATGACTCATAAATGTCAAGACCAAGTTCAGTAAGAACAACTTGGGTTCGGGTAGATTGAGAAAGAGATTGAACTATGGCTTGAATGGTAGCAGGATCATATGCATCCCCTCCCTCTCTATTCTCAACACCTTCACCTTCTTCTTCACCCCTCTCAGAATTTTCTCTCTCCTCTTCCCCCTCAGCATCTCCCGTAGATTGCTGAGGCTTATTCTCTATATCCTCACCAGGTGCTACTCCTCCCTGGGCAGGTATGGCCGGTTCTGGCACAACCATGGGAGGTATTCCTACACTCTCCCTATAACTCTTGACAATATCATTCTGCTCACAAAGATCTAAGAGAGATACAGGGAATGGTCTTGGAATTGGTAGATTGGCAGGAACAGCAGGTTTTATATGCAAGAAAAGTTTTGGAGTATTAGAAGGTAAACCTGTCCGTCGAGGAATTTCAGCATTTCGATCTATCACATGCTGGATGATCATTGGTAGAAAGCGGTGATAAGGCAGCATGTTTGCATCCTTCTGCTTTTGTGAGTTCTTCCTGAGCATAGTAGCTTTGATGTCCTAGAAGAGAAGAAATGCATAATCCACATGCATATGAGTTGCAGCTGCTACAAAGATTTTGAGTTGATACTCCGTTGGGAATTCGTAGCCTGAATGCTTTGGAGTGAGACATCGTTGAAGAACCGTCATGAATGTATTATACTTTGGATGCAAGCCGGTGCGTTTGAATTGACCTTTCTTGGTGAGCTCACCAGCATATCCCATCTCCATTATAGCTGCAAGACATGCATCCTCATCAGGGATTTCCTCAAATTCTGTAGCTGGAGGTCTGCTGACTGCGGTGGGTAGTTCAAAGATTGTTCTGAGGCGATTTAGTGGAATGTCAACTTGAAATTCATCAACCTCAGCATGAATGACATCCCTTCCTCTTTCATTGATACGGACATCACAAGTCTTCCAAAATTGTTGAACGTATAACTCGGGAACATGTGTGCCTGTTGTAGTTGGGTTATATGTCAGGAGGTGATTCAAGGGGTGGATTTTGAGAATCTCAGTGACAATGGGGTAGGATGGGTTTTTAAGTTTGTTCAGGTCAACATAGTGATTGTTTTCATGAGAGCCAGTGTTAAGAAACTCGACTCGGGGCATGATCTTCTCTGGGTCACGTACAACTTGTGCCATCTTATCTTTGTGATTAGGAGTATTTCGATACTAAAATTGTAAATTTTGGCAGAGTAACGAGAGGATTCGTATGCTAAAGTAACCAAGAAAATCGAGAGCACACTTAAGAAAATTTCGAGAATTGGAATCGTGTGGAAGAAGCTTTGGTAACTGATGGGATTTTATGTCAGTTAAAGGGACACGTGTCATGCTCTAATTGGACCGAAAACGTGTAAAAACATGGCTGATAGGGTAAATTTGGGCGGCTGATAGAACTGTTGAATCGCATGCGATTAACTCTTTGGTGTGTTAATCGCATGCGAATCACTCTGTTTATCAATCGCATGCGAATTAACCCTTGTTTATCAATCGCATGCGAATCACCCCTTGCCTTTGTTTATCAATCGCATGCGAATCAACCTTTGTTTATCAATCGCATGCGAATCACCCCTTGCATGCGAATCAACCTTTGTTTATCAATCGCATGCGAATGAGGAATAAATACCAAGTGTTATCCCATGCAATAACCTATCAAATGCGAGTGAGTCCAATTCGATTGAACCTTAGAAATATCAGTGTTGCATTTGAAAGTGATCTCATGCTATTGGTGCATAGGATGCGATGGGCATTGAATACTCCCCAACACTTGGGAATTTTCTGACAAATTCAAAGTATCTGGAATGTTGAGTCGAAAATTTTTATATTCCAAGATACTTTGTTTGAAGTTTTTTATTTTGACACACTCCCCCTAGACTGTTGCATATGTTTTTGAAAATTTGGGATTTGTGTCAGTTGTAAACTTCTCTTCTCCTCCTACACATATGCACAATGTGTATTAAATTTCAACCCCTACACATAAGATACATGTGTAACACCAGAAAGTCACTCCCCCTTGATTGTTGCATCATGAAGCTGCACAAAGAACAAACAGTGTAACACCTACTCTAAACAAAAAGGAAAGAAAGGAAAAATGGAGCAACAGTATGTTATATTTTCATATTGAGCATGCCTAACTTGGATACCAACTCAGTGAAGCGACTTTCGTCTAATGGTTTGGTAAACAAGTCAGCAAGCTGATTTTCAGTAGGAACAAATTGGAGCTCAATAAGACCTTTCTCTACATTATCTTTTATGAAGTGATAACGTATATCAATGTGTTTGGTTTTAGAGTGGTGTACCGGATTGCAAGAGATAGCTATGGCAGACTGGGAATCGCATAGTAATGGAATGTTGTCATACTTAAGGCCAAATTCTGATAACTGTGTGCGTATCCAGAGACTTTGTGAACAGCACATTGCAGCAGCAACATACTCAGCTTCAGCTGTAGAAGTAGATACGCAGTTTTGCTTCTTTGAGGCCCAACAGACTAAACGATCACCCAGGAAGTGTGCACTACCAGAGGTGCTTTTCCGATCTATCTTGCAACCGGCATAGTCAGCATCTGAGTAAGCATGAAGATCCAGATTTGAATCTTTGGGGTACCACAGACCTAGATCCATAGACCCTTTTAGATATCTGAATATCCGCTTAACTGCCAGAATATGTGACTCTTTAGGGTTTGCCTGAAATCTGGCACAGAGACAGGTATAGAACATGATATCCGGATGACTAGCAGTGAGATACAGTAACGATCCAATCATCCCAACGATAGTTTTTCAGATCTACAGGAGAACCATCAAGATCTGCTGAGAGTTGTGCCTTAGCAGCCATGGGTGTGGATATGGGTGTGCAGTTAATCATATCATACTTCGTGAGAAGATCTTTGATGTACTTTGATTGGCAAATAAAGCTGTCATGACTTAACTGCTTCACCTGGAGTCCGAGAAAGAATGACATCTCCCCCATCATACTCATTTGGAATCTGTTTGCCATGATTTTAGCAAGCTCGTCACTGTATTTTGGATTTGTAGATCCAAAAATAATATTGTCCACGTATATTTGAACCAAAATCTTATCCCGACCCTTTGTCTTTGTGAAGAGAGTGGTATCAGGCTTTCCTTTGGAGTAGCCTTCACCAATCAAATATTCAGATAAGACGTCGTACCATGCACGCGGAGCTTGCTTTAACCCGTACAAGGCCTTATCTAAGATATAAACATGATTTGGATGTTTTGAATTAATGAAACCCTCAGGCTGTGAGACATAAACTTCTTCTTTAAGTACACCATTAAGAAAAGCTGTCTGCACATCCATTTGGAAGACACGAAAGCTTCTAGAGGCTGCATAAGCAAGAAATAGCCGTATGGCTTCAATTCGAGCAACAGGGGCAAAAGTTTCATCATAGTCAATGCCCTCCTGTTGATTGTATCCCTTAGCAACCAACCTAGCTTTGTTACGGATGACCACTCCATCCGAATCCCGTTTGTTCTAAAATACCCATTTAGTTCCGACAACAGATTTGCCATATGGAAGAGGAACTAATCTCCAGACTTTAAGATGATCAAATTGGTGTAATTCTTCCTGCATGGCAATTACCCAATCTGGATCATCTAATGCGTCACAAGTCTTGGTGGTTTCAATGATGCTTAAGAAACCCGAGAATTGGCATTCGTTTGTTGTTGCTGATCTTGTTTGAATGCCAAGGGAAAGATCTCCGATGATGTTCTCTTCAGCGTGATGTCTGGTCCACTTAGTTTCATGAGAAGTGGAAACTGAAGGAAAGAGATCTTTCAGGTGGCGTGCTTCTTCTTCATCTTCCGTAGAGAAATGAGGGTCTGAATCAAACACAGGAGGGCTCTCTGGGTCAGGAATCTGAGAAGTCACAGGGGGACAAGTGACAGAAATAGAAGTTGAATCCTCAGCGTATAGATCTGCAAATGGATTCGTCTCAGTGACCGTAGGAGCCGTTAGAGTAACACTTGTTTGAACAGCTGTGTCGTTCCTGTTGTCAGTTAAAACAGGAGAAGATTCAGATCGAAAGAAATCAAACAAAAAATCAAGATGTATATTTGAACTGGATGGATTGTCTGATTCTTTATTTTGAAGTGCAGGTCCTGAACAGGTATGTTCAGAAGCATTTATTGTTGATTTAGGTGGAAAATCTGTAACATTCAATGTAACATCAAATGTTACGTTGAGACTTTCAACAATGCTCTTTGTACGTTTGTTAAAAATTCTGTAGGCTTTGGACTCAGTAGAATAACCTAGGAAAACAGCATCATCCGCTTTGGGAGCAAATTTTCCTAGATTAACCTTGTCATTTAGTGCAAAGCACCTATTACCAAATACATGGAAGTATTTGATATTAGGCACTATGCCATTGGCTAGTTCATATGGAGTTTTATTAAAGCGTTTGTTAATGAAAGAGCGGTTCTGCGTGTAGCAGGCAGTGCTGATTGCTTCAGCCAAGAAGGAAGGTGGGAGCCCGGAATATGAAAGCATTGTTCGGGCAGCTTCAACCAACGTTCTATTTCTTCGTTCCACTACACCATTTTGTTGTGGTGTGTATGCAACAGAGAACTGGTGGCTGATTCCCACAAGGTCACAGAAGCTCTTCAGAGTACTGTTTTTGAATTCCGTTCCATTGTCTGTCCTGATAGAGACAACACTCTGACTATGCTTGTTCTGCTGTTGTTTGATGAAGGAAATGATTGTTGGAGTGGCTTCATCTTTTGAGCGCAGAAATTTGACCCAAGTATATTTAGAGTAGTCATCCACCATGACTAAAATATACTTCTTCCCATTCTTGGACTGGATTCTCATAGGACCACACAGATCCATCTGCAGGAGTTCCAAAGGCTTCGTAGTGCTAAATACTTGTTTAGATTTATGAGAAGCCTTCTTCATTTTTCCTTTTTCACAATCTGCACACAGATGATCCTTCTTGAACCTTAACTTGGGAATGCCTCTCACCAAGTCACCAGTGACTAATTTGTTAATATTTTGAAAGTTCAGGTGAGAGAGTTTTCTGTGCCATTGCCAAGTCAAATCCGTAGATGCTTCGGACAGTAGACACACAGAGGTAGGAGAGTCATATTTTTCCAAGTCAATGGAATACAGGTTAGAATTTCTGGAACCTGCGAGCAACTCATCTCCATTTTCAGTTAAAACTGAACATTTGTTCTTTTTGAACACGACCTCTAGGTCTTTATCACAGAACTGTCCAATGATGAACAAGTTATGACCCAACCCTTCAACATATGAGACTTTCTTGATCTTGATGTGCTTTTTCTCAATGTCTCCGTACCCCATTATTGGTGCAACATTGTCGTTCCCAAAACGTACATTCCCGGAGTACTTAGGAACATAGTTCTTGAGAAGACTTTTGTTGTCCGTCATATGTTTGGTACAGATGGAGTCAAGGTACCACAAGTGAGGCACCTGCAAAAAGAAAATAAATCACATTTAGGTCCCCATATAGGAATGGGTTCTTGATTGTTACTCCCGAGAAGTGATTGAGCAGTGATGTTGTCTGTTTGTGGTGGTGAAACTTCTACTGATCTATTCTTGAGTACCCACGTGGGTTTAATCTGTTGACGTGAAGGAATAGATTTGGAAGAAATAGGTTGAGAAGAAAGTTTCTTTACCACTGTTTGACAGTTGGTGGAATCAGAGGTTTTGGATTCGGTAGAGATGTGGGAGCGTTATGTTTGCGAATCCATGTTTGCGAGGAATTCATAAGAATTCTTTGTGGCCTCGATGCCTCAACTTGCTTTCGTTGAACTGGAGCACTTAGATTAGTAGGATTTGCTACTCGTTGAATGGATGATGGCTTGGGGTTAGAAGATTTTGAGATTTTGGAAGGGGAATTGCGAGAATGCTTTTGAGAGTGCAGGTGTTTTTCCTGTGCAATCCAAGCCCTTTTAAATGCTTCATAGCCCTGCCGTCTGTAGACTTCCAGTTCCTTGATCGTGAGCAATCGGTGACATTTGTTTAATTGTTTAAGTGCATGTGATTGACGAGTGGTGATCCATTGATTAATGATGTAGCCTTTTGAATTTAAAAATGGAACACAGACTTGATTAGCATAAAAATCAGTCCAATCAGCACATGGTTTAACACCTAAAGACTTTCTCAATTGATCATAACAATAATTAAATTCACAGTGTCCATGAGTACAACCATCACTCATACAAAACATGGTAGAAGCAGTTTTGTCTTGTGAACCGGAATGATTACAAACAGAATCAAACATCAAAATGTTTTCACAGACAAGTTTCAAATTTGAACACCTCCTAGTGGATCTAGGAATAGCTCTTTTCCATGATGTATTTATTTCACACTTCTTGTTTCCAGCCTTCTTCACATCTGCAGCAGAGGGTAAAAGATTAGAATGAAGTCATGGTCGACTGGTTGTAGCTCGTGATGATTCAGGTAAGTCTAAGTGTACACGAGAAAGGGGATTGGAAGTGGACCGATGCTTTGGTTTGTAAATCTGTTTAAGCTTAAGATTTGTTACAACAGTATTATTAACAAATTTTATATGAGTGTTGGAAGCTGGAGACTTAGTAGATTCATGAGTGCAATCATCAAGTTGTGAACCATAAAGTGAAAATGTGAAAGGAGTAGGAGGTTGCATCTCTTCTTGGATCTTCTTGATTCTTTCTTTTAGGACAAACTGTTTCCTGCATAGTTCATCTATGATATTTTCATCATGAGTAAAGGAGGTCTGGATGTACTGTTGGAGAGTATTGGTTTCTTGCACCAGAGAAGATGTATCAAGGGTAGGAGGTTTGAACTCATCTTGAATGGCTTTGGCAAGGTCCTGTTGAACAAGGTGGGTAAAACAAAATTCCTGCAGAGTGTTGAATATGTCTTGTAATTCTTTGTGAGGAATGTATTCAACAGTGGGCTTTGGTGAAACAGGAGAGTAGAGTTCTTCATCAGAATAGACAGAAGATGAAACATCAGTATCAGATGAAGACGTGAGACAGTGAGTCATTGAGATCAGAGTAGTCAAATGGAATTGCAGTTCTGAGATTAAGGGTTCGTTTGACATCTTCTTCAATACGGTCCTCTTCTTGACCAATAAAAACCATCCGTTGGGTAAGGCCTTCGCCAAACAGATCAGCATTATATAATTGTTTGGACGTAATCTTGCTCAATTTGAAGCCCAGCCCATCGAATTTCCATCTGGAGAAAGGACGTTCCCTTTCTTTGTATTGAGAGATGATCTTGTCACTTTGATCGCGTTTGGATAAAAGATATTCAAGTTCATAGATTCTGGAGTAAAGAGTACTTAGGTCATCCCTAAGTTCATTTTTAAGAATTTCAGAATCCTTTTCAGCACATGCACATTCTACTTTAAGATCTAATATGGTGGTATTCGTGCAATTAGTTAACTCTAAGAATTCAGATTCTTTAGCAGCTAATTGGATCTTAAGGCTAATTAAGTCGTTATCTAACTGCTTAATTATTGTTTGTGCCTCTATGAAGGGTTTTTAACCTGACCAAACCACCTATGACACAAACTGGTCAATCCTGGGTTTGATTCCACTGGTTCAATCCTAAAAGCGGAACTGGATTGAACACAACCCTCTAAACCCCAAAAGGGTTAGGATCTTTAAACTTTTATATGATCAACATAGTTTCTTACAGAACAATCCATAGATAAGGTTACAAGAAATATACCTGATCAAACTTGGGATTGCTAAAGTAGTCCACCACTACTGCACCTCCGATTGAACTGGCTGCTAGACTGCTCCTGGATCACCAAGGCTTCAAAAACTTGAAACCGAGAATGTGTCTGTGTGTCCTTTGCGTCGATCACCAAAACCGAGAAACACCCTTGGTGTTTCTTCTTGATCGTCGAAGAGAGAGAGAGAGCCGAGAGAGAGAGAGAGAGAGAGAGAGAGAGAAAGAGCTACGGTCGAAGGAGAGATCGACCGTGAGGGAGGGTGAGATCGAGAGAGAAAGAGAGTGGCGGCTAGGGTTAATCCCTTGTGTCACTTATCTTAATCCTTAAGCCTTTAAGGATATATTTATAAGGATTAACTTGGACCTAAGCCCGTTTAATTAAAAGCCCACTGACTTTAATTAAACTTTTATCTCTTCTCATATTGACCCCCTGGACTTTACTACTTAATTAATTAACTATTAATTAACTTAGTCCATTAAATATTAAAGACTTAATATTTAATAATAAATAACTAATTATTATTTATTTCCTTTCTAATAATTAATCCAAACTGGATAATTATTTATATCTCTCAATAATTAATACTCCTGATTAATTATTCGTTTATCTCTTTAATAATTAATCTAACTGATTAATTATTTCCATACAGATTTATGGTGAAATCCAACTGTTCTGAATTGGGTGTGTAGCAGTGTGACCCTTTAGTCTCTTATAACATTGGATACTATATGCCCGTTAATTATCTCTACACATAATCCAACACTCTATACCCTTGTTGTGTGAAAAATCTTCTAGAACTTGATTTCTAGTGGTTAACTCTATTACCTGATTTTCTAACTCTTTCATTCTGATTAATATGGTTTGTATGTGTTCAAAATTAAAACCCATGTTAGAATTAGAAATAGAGGGTACCTTTCCACTGTCAACGATCTCCTCCGTAGTATCTGAGAGATCACCATCATCTTCCTCTCTACCACTCGTTTCACCATTGGCCATGAAACAAAACTGAGCATGATCCTCACCATCTGGATCGCTCTCTGAGTCTGTATCTTCCAGGAACTGGTCCTCTTCCACCATGAGTACATTCCCATCCTGTTTTTGCTTTGACAGGCGGTACTTTTGTCGATAGCATTCCGCATCTTTGACTTTCTTCTGTGGGCAGTTCCTGATCATGTGTCCCGATCTCCCACAGTTGTAGCATTTGAGATCATTCTTATTTTCCTCCTTCCTCTCCTCTCTTGGAAACCTAGGCTTGTCAACAGGAGCAAACCTTTCAGGTCTTCTGGATCCGGAAGTGAACCGTTGTCTGTTGTTAGTCTTGTTGAATCGGTTCTTGAAGTTCTTGTTGGCAACTGTGAGTGCTTGAAATGCAGCCTCTACAGATTCATCATCATCATCATCATGATCAGATTCACTGAGCACCACATGTTTGAGTTTGGCAGACCTTGATGAAGATTCCCTGGGGGTCCTGTCAGCTACAACCAAAGCAAGAGGATCAGCAACTGGTTGTTTAGGGTGAGACTGCAAGATTTCATCTTGATACTGATTTAGGTCTTCAAAGATGTTGTGGAATGTGACAGAAGTAAGATCTTTGTTAATCTGTTTGTACAGCCTAGCATAGCCCTTCCACTCAGAACCTAATGAATTCAGAAAAATACAGTTCAAATCAAGGTCAGTTCTGACAATTTGATTAGACCTCATCTTATTCTGTAATTTGCAGTATCTGCCATATGTTTCGGATAGAAGCTCATTTTCACGGGCCTTGAAATCATGGTAACTGTTGACCAGTTGAGTAATGTACGCTCCCTCCTCAGTGCCTCGGAGCTGCTTCTTGATTTCATCCCAGATTTCTTTGGCAGTACCCAAGCTGTCTATCTTCAGATAGATTTCAGATGAGAGACCTTGCTTCAAATAGTACTTGGCCAGTCTCTCAGCCTTCTTTGTTTCCTTCTCAGTAGCGGTCAGCTCGTCATTGGTTTTTTCTCTTTCATGTCTGAGAATGGGGGGATTGTTGGTTGAGTCAGCTTCAACGATCCTTGTGAACTTGGAGTTTCCTTTGTCGATGCATTCCATCATCTTATCTCCATAGAGTTCGTTGTGCTCAAGGAAGTCCATGAACCTTCCTTTCCAAACATTGTATTCCCCCCGAAACAAAACAGGTGGTTTTGTGTCGGAACCAATGGACATCATCTCATTTGTGCTTGACATGATTAGTGATTTTTGAAAGAAATGATCGTTCACTTGTAAGATGGTTTGATTGTTCGAAAGCTTGATTTTAGAAATGACTTGAGAGTTTGATTAAAGAACTAAGTCTTTGGAATTTCAATTTTGAATTAGATCTTGAAAGGATTAAATTCAACTTTGAACTAACTAGACTTGTGGTAATGTAATTCACCTTTGAATTAAATTTGATTTAAATTAAATTCAATTATGAATTAGATTGTTTGATTAAGTCCAGCTATCTTAAAGTTCTTTAAGTCATGTCCAAAGAGTCAATCACTTTTCCAAGTCTTAGGAATGTCACTGTTTGAGTTTTGTCTTATCGAATGCGAATAGATCCAATAGAGTGCGATTGAGTGAGTAAATTCCTTGAAAACAAATGGGCAGAGTAAGGACTTAGTATCGATTAATAAAGTAACCAATCGAATGCGATTCAATCCTGTTGCATCAAACACTTTAACGAGTTCTACCTTTAAAAGTCGTTTGAGCTTGAGTTTATCTTGAAGAAAACTGACGTTCTTGGGCCTTTGCAAAACCGAGAGCTTTTTCTTCTTGGAAGCTTGAACACTTCAAGATTTTGTTGTCTTCTTTCGAACAATCACGAGCCAAAAACAAGTTTGGCTCTGATACCAATTGATGGTCCCGTATTATGATACGGATGAAGCAATGCTAGATGATTATCTTCTTAGTGTGTGTTTGTGTGTGTAATCGGTTAGAGAGAGAGAGAGAGCCGAGAGGTTGAGAGCAAAACACAAACACAAGTAACTTAGAATGAAAAGCTTAACATTGAAATGTGGGGGAAATGCCTTTATATAGCATTTCCCCAACTTTGAGTAATTACATATTACACCCCTCACTTTAATATTTCTAACAGATTATTTTTATATAAAAGTTACCATAGACTTTCCATGCTTATTTAATGAAGTATGTCAAGTACAAATGCCTACGTTACCAAGAATTAAAGAGATTGACTCTCGCCCCTTAGATTTTGATTTACAAAATAAACCTTTATTAACCAACAAACCATTTTCAAAATTATCTTTTACAAATACACGCGTTATAAGCAACCCGTTAGTAAAAACGAGTAGTTCAAACCGATATGAGGCAATGATATTAGCTAAAGACAATAGTTTTGAAAATTACAAAATACAAGGAGAATATTTCAATGGAAATAGATTTTTAACAGCAAATATACTCATAGATACAGGTGTCAACGCAAATTATATAAGCCAAAAATTATGTTCACAGCTACAAAAATATAAGCTAGATGAACCTCATCAATACACCAACTTTAATGGAGAATTACATGAAATAGATAGTGCTGTTGAAACGATAATTAAATTTGGTGAAGAAATGATTCCTTTGAGATTACTCATAGAAAATAAAAACGAAAATGACCATCTAGAAATAATGCTAGGAACTACATTTTTAGAAAATGTAAAACCTTATCAGATAACGTCTTATGGATTAAAAATAACTTATAATAGTAAAATGATATATATACCTAAATGACAAGTCCATTTAGTATTTATATCCCTATAGGAATTACATACAAAGAATATAAAGCTGAATATTTTGCAGTATATATAGATAGTGGTGCTCGAGCATGCATATGTAAACCAGATTGTTTTCCACACGAATATCATGAAAATTTAGATACTCATTCAGGAATTGATCTCTCAAATAATATTATTAAAATGAATAGAGGAATTAAAAGACCAATTATCCTATTAGGATCATATATGATAAAATGCCCTCCATTTTATTTCTACGACATAGCTTCAGATGTATTACTAGGAAATAATTTCTTACAAAGATTCAATAAAGTAATATTCGATATAGTAGCATACCAATTAAGCTTTAAAACCCCTTGCCATGAATGGATCACTGTTAAAAGAATAAAGAAAGCTTATAGTAAGCCAAGGCCAATAATATTTACCCAACGCACAGCCAAACGTGGTGATATTGGATATAAAGAAAAACCAATTATTCCAAAAGGGAAACCTTTACTAGGATATCAATCTAAACCCTTGATAGAATACCAAGTCAACTTAAGAAAAATAGATTCAGTCATTGAAAATATAAAAGAAGACTAAAACAGTGTTATACACACAATCCATTACAATTTTGGGATAAAAACCAAATGATGGCTAAGTTAGAAATGAAAGATAAAGATAAAGAAATAAGAGTCAAACCTATGAGATACAACCCAGAAGATCAACAGGAGTTTAAAATTCAAATAAAAGAATTATTAAATCCAAAATTAATCAGAGCGAGTCAAAGTCCTCATAGCTCACCTGCTTTTATGGTAAGAAAACACGCTGAAATAGCAAGAGGAAAAGCCAGAATGGTAATAAATTACAAAAAACTCAATGATATAACTGTATTTGATGGATACTTTTTACCTCATAAAGAAAGTTTAATAAATTGGACAAGAAACAAAAAGATATTTTCAAAATTCGATTGCAAAAGTGGATTTTGGCAAATAAAAATGCATCCGGAGAGTATTAAATACACTGTTTTTTCTACTCCTCAAGGCCAATATGAATGGCTCGTATTGCCATTTGGACTAAAAAATGCCCCTCAAATATTTCAAAGAAAGATGGATACTATATTTAAAGATTATGATTTTATTTTTGTTTATGTTGATGATATCTTAATATTATCAAATGATGTTCAATCACACTTACGGCATTTGGATATTTTTGCAAATCTATGTATAAATAATGGTTTAGCCTTGTCTGAAAAGAAGACAAAGTTATTGCAAGAACAAATAGAATTTCTAGGAATGAAAATAGATGGTAAAGGGATAGAACTTCAAAGTCATATTTTAGAAAATGTGAACCATAAAGTGATTCATGAGTGCAATCATCAAGTTGTGAACCATAAAGCTGGAGACTTAGTAGATTCATGAGTGCAATCATCAAGTTGTGAACCATAAAGTGAAAATGTGAAAGGAGTAGGAGGTTGCATCTCTTCTTGGATCTTCTTGATTCTTTCTTTTAGGACAAACTGTTTCCTGCATAGTTCATCTATGATATTTTCATCATGAGTAAAGGAGGTCTGGATGTACTGTTGGAGAGTATTGGTTTCTTGCACCAGAGAAGATGTACAAGGGTAGGAGGTTTGAACTCATATTGAATGGCTTTGGCAAGGTCCTGTTGAACAAGGTGGGTAAAACAAAATTCCTGCAGAGTGTTGAATATGTCTTGTAATTCTTTGTGAGGAATGTATTCAACAGTGGGCTTTGGTGAAACAGGAGAGTAGAGTTCTTCATCAGAATAGACAGAAGATGAAACATCAGTATCAGATGAAGACGTGAGACAGTGAGTCATTGAGATCAGAGTAGTCAAATGGAATTGCAGTTCTGAGATTAAGGGTTCGTTTGACATCTTCTTCAATACGGTCCTCTTCTTGACCAATAAAAACCATCCGTTGGGTAAGGCCTTCGCCAAACAGATCAGCATTATATAATTGTTTGGACGTAATCTTGCTCAATTTGAAGCCCAGCCCATCGAATTTCCATCTGGAGAAAGGACGTTCCCTTTCTTTGTATTGAGAGATGATCTTGTCACTTTGATCGCGTTTGGATAAAAGATATTCAAGTTCATAGATTCTGGAGTAAAGAGTACTTAGGTCATCCCTAAGTTCATTTTTAAGAATTTCAGAATCCTTTTCAGCACATGCACATTCTACTTTAAGATCTAATATGGTGGTATTCGTGCAATTAGTTAACTCTAAGAATTCAGATTCTTTAGCAGCTAATTGGATCTTAAGGCTAATTAAGTCGTTATCTAACTGCTTAATTATTGTTTGTGCCTCTATGAAGGGTTTTTAACCTGACCAAACCACCTATGACACAAACTGGTCAATCCTGGGTTTGATTCCACTGGTTCAATCCTAAAAGCGGAACTGGATTGAACACAACCCTCTAAACCCCAAAAGGGTTAGGATCTTTAAACTTTTATATGATCAACATAGTTTCTTACAGAACAATCCATAGATAAGGTTACAAGAAATATACCTGATCAAACTTGGGATTGCTAAAGTAGTCCACCACTACTGCACCTCCGATTGAACTGGCTGCTAGACCGCTCCTGGATCACCAAGGCTTCAAAAACTTGAAACCGAGAATGTGTCTGTGTGTCCTTTGCATCGATCACCAAAACCGAGAAACACCCTTGGTGTTTCTTCTTGATCGTCGAAGAGAGAGAGAGCCGAGAGAGAGAGAGAGCCGAGAGAGAGAGAGAGCTACGGTCGAAGGAGAGATCGACCGTGAGGGAGGGTGAGATCGAGAGAGAAAGAGAGTGACGGCTAGGGTTAATCCCTTGTGTCACTTATCTTAATCCTTAAGCCTTTAAGGATATATTTATAAGGATTAACTTGGACCTAAGCCCGTTTAATTAAAAGCCCACTGGTTTTAATTAAACTTTTATATCTTCTCATATTGACCCCCTGGACTTTACTAGTTAATTAATTAACTTAGTCCATTAAATATTAAAGACTTTATATTTAATAATAAATAACTAATTATTATTTATTTCCTTTCTAATAATTAATCCAAACAGGATAATTATTTATATCTCTCAATAATTAATACTCCTGATTAATTATTCGTTTATCTCTTTAATAATTAATCTAACTGATTAATTATTTCCACACAGATTTATGGTGAAATCCAAATGTTCTGAATTGGGTGTGTAGTAGTGTGACCCTTTAGTCTCTTATAACATTGGATACAATATGCCCGTTAATTATCTCTGCACATAATCCAACAGACTCCCACTTGTGCAAGATAAGTAACAGTTACTGTACATTGTTAGCCTAAGGAGGTCCCTAGCCAGACACTTAGGATAACCAGGTTATAAGAACTCTTATACCCCAAAGTAACTTGTGATAAAACTTCATAAGCAACCTGCTTAGAAGTAACCTGTTATAAACTAACTGTTTATAAACTGAACTATCATAAACTCCCTGTTCATGAATGGGTACGTTTTTATATATACAAACTTGCATATATATATATATATATAGGTTTGTCCCTTGTAGCGCGATATTTCAATTTTGAGCATGAGCATGGAGGAAGTCAACTCAGAGACTCAAGAATTTGTTCATGACATACTTGATTTCGAAACTGCGTGATAAACGACAAAGAATAGATCAGTTCGTTTGGGCACGGCCGTGCACTTACCAGTTTCTCTAATCAGTCAAGGGGCCCGGAAATATCTCTCCTAAAAAAGAGGTGCAATTACCATCTTGCATATTTGCATTTGGCAATACGGCTCCCACTGAATCTAGACACGCCCCTTATGACCACCCTGTTACGGCGTGGCGTTAGAACGCGCTAAGAAGACAACAGTTACCGCATCCCAAACCAAATACCTCAGGCTTTGAGGATAACCTATGTGATAAATACTTTTGACACGGATCCACGAAGTATTTTTCACGGTGGGTCAATCCAATAATCGTAACCCTAACGAATATCCGTAAATTTTGGTCCGCAAAAACCGTTCGCAGCTATATTCGATATACTTTCGAATCTACCCCAAAATTACGATGACTTTATAACCCTATCATAGTTCCCACCACGATAAGTAGTCACGGATAATGTTTTGAATAAACCTAGTTTATTCCTGGATGAACCAAAAACATACAAAATTGTGAAGAACAATGAAACTAATTTCTACACCCTTCCATATTCCTCCCTGGAATAAAGATGTATAATTTCTACCATTTCACTGACTCGATTCACGGTGTTTATCTGAATTACTTATTATTTATACATTGTAACTTATCACGGATTACAAAGAAAATAATATGGTTATAAACCCTAAAACACAAGACTAGTACTTTGGAGTACTCCTTCTTGATTTTGCTAGAAATTATTCTTGCAACCTAAGAACACTTCTAGGCTTACTTATTTTATAAATTCCTTAAACTTGGAGAACTGGAAATAACTCCTTGTTTCTGATTTATAAAACAACCTCCCTGTAATTAAAACTTTAATTACATTTGTAGACGTATTAAATCTTACTAGATTTATATCTTTTTGAAATGATAAATCTTCTTACACCTACTTGTAAGAAACTTGAAACTAGATTCCCGGTGTATACCAACACTTATCTAATTCCATTACTAAGAATGTTAAAGAACATCCTATTTTATCATTTCTAACGTTAACCAATCCAACAATATTAAGTTGACTCACTGAACACTTTAGAACGTATATAATTTCTATTATTTAGGTCATAACTTGACTCAAATTCTTGCAATGATATCTTTACTGAGTACCTCTCAATAAATCATGCATTCCTTGGATTAGTTCTTTCTCAAGAACTTACTGTTTTACATAACTTCTAAAAGCATCCAATAATTATATACTTTAAAAGTTCAAACTTGTATTTATCACACTGGTTAAAAACAACCTTTTATTAACTCTGATAAATACATTAGTCAGGTGCTCCTACTATCTCTTATGAAAAAGTGCATTCTTTAAAACATCCTTTTAGGCCTTAGTCAGAACTTGACTACCATGCCTAAAACTTGTGTTCCGAACACATGTTTTAAAACTTTAGTTTCTGTAAGAAATTTATTTTATGAAACCAAAAACTTGGATCTCCCATATATCCATCTTTCCAATTACGGAAAATGGTTTCATTAAACTTACCATGATCATAAGTATGAAACACTCATAATGGTATTTTAAATTTCTTTCCTTAAAACATTTAGTATAAAACTTCCTTGACTATAATAACTATTATAATCACTTTTATACTTTCTTAAATGTTTTATCAAGAAACTATTTGCAATTAGAAATAATAACTATCATTTCTATTTTGTTCAAGACTTTGAACATTCATTTTTCATAAATAACTTAAACATTTGTTAAATTAGAAAAAAAACTATCTAATTTTATAAACAGTACTTGTTTATTTAAGTATTTGAAAAAGTTGAGCCAACATTTATATATAACTACAACAAATCATAGCATAAAGATTATGATGAATCACCAAACAAGTCAAGACTTGACTTATTGGTTCTCTTTTTAGTCACAACTGGACTAATCCTGATTCATAAGAATACGTGCACGGATATATAACTAAATAATTAAATTTCCATAAACTTAATAACCATAAGTTTTAATAAAACAAACAAGATAAAACATGTTCATAAAAGAAAATTTTAAAAGAAGTTTAATAAACTAGGAAATAGAAATTATTATAATATCCGTAAGCTGCACGTAGGATTTCTTTATGCTGGGCCGCATCACTTTCCATCTCCTCCTGCAATAAACGATTGCAAGATTTTAGAATACTCGTAAAACTTTACAAGTAGGAAAGTGACAAAGAAGCTAATCACGCAATACCTGAGGAGCCAGACTTGCCTCCTGCCTCGTGACCTTTCGGACAATCTCGTTTCCAATGACCGGCCTCACCGCACCTGAAGCACCGATTCTCGGTCCTTGCCTTGTTTGGCTTTGGCTTCTTGCCCTTGTTGTCGTTACTAGCTCTGGGTGCGTTCTGGCTGGGCTGGGCCTTGCCCTTTCCCTTTCCGTTGCGCCCCTTCCTCTTCTTACGTCCACCATGTCCCACCATAAGAATGTCCTTAGACTTGGTCCCGATACTCTGCTCAGCAGTCTTGAGCATAGAGTGCAACTCAGCCACGGATTTCTCCATGTTGTTCATGTTGTAGTTGACTATAAAAGGCTTATAGTCATCCGACAACGAGTTGAGTATCGTGTCCGTTGCTAGCTGCAACGGTACTGGGTGCCCAAGTGTCTCTAGGTGGTCCATGTAACCTTTCATTTTCATAACATGGTCACTGACCGAGGTCCCCTTAGCCATCTTGCACGAGTTAAATGCCCTAGTGGCATCATAGCGTTCCGTGCGAGCTTGCTCCTGGAACATGTCCCTCAGCTGGCGGATCATGTCATAGGCAGGAGTTTCCATCATGCTTGATTGCAACTCTAGACTCATAGTTGCAAGCATGAGGCAGCTAACATCCAAGGCGTCATTGGAGTGCTTCTGAAAAGCCTCCCTGACCTCTGCCCTGGCATTGCTGGCTGGGGAATTTCCTAGAGGTTGTTTCAGGACATACCACTTTCTCTTGTGCATAAGCACGATCCGGAGATTTCTCTCCCACGTGAGAAAGTTAGACCCGGTGAGCTTATCCTTCTCAAGGATAGAGCGGAGAGAGAGGTTATTAGTATTGGTAACGTTGGTTGCCATCTACAAATTAAAACCCGGTTTAATTAGTAATTGCAAATAAACTTTCCAACATATATCATTAAACCCATAAACAATATATATTAGACCTAGGACCCATATTTCACATACTTGACGCAAGGTGTGGACACTTCCCGCCAAGTCATGCTATTTCTGGTAGGTAACACCCTGTACCAATCGTACCTAACTGATACGACTCCTAGAACCTCGTAGAGCACTTAGACCCAGTCTAGTATGTTTAACTCTACTCTAGTGCTTTTTGGGCCGGGACTCCCGATTATCACCGAAATAGATCGCACCACCTAAGACAGCATGAATTCTGGCCAGGACTCCCGATTATCGCAGAACCTTTCATGCCCCTTCCCGCAATGGTTTGAACCCGGATGCCCAAGGTTTGGGCACTTCCGACACCCGAGTACCGTTTAACAGTTAGGGTGTACCATTAGGTGGGTAGCACACTGATCTAAGATTTTTCTTGGGTTTTAATTAAGTTAAAAAAAAACGTAATTTTCCAGTTTTAGAAAAAACATTTTAAAACTAACTGTTTTAAAAAATACGTTTTATATGTGTACCTAAACTAGGTGTATAAAACGGCCTTTATAAGTTCCAAACTTATAATCTTGACAAAAATTTAAATTTATAAAAATTTAACTTAACACGACTAACAGCCTGTAGTCGTATTCTAGTTTGTCATAAAGCGTGTGATTTTTTATTGTTTAATAACAGCCTGTTATTAAATCCCTTTTTATTTAGCATCATATAAGTGTCGCAAGAATATATGATAAACAGTAAATAAAAGAAACACAACCACGCAGATATAAGAGTAAGCATATAAAACCCTATAGTTTTGCCAACTAATCCTAAGGTCAAACCTAAGGACAAAAAATGACTTGGATTCGCCTTTCTTGATGCGTTGCTTCCACTAGCCTTGGCACCTCCTCGAAGTGTCCGTGCTTCGCGTATAGAACACCATTTACGTCGTCATCTTCTTCGAGTCCATCTTGATTGAGGGATTAAACTAACACTAGTATATTACAAATACAATATTGAATGGGGTTGTAAGTGGCACGCAGGCCTCCCCGAATCAGTACAATATTACAAATAAGAAAGGGATTGTAATTGGCACGCAGGCCTTCCCAAAACCAAAATAAAAAGAAGAAATGAAAAACGAGTCCTAAGTCGGCAAAACTATAGTTATCACAACCACGCAATTATATATAAGCACTATATATATAAAAGTCAACCACGCAGTTATAATAAAAGTTAACAATAAACTGTGCTGTTAAGCACACAACCTGATTTGTTTAAACTATTCTCATTTATCCTTTTGATTAATGCCTATTAACCAAAAACGAGAATTATGATCTTCTAATTTATTTGATCAATATAATTTTTCAATAATCCTTTGAAAAAACTTAGCCTTATTCAAAACTTGAATGAAAGCCTCTACGTCGAGTTCTTTTACCAGTTTTTCCAAAAAACTTAAAACCGACAACTTTGGTCAAATAAATACTATCTTATTTGTTTCTCCATTATATAAACTTTATCCCTTTTAGAATTTATTCAAAACGACTAAACTAGTCATAATAAATAAAAATCTAAATATATATATTTTAACTAAAACTAATTAAAATATATATAACTAGTTTATATAACATCTTTATTAATTTTTATAACTTAAAATTAATAATCTTTTTGTATTAAACCGAAAAAACTATCTTGGGCCAAAAAACTCCTGGATCGACTACCCACCGGGCCGAGACCCCCTTTAGGCCGAAACCTATTGGGGCCGTTGCCCTTCTTGGGCCGATGTCACTGGGCTGTGGCGACGCTACATGGGCCGAAGCCCCTTGGCTCGCTGCCAAGGGCTGCCGCCAGCCACGCTGCCGACAACCACCGCCGTCGACCACCCTGCGACCGCCGCCGCCGAACATGGTGGTGGTCTTGGTCCCCTTTTTCTGATTAAACAAAAAAATTTAAATCCTTTTTTAACCTATTAAAACTAACTGTTTTAATATACTTGATTAAAAAACTGGATTTAATTCAAAAACCAAAAATATTAATTATTAACATTAACAAAACTTGTTTTATTAATAATTAATTATCCTAAAACTTGATTTCAACCTTTTTAAACAAAAGTTCAAAAAATACTGCTTAAGATAAAGTTTTAGATAAAAAGGTTTATCCTTTTTAACCGTTTAAACACAAACCTGGTTTAAACCTAACTGGTTAAAATCAAACCTTTTATTAACTGGATAAAAAACAGAAAAACTTGTTTTTATCCCTATGGTTTTCGAAAAACATAAAAGGAGAAGAATAAGATGAAGTAGAAGATCATACAACTTATTAAACAAACCAACAATGGATTAACTAGGTTTAATTAATTAAAACAAACTGTTTAATTTAATCTTAATTCAAACTTATTCTTTATCCAAAAACATGATCCTTTTAACCATTCAAACTAACTGTTTGAACTTTCTGATTAATAGGATAAACCTGATAACAAAAACAAACTGTTTTGCTACCTTCTTGATTTTCGAAATCTCCAAGAACAAATAGAGAATCAAGAACAAAACCTTAATCCAAGAAACAAATAAAACTAGAAACTATGGATCATAGAGCCGAGGCTCTGGTACCACTGAAGGGTTTTTAACCTGACCAAACCACCTATGACACAAACTGGACAATCCTGGGTTTGATTCCACTGGTTCAATCCTAAAAGCGGAACTGGATTGAACACAACCCTCTAAACCCCAAAAGGGTTAGGATCTTTAAACTTTTATATGATCAACATAGTTTCTTACAGAACAATCCATAGATAAGGTTACAAGAAATATACCTGATCAAACTTGGGATTGCTAAAGTAGTCCACCACTACTGCACCTCCGATTGAACTGGCTGCTAGACTGCTCCTGGATCACCAAGGCTTCAAAAACTTGAAACCGAGAATGTGTCTGTGTGTCCTTTGCGTCGATCACCAAAACCGAGAAACACCCTTGGTGTTTCTTCTTGATCGTCGAAGAGAGAGAGAGAGCCGAGAGAGAGAGAGAGAGAGAGAGAGAGAAAGAGCTACGGTCGAAGGAGAGATCGACCGTGAGGGAGGGTGAGATCGAGAGAGAAAGAGAGTGGCGGCTAGGGTTAATCCCTTGTGTCACTTATCTTAATCCTTAAGCCTTTAAGGATATATTTATAAGGATTAACTTGGACCTAAGCCCGTTTAATTAAAAGCCCACTGACTTTAATTAAACTTTTATCTCTTCTCATATTGACCCCCTGGACTTTACTACTTAATTAATTAACTATTAATTAACTTAGTCCATTAAATATTAAAGACTTAATATTTAATAATAAATAACTAATTATTATTTATTTCCTTTCTAATAATTAATCCAAACTGGATAATTATTTATATCTCTCAATAATTAATACTCCTGATTAATTATTCGTTTATCTCTTTAATAATTAATCTAACTGATTAATTATTTCCATACAGATTTATGGTGAAATCCAACTGTTCTGAATTGGGTGTGTAGCAGTGTGACCCTTTAGTCTCTTATAACATTGGATACTATATGCCCGTTAATTATCTCTACACATAATCCAACACTCTATACCCTTGTTGTGTGAAAAATCTTCTAGAACTTGATTTCTAGTGGTTAACTCTATTACCTGATTTTCTAACTCTTTCATTCTGATTAATATGGTTTGTATGTGTTCAAAATTAAAACCCATGTTAGAATTAGAAATAGAGGGTACCTTTCCACTGTCAACGATCTCCTCCGTAGTATCTGAGAGATCACCATCATCTTCCTCTCTACCACTCGTTTCACCATTGGCCATGAAACAAAACTGAGCATGATCCTCACCATCTGGATCGCTCTCTGAGTCTGTATCTTCCAGGAACTGGTCCTCTTCCACCATGAGTACATTCCCATCCTGTTTTTGCTTTGACAGGCGGTACTTTTGTCGATAGCATTCCGCATCTTTGACTTTCTTCTGTGGGCAGTTCCTGATCATGTGTCCCGATCTCCCACAGTTGTAGCATTTGAGATCATTCTTATTTTCCTCCTTCCTCTCCTCTCTTGGAAACCTAGGCTTGTCAACAGGAGCAAACCTTTCAGGTCTTCTGGATCCGGAAGTGAACCGTTGTCTGTTGTTAGTCTTGTTGAATCGGTTCTTGAAGTTCTTGTTGGCAACTGTGAGTGCTTGAAATGCAGCCTCTACAGAGTCATCATCATCATCATCATGATCAGATTCACTGAGCACCACATGTTTGAGTTTGGCAGACCTTGATGAAGATTCCCTGGGGGTCCTGTCAGCTACAACCAAAGCAAGAGGATCAGCAACTGGTTGTTTAGGGTGAGACTGCAAGATTTCATCTTGATACTGATTTAGGTCTTCAAAGATGTTGTGGAATGTGACAGAAGTAAGATCTTTGTTAATCTGTTTGTACAGCCTAGCATAGCCCTTCCACTCAGAACCTAATGAATTCAGAAAAATACAGTTCAAATCAAGGTCAGTTCTGACAATTTGATTAGACCTCATCTTATTCTGTAATTTGCAGTATCTGCCATATGTTTCGGATAGAAGCTCATTTTCACGGGCCTTGAAATCATGGTAACTGTTGACCAGTTGAGTAATGTACGCTCCCTCCTCAGTGCCTCGGAGCTGCTTCTTGATTTCATCCCAGATTTCTTTGGCAGTACCCAAGCTGTCTATCTTCAGATAGATTTCAGATGAGAGACCTTGCTTCAAATAGTACTTGGCCAGTCTCTCAGCCTTCTTTGTTTCCTTCTCAGTAGCGGTCAGCTCGTCATTGGTTTTTTCTCTTTCATGTCTGAGAATGGGGGGATTGTTGGTTGAGTCAGCTTCAACGATCCTTGTGAACTTGGAGTTTCCTTTGTCGATGCATTCCATCATCTTATCTCCATAGAGTTCGTTGTGCTCAAGGAAGTCCATGAACCTTCCTTTCCAAACATTGTATTCCCCCCGAAACAAAACAGGTGGTTTTGTGTCGGAACCAATGGACATCATCTCATTTGTGCTTGACATGATTAGTGATTTTTGAAAGAAATGATCGTTCACTTGTAAGATGGTTTGATTGTTCGAAAGCTTGATTTTAGAAATGACTTGAGAGTTTGATTAAAGAACTAAGTCTTTGGAATTTCAATTTTGAATTAGATCTTGAAAGGATTAAATTCAACTTTGAACTAACTAGACTTGTGGTAATGTAATTCACCTTTGAATTAAATTTGATTTAAATTAAATTCAATTATGAATTAGATTGTTTGATTAAGTCCAGCTATCTTAAAGTTCTTTAAGTCATGTCCAAAGAGTCAATCACTTTTCCAAGTCTTAGGAATGTCACTGTTTGAGTTTTGTCTTATCGAATGCGAATAGATCCAATAGAGTGCGATTGAGTGAGTAAATTCCTTGAAAACAAATGGGCAGAGTAAGGACTTAGTATCGATTAATAAAGTAACCAATCGAATGCGATTCAATCCTGTTGCATCAAACACTTTAACGAGTTCTACCTTTAAAAGTCGTTTGAGCTTGAGTTTATCTTGAAGAAAACTGACGTTCTTGGGCCTTTGCAAAACCGAGAGCTTTTTCTTCTTGGAAGCTTGAACACTTCAAGATTTTGTTGTCTTCTTTCGAACAATCACGAGCCAAAAACAAGTTTGGCTCTGATACCAATTGATGGTCCCGTATTATGATACGGATGAAGCAATGCTAGATGATTATCTTCTTAGTGTGTGTTTGTGTGTGTAATCGGTTAGAGAGAGAGAGAGAGCCGAGAGGTTGAGAGCAAAACACAAACACAAGTAACTTAGAATGAAAAGCTTAACATTGAAATGTGGGGGAAATGCCTTTATATAGCATTTCCCCAACTTTGAGTAATTACATATTACACCCCTCACTTTAATATTTCTAACAGATTATTTTTATATAAAAGTTACCATAGACTTTCCATGCTTATTTAATGAAGTATGTCAAGTACAAATGCCTACGTTACCAAGAATTAAAGAGATTGACTCTCGCCCCTTAGATTTTGATTTACAAAATAAACCTTTATTAACCAACAAACCATTTTCAAAATTATCTTTTACAAATACACGCGTTATAAGCAACCCGTTAGTAAAAACGAGTAGTTCAAACCGATATGAGGCAATGATATTAGCTAAAGACAATAGTTTTGAAAATTACAAAATACAAGGAGAATATTTCAATGGAAATAGATTTTTAACAGCAAATATACTCATAGATACAGGTGTCAACGCAAATTATATAAGCCAAAAATTATGTTCACAGCTACAAAAATATAAGCTAGATGAACCTCATCAATACACCAACTTTAATGGAGAATTACATGAAATAGATAGTGCTGTTGAAACGATAATTAAATTTGGTGAAGAAATGATTCCTTTGAGATTACTCATAGAAAATAAAAACGAAAATGACCATCTAGAAATAATGCTAGGAACTACATTTTTAGAAAATGTAAAACCTTATCAGATAACGTCTTATGGATTAAAAATAACTTATAATAGTAAAATGATATATATACCTAAATGACAAGTCCATTTAGTATTTATATCCCTATAGGAATTACATACAAAGAATATAAAGCTGAATATTTTGCAGTATATATAGATAGTGGTGCTCGAGCATGCATATGTAAACCAGATTGTTTTCCACACGAATATCATGAAAATTTAGATACTCATTCAGGAATTGATCTCTCAAATAATATTATTAAAATGAATAGAGGAATTAAAAGACCAATTATCCTATTAGGATCATATATGATAAAATGCCCTCCATTTTATTTCTACGACATAGCTTCAGATGTATTACTAGGAAATAATTTCTTACAAAGATTCAATAAAGTAATATTCGATATAGTAGCATACCAATTAAGCTTTAAAACCCCTTGCCATGAATGGATCACTGTTAAAAGAATAAAGAAAGCTTATAGTAAGCCAAGGCCAATAATATTTACCCAACGCACAGCCAAACGTGGTGATATTGGATATAAAGAAAAACCAATTATTCCAAAAGGGAAACCTTTACTAGGATATCAATCTAAACCCTTGATAGAATACCAAGTCAACTTAAGAAAAATAGATTCAGTCATTGAAAATATAAAAGAAGACTAAAACAGTGTTATACACACAATCCATTACAATTTTGGGATAAAAACCAAATGATGGCTAAGTTAGAAATGAAAGATAAAGATAAAGAAATAAGAGTCAAACCTATGAGATACAACCCAGAAGATCAACAGGAGTTTAAAATTCAAATAAAAGAATTATTAAATCCAAAATTAATCAGAGCGAGTCAAAGTCCTCATAGCTCACCTGCTTTTATGGTAAGAAAACACGCTGAAATAGCAAGAGGAAAAGCCAGAATGGTAATAAATTACAAAAAACTCAATGATATAACTGTATTTGATGGATACTTTTTACCTCATAAAGAAAGTTTAATAAATTGGACAAGAAACAAAAAGATATTTTCAAAATTCGATTGCAAAAGTGGATTTTGGCAAATAAAAATGCATCCGGAGAGTATTAAATACACTGTTTTTTCTACTCCTCAAGGCCAATATGAATGGCTCGTATTGCCATTTGGACTAAAAAATGCCCCTCAAATATTTCAAAGAAAGATGGATACTATATTTAAAGATTATGATTTTATTTTTGTTTATGTTGATGATATCTTAATATTATCAAATGATGTTCAATCACACTTACGGCATTTGGATATTTTTGCAAATCTATGTATAAATAATGGTTTAGCCTTGTCTGAAAAGAAGACAAAGTTATTGCAAGAACAAATAGAATTTCTAGGAATGAAAATAGATGGTAAAGGGATAGAACTTCAAAGTCATATTTTAGAAAAAAATTGAATCTTTTCCAAACAAATTATCAGATAAAAAACATGTTCAAAGTTTTCTTGGGATACTTAACTATGCTTCTGATTTTATTCAAAATTTAGTAGCATTAAGGAAACCATTTCAAGATTTACTTAAAAAAGATAA
Source organism: Pulicaria dysenterica (assembly GCA_947179395.2). Taxonomy (NCBI): domain Eukaryota; kingdom Viridiplantae; phylum Streptophyta; class Magnoliopsida; order Asterales; family Asteraceae; genus Pulicaria; species Pulicaria dysenterica. The sequence continues at coordinate 68,060,108 of OX359292.1, read as the reverse complement.
AATTTTCAGTTTTCATAACAGCTTAGAAAGAAAGGTAAAAAAGATAAAAGATTTATGTAAAAATCTGCCAAAATTACAGCTACCCAAAGAAGATGATGAATTAATCCTTGAGACAGATGCCTCTGAAAACTATTGGAGTGGTGTGTTAAAAAGAATAGATTATAATCCAGAAAAAATAAAATTAGGAGAAAGTATATGTAGATATTGTTCAGGAACATTCACAGATACCCAAACTAGATATCATATAAATGAAAAAGAATTATTAGCAGTTGTCAAAAGTTTTATTACTTTCTATTACCTAAACACTTTTTACTAAGAACAGATAACACCCAAGTAAAGGCTTTTATAAAAAATAATCTTCCATCAAAACCTGAATATAAGAGGCTGATTAGGTGGCAAACTTTGTTTTCTGAATATAATTTTAATATTGAAATCATCAAATAGACAAAAATGTTTTAGCAGATTTCCTAACCAGAGATGGCAAAGATACTTGAAGATATCGATATTCTTCTACCACATATGACAGAACAGATAGAGATCATTGATGAAACCATCTCTGATATAATTGAAGCTGCCAACCTCGAGGTTGAATGTCCGAAAATGCAAGATTTCTTATTAAACTGCCAATTGATAAGAACGAGAATAGAGATATTCAAAAATGATAGTAACAAAATTAAGTCTTTTATAAAAGAAGAAAAAAGTATTCCTTCTTCAAAAATAGATATATGTAGTTCTTCAGAAGAACAAGCAACTCGAGAACCGATTGAACAGGAACGATTAAAAAAGATCGTAGAATCTTTTTGTTTTAAACCTCACTCAGATAAAACGAGTTTTAAAGAAAAAAGAGTAATTATAGATATTCCAATGCCTGATGGTTTTGCAGAAGTCCAGAGTTCTCTAATGAGAGAACTTTATAATCTTGAAGGAACAGATTTAAGATATGTCGATTATTCTGGAATTTATCCCAGAATTAATTACTTGCAATGATCATCTCCACAAGAGATCAGAAACTGGTATGAGTTTGGTGCCATAAATACGATATATCTTACTGAAGGGTTTTGTAGGGTATAAAAACATATAATAACATGCACAGCGGAATAAAACTCCCTCCAGTGATCTCATCTAACTCGTATAGAAACTAAAAGAGGAAGAGGG